>CM053771.1:557617661-557722661 GCA_028658325.1 Potorous gilbertii
CAGGGAGGGAGTGGGGGGGGGGAAGAGGAGGAAAGAGGGGAAAAAAATCTAAGACATATGGAAGTGATTGTAGAACACTGAAAACAAATAAAATAATTTTTAAAAAACCCAAACATTTGCCCAGAGAGGCAGGGTGCCATATTAAACAGAGTGCTAGCCTTGGAATCAGGAAGACCTGGGTTCAAATCCTACCCTGGACACTTACTACCTCTGTGACCATGAGAAAGATGTATAGGGGCCAGACAGAGCTCCTGTCTGATCTGCCTAATTCTGACTGACCAAATAGGCATGACTCAGTGATGTGGGGGCCCCGGCCCTTTAGGGTAAGATGATAAACCCATGCCCTTGTTGACCACTGAGCAGGAGGAGCCAGTGACTCAGGGGATCTTAAAAATGGAGTGATGCTGCCCCATGGTCTCTCTTTTCCTTTGACTCCCCTGTCACTAGATCCCCCTGAAGGTAGTGGAGAAATGGGTGGCCCTCCTTCCCAGCCCTGACCCATGGTGGCAGCAAGCACTAGGGCATTCCGTGAGGCTAGCTTTGCCTCAGGTTTTGTGCTTTCTTCCTGGGTATCCAAGTGATTGAACATTGATCTTGAAACATATATGCTCAGGCACAGAGGTAACACTGTGAATTCAAAAGGCCCAAATGACCTGGGTCCATCGAGAAGAATGGACCACTGGGCAGGGGAACAACTTGCTTCAGACAGGATACCAGGTCCTGCACTGAAGTGGGCACAAAGGAGCACATGGACATTGAGAGGGATGGCACAGAGTTGAGGTGAAATGTAAGATGGCTCCTTGGCCATCCAGCCCAGCACTTCCTGCTTAGAGGCTTCTGAACACCAACCTCCTGGCACAGTGTGGCTGCAGTATGGTTTGGGGGATCTCCCCCCATTCCCCAGGCTGCTCCCAGCTTACTCCATTCCATTGTCCAGACCAGGGGCTGGTAATTTCACCCATGCTTTGTTGGGAAAGGCCATGTGTGCCAGGAGCTCCCCAGAGGAACTTTGTTACTTTGTGTATGTCACTTGCGCTTGTGAGTGTTCTGTGAGTAGAAAATACTGAGAATGAATCTCTTGACTCCAGACATTTCCTCTGGCTGTGTCCCCTGCCTTGGAGTGCTCTCCCTCCTCATCTCTGCTGCACAGCTTTCTCAGCTTCCTTTAAATGCTGGCTGTAATCTCATCTCTAAAAAATGTCCCCCAACCCTCAACTCCAGAGCCTTCCCTCTGCTAATTATTTCCTACTTATCCTGCGCCACTGGTTTGCACTAGGCCAGGGACTGACTTCTGTGTCTCTTGCCAGCCCTGGAGCTTGGTACAGAGCCTGCCACAGTAGGTTCTTAATAAAGAGTCTTGAGATGGGGCCTGTGGCCTGGTTTCCTCAACTCCCAGTTGTGGGATCTTGGGGCCATTACTTTATTTTTCTCAGATTCATCAGTCACACTTAAACATGAATCCCTTCACAAATATCCTTCCTGAGTGGTCACTGATGGCTTCCAAGGCCCCTGACCCCATGAGCCTCCAGAGACATCCAAGGAGGAAGGACCTCCAGGATCCTGCTGTGAGACATTTCTTGGCTTCTCAAGGCCCTTCATAAACGGTGATGTCAAGAACCGCCCACAAGACTCCAGGGAGGTCTGATGACCAGGGCAGGAACAGCACGACCAGCTCTCCCAGCTCCTGGATGCTTCACCTCTCTTAACGCAGCCCAAGATCATGTTACCGTTCTTGGTGCTACATTACATTGTCGACACCCATGGAACTTCCCAGGACCACGTGAAGAGATAAAACAGAGAGCTGACCTGCCTCCCGCCACATCAGGAAGGATGACCCATCCCTGTGAAGACCTTTCCATCATCATATGTTCCAAAGAAGCTGGCTTTCCTCTTGGTCTTCTGGAGGTGGAGTTGGAGTTCAAAAAGGTCTTCCTTCCTTGCTCTCTGTTGTCCAGGGGCAGGGGAACAGAAAGAGACATAAGGTGGGCAGGGAGGTCCCTTTGGCTCTGGAGCTCCTTGCTCTCTCTCTTCTTTCTTTGGTCTTTACTGCCCTGAGACCATCCAAAAATAATTGAGAAGGATGTCTTTGGCCATAAATGGGTTCCTGATTGGAGAGAGGGCATTAATTAACCCTAACCCTGATGACAATGGGTGACACAGTGACCACAAACCCAAGATGAGTCCTGAGTCCTACAAGTTATTGAAACCTTAAAATTCCATCAAGAAAAGCCAGGTTAAGGTTGGTCTTGCCTGGGGCAGGGGGTGGCACTCCCACTGCCCTCTGTCTTGGTCAGACTTCATTTGGAGTGCTGTGACCAATTATAGGGGCCATATGTTAGGAAGGACCCCAACTGACTAGAGAGTATTCAGGGGAGGGTGGCTGTAATGGGGATGTGCCAATGACCATGGCAGATGGGTACCAGCGGAAGGGGGTTGGACATTGAGCCTAGAGAAGAGAAGATGGAGTGTGAGCCCTGTCTTCAAGTGTCTGACAGGCTAACACTTGGCAGGGGCTCCCCTTCATTGCTTGGTCCCAGTGGGAGGAGCAAGCTGAACCTAGAAGTCTCAGATGGTAAGAACTTCCTCCCCATGGCTTGGGTCACTTTGGGAGCTGGTTCCCCTTCCCTGGGGGTACTCAGATAGAGGCTGGGGTCCCTTTGTTGGGGAGAGGATTCTCTTTTGGGGGTTGACTAGGCCAGAGACATTCAAAGCCCCTCAAACTTGGAGATTCTGTGCTTCCTGTGGCAGACCCAGTATTAGGGACCCTCCAACAAGTGGGGAGAGGGCGCCCCCATCTGGGAACCAGACACAATGGCAGTTGCTTCTTGCCAGCCAGATTTGTAGGTCAGGGACAAAAAGATGAAGACTTCTCCAAGGAACTTGGTAATGGTAAGAGAAAAGGTCTGCTCACAAGGTTCAGGGCAGGAAGTGGGTGAGGAGGAGGACAGAGGCCTCAAGACCTCCTGTTTAGAAAAACTATTGGATGGGGTATCTTGGAAGTGTGTATGTTCATCTCAGGCTAGGCACTGAGTACTCTGGGCACCTTGTCTCTGGTACACGCAGAGTCAGTCAACGTGGCTGCTTTTCCTTACTAGGACCTTCTGGTCAGTACTTAAGAGTGTCCCGGTGTTGGAGGATGATGATGCTAGAGGTGTATGACAGGTTCCAAGAACTCCCATCAGACCATGCAATGGTGGCCTGGGAAGATGGGCTTTGTGGCAGGGAAAGACACACAGGGACAGGAAGCTTCTTGGAGTGCCCATCAGGAGGTGGGCTGGATGCTTGGGCACGCAGCACTGTCTCTGCCTCTGCTGTCTTCTGCTCCTGAGCTCTCTGCCCTCGACACTCAAAGTGGAGCAAGAAGAAAGGAGAGGAAGGCAAAGAAGAGTGGAGGATAATGGCGGCTCGCTCATGAAACTCTAAGGTTCACAAAACTCTGTGCCGTGGACACACAAGGGATGTGGGCTTCAGTTCACAGAACCTCTGAACTCTCGTGTCCCTACTGCCTGAGGGACAGGGCTTTGCCCAGATGGCATGGAGCTCCAGCCCTTCACTGGTCCTGGTGGTGAGGGGCCCTTCTTCTTTGGTTGTCCTCCACCCTCTGGTCATCCACAGCCTCCTTAAGGGCCACAGCTCTTTAACTTGATGACAGAACCCCAGGCTCAGAAAGGCCTCCAGGCATTTACATTCTACTGGGGAATAAAGCCACCAAACAGATTAAGAAAGGCATAACTGGGAGAGGAGGAGACAGAGAAGGAGGGGTCAGAGAGGGTAGGGGAGAGTCAGGGCGCGCCGGGCCCCTCCCGTCTGTCTCTGCCTCTCCCCATCCTCCACTCAGGGAAAGCAGGTATGTTTGACCTCCTGGAGAGGGGCATCCAATAAAGAGAAGTAGTAGTGACAGGACTAATAGGTAAGATGGGGGGGGGGGGAGCTGTGACTGCTGATGTGGCAGCTGCCTGGGGCTCTGAGGCAACATCCCCTTTGTACAAGATCAAGCTGACTTTTCCATACCAGTAACCTTGGCCATGGGGCCCAAGGCCCAGAATGAAGGAGGGGAAAGTGGGAGGGGCTCTCAAAGCCCTCTTCTTGCACACTCAGCAGCTCCTGAACCTGAGACAGTAGCTGTCTGTCTTCACGAGTCGTTAGGGTAAAAAAATTTAAAAGGATTAATTACCTGCCACCCTCAGTCATGAGCCTCTCTGAGCTTGACTGGTCTTTACTAGGTCTTGACTAGGTCAAAACCTAGTTTGGTAAAACCTGCCAGTGATTGAACTATGCTGGTCTGACTCAGCTGGCTGCCAGGATGAGGTGTTGTCCAAAGTACTTTGGTGGAGGGCCCCCCCAAGTGGACGGGGAGAGTCCTGCTGCATGGATGTTGCCAAGCCCTTCTGTGGGCAACTCAGGTCCCCAACTTTAAATCCATCCCCTGCCCCCTTCCACTGGCCAATCTCCTGCTAATGTGTCTGCTCAGAAGGGATTGGCCTAATGACCTGTAGAAGGAAAGCAAATGGATGAAAAATGCCTCTTGTTCAAACTGAGCTGACAGGCTAGACACTGGGCACAAGAGCAGTCTAGCCTGGATTTAGCAAATAGCCTTGAATTTCCAGGGATTCTAACCCACACACAGAGAAAATAATGTTCTCTTGGCAATGTTACCTGGCTGCAAAAGCATTCAAGTGGCCAGCAAGTCAACAGACAGGCACAAGGAGGCAGTCCCCTATTCAACCAAGGAGGCATGTACAAGAAATGTGCGATCAGAAAATAAGATGAGAGCATCATATCCCAGGAGCAAGGGACAACAGATGGGCGACATGAAAAAGACCTCTGGCCCAGTGGGCAGAGATTGCCTGGAGAATCTCTGGAAGAACTAGAGCTGAAGGCACACAGGATTAGAAAACATGGATGGGCAATGCAGGGAACACCAAATCCACTCTAACCCCGAATCACCAGGGCAAGGGCCAAGGCATGGACCTAGACTGGAGCTTTCCTAACATCCTTAGGGAGACTTCAATCCTCAGATGAATCTGAAGTTTTCCAAGGGCAGCCATACCTTTCACCACTGGAGATAACAACAGCTGCACATCCCTGCCTTCTCTTTTTTTGGATGATCAACAGTTGTGACTTTTCTGAAAACATGGTGTCTCAGAAGATAAAGAAGTCAATCCATTCTACAAGAATCCAAAAAAATCATCCAAACAAAGGGAGTGCACCAGCAAAGGCTCTGTAAACTCAGGGCAAAGGTGAGCACAGTGAAAACCAGGGGTTATAAAAAGATAAAATATATGTAACGAAATACAAAGCACCAGGTTCCTTCAGAAGTCTCATACTTTGCCACTCAGATGATACTGGATATAATGAAGACCCGGTGGTATCACAATACATGAACCTGACTCTAAGTCAACTGTACACAAAGAGCAACCTGCAGAGGGACCAGAGGTTTGGGGGCACCTAGACTAGAGAAAAGAGAAAGATGTTGGAAGTCATCATTCAGCTCTAGCCTGGCACATTCAAGCACACTCCCCCCACCCCAGATGAGAACTTGGGAAAGGCAAAGATGCCAACTCCAAATCATAGACAGCGCTGGCTGTGAAATCAGGGACATCTTCTGAGTAAGAATCCCTTCCCCAACATACCCATGAAGTGACTGCCTATCCTCTGACCACCTCCAGGAAGGAAGAAGTCTGCCATCTCTCAAGGCAGCTGTCACTCTTTGGACAGTTCCTGTCATTAGGAAGCTTTTCCTGACCTGGAGCCGCCAGCTCCAGTACTTAGCATGGTGCCTGGCACGTAGGAAGTGTTTAATAAACGTTTACTTCTCTCCTTCCTTTTTGCAGATTTCATTCACTGCTTCCAATTCTGACCTCTGGGACCAAACTGAGCAAGTCCAATCTTTTTCCACATGGCAATTCTTCAGACACAATCACCATTTCCCAGCTCTTCACTCCAGGCTAAACATCTCCATTCTCTGAGCCAGACTTCAGATGTCATGAATTCAAGGCCCTTCCCTCCCTTGCCTGCCCTCCTCATTAAGGTAATAAGAAATTGAGCTGTAAAGAAATGCCTCCTTTTCACACAGACCCTTGCTCCTTGATGTGATGCCAGGTCGGGAAGCTGGAGCACAGAAACAGAAGGGAGAGTTCAGCGGTGCCCACTGCTGCTCCCTTCACCAGCCTGATCACCCTCCTCTGGAGCCTCCGCTTGGTCACTTCATTATTGCATCCCTGATATGCCTTTCAGAACCACAGCTCTGAATACCAGGGGGAGGACAAGGACACAGTCACCTCCCTCTTCCTGGATCCACCACTCTCTCCAAAGGCGTGTCAGCGATCTCAGCTGCCACAACATGGCTGACTGTCCTGGAGCCTGCAACCCACTAACACCCCCATCTTCTTTGGACAAACAGCTGTCTGGCCAGGCCAGATCCTGTGAAGTTGGTCTTTAAAAGCCAAATGAACAATTTCTCAAGTATCTCTATGAAATTTGTCTTCTCTGATTCAGTGCATTATGCAAACCTGTCCTTTCCTGAGTAGCAACTATTCTAGTGTGTTCTTTGCCTACCTCGGCTTTGTGCTGTCAGAAACACAGGTGGGCAGGGAGCCCATACCTAGTCCAGATCATCGGTAAAAAGGCTCCCCTCTATAGGGTCAAGAGCAGATCCCTAGAGGTTGGCAGCCAAGTTGATTTCAAGTTTCCAATCATGTCAGCCTTGAGAACCTCACATTCTTGCCTTTCTGTGTGACCCCACTTGCACATAGACCAAGGCTGATGGACTGAGGCTGGGGATCTATGCCTGTATTCCAGGGGCAGCTGTCAAGAGGTTCAGGGACCCTGGCATGACTGCTATGGCTTTCATCTTCTTGGTCTCTGCCCAGCCCTGTGACTGTGGGTTTCTACCCCAGGACCCTCAGGACCTCCAAAGACCCTGACCTCCACATCCATCCACCTCTGGGACGTATCTCAAGAGGAGCTCTCCATTCCTTCGTGATCAGCACCCCCTAGTGCCCATCCAGGATCAGGATCTAGGCACAAGCAGGAAGATGGAGCCAGAGCAAGCTGAGCCCGAACACTTCTTTGGTCCTGACACTTCCCCCCACCAGCCCACCAGTGTCTCCAACTCCTTCCATCCTTCCACTCTGCTGCCTACATATTCTCAGGGAGGTGACTCAGATATTACCTCTGTGACATGAGTGGGGCAGCCACTTCGTCTTCCTGGGCTTTAGTCTCCTCATTATAAAATCAATGGGGTGGCCTCCAAGAGCTCTGAGGTGCCTTTAGATCGGTGGTCCCAGGGGTTGCAGCCTCATTCTCCCTTCTCAGTTTGCTGTATCTCCACTAGCAGGAAGTATGAAGATGTAAAGTCCTTGCATGGTCTGGCTTCCACCCCTTCTCCCCACCTCCTTTCATGCTATGCCCTTCACAAACTCAGGGTTCCAGACAGCTCCATTACTAACCCAATTCTCTTCTTTCATCCTGTTCCAGAATCTCAGAAACATGGAGTCAGTGGGGTTTCTGAGGCATCTTGTCTTCCCTGCATTGGTGTCAATCCCCTCCACATTAGCTCAGACAAGCTGCCTACCAGCAATGGGGAACTCACTGAGGAAATGAAATACCCAAGCCCTGTTCAAATCCTGAGTCCATCCCACACTTCAGGAGTAGGGGATCAGAGACTAACAAGTCACTTAACCTCTCTATCAAGAGAAGCATTGATGGTGCTTCCTGGGGACCAGACACAGTGCTCAACAAATTCCAGATGAGATCAACAGAGACACTGAGCAACCATCTACAAGAAGCCAGGAGCCAGTGTGGCTTCCCCAAGATCAGGTTACATCAGTCTCATCTCTCCCCTTGCCTTGAAAGATGCCACAGGTAGGCACCCAATAAAGTGTCTGCACCATTCTTGTGGAGAATGGGGAATGACAGACTGGACAATCGTCCAATCAGATGGTGCTGGAATCACTAAGTGGCCAGACTCAAAAAAGAGTCATGGATGGTTTGATATACTTCTAGTGGGAAGTCTCCAGCGGGAGTGCCATGGTGATCTGTGATTGACCCTGGACTATTCAGCATTTTTATCCATGGCTAGGATAAAGGCACATATGACCTGCTCTTAATGACACAGATGTATGACTTGGGTGACAAGATCAAGATCACCCTCTGATGGGCTAGAGCACTACAGGGCATATGAGAAGATGAAACTCATCAGGAACGTGGAGCCTTATGTTTGGGTACAAAAAATAACTTCATACATATGGGATGGGAGAGGGAATAAATATTTAGAAAGAGAACCGGGTACTTTAGTGGACCACAGGATCACTGTGGCCAAAAAGGCTAATGTAATCTTGAGTTATATCCAGAGAGGGAAGGAAGTGGGCAGGAATGAGCATTTACATAGTGCCTACTACGTGCCAGGCACTACATTAAGCTCTTTACATATATTACCTCCTTGTATCCTCACAACATCCCTGCAAGGTAGGTGCTATAATGATGCCCAGTTTATATCTGAGGAAACTGAGGGCAGGCAGAGGTTAAGAAGTGACTTGCCGAGGGTCACACATCCAGGAAACATGTGGATTTGAACTCTAGTCTTCCTGACTCTAAGACCAGCCCTTGGCCCCACCTCATTTCCAGAGAGCACAGAGCTTCCAGGAACACCTGGTCTGGCCACCAGGACTTAAGAACAGACTGGGGAGGACAGTCAAGATGGTTAAGGGCCTGAATTTGTGATACAGGAAGATCAGTTGCAAGAACTCAATGGGAGAAGACTCAGGAGGTCGAGGTCACCATCTTGGAGCATCTACAGGGCTGTCTGGCTTGGGGAGGACGGTTGAAGGTGCTGCTCGGCAGGAGAGGGCAGGGCCAGGGACAGTGGGGGGAAGATGCAGAGATGGAGGCTCACGGCTCGGAAAAACTCCCTGCCCATGAAAGCTATCCCCCACTAGCTCGAGCTGCCTTAGCAGGGAGTAGGTGTTCTCTCCCTGAGGCCTTAGGCAGAGGTTGGATGACAATGCATTAGGTGAGTTCTAAGGTAGATTCCCTCAGGGGGCTGCTGAGGCCTCTCCTGAGATTCCTCTGCTTTACAGTCTTTCTCAACAGTAGAGAACTACCTAATCCTTTGGCTCTGCTCTAGGTTCCTGGAAGGTGGAGATATTCCAATAAGCTTGGCTTCTCATTGGACTTTGGACTGCACTCAGGCCTCATGTCCATCCCTGCTCCAAGGAAAATCTGTCCACAGAAGATTCTCCTGACCTAGGATGTCAGGCCAACACAGAAAACCTTGAGGAAAGTCCTCCTGAGGGAGTGCTCCATGGGATTCTTTAGGGAAGTAGTGAATCACCCCAGGGAGTTCAGTGCTTCTCTCCAGGAGCACTGACCATCTGCCACAAGCATGGTTGTTACCACACTCGTCTGAATGGGATAAGGAGGAGGGAAAGTCAGGAAGTAAGCTCCGGCCTAAAAAAGCAGGTGAGGGAATGGCTCAGTTTAGCTTGGTCAAGTCCACTCTGCCATGTCGGGTCTTAGGAGCTTTCCTTGTGAGCCAAGCCTCAATGCTTTCCTCACCTCAGCCTCTAAGTATCCCTGGCTTTCTTCCAGACACGGTTCAAGTGTCACCTTCAATCGGAGGCTCGTGCCCAGCTCCCTCATCTCTAGGGCCTTCCCCTCCAAGGTCACCCTTTTATTTTTTATGTACCTTGAACACGCTGCTTTGTGTACCTCTTTTCTCCCTAATTAGAATGTAAGTGCCTCCTTTTAAAACAATTTTATCTTCAGATCTATATATTCTCTCTCCTTCTTCCTTACCACCCCAGAGAAAAACAAAATTCTTGTTACAGATGTGCATAGTCAAACACATTTCCCACACCCATCATTGTGGTTCTAGATTGCCCTCCAAAAGAGTTGGACCAGCAGTGCCCTTGTGCGTCTGCTTCCCACAGACCTCCAGCATATCATTTTTCCTTTTTGGCATTTTTCCTATTTGAAAATATGATGGGTATAAAGCAGAATCTCAGAGTGGCTTAATTTGCATTTCTCTTACTAGTTTAGAACATTTTTTATTATGGCTATTGATAGCTTGGATTTCTCCTGAAAACTGCCTTTGACTTTTTATCAATTAGCAAGTGACTCTTATTCTTATCAGTTTGAATCTTTTTCCTAGGTAGCTGAGAAATGAGGCCTTTCTTGATGTCAATATTTCCTATTTACCTGCTTTCCTTCTAATTTTAGAAGTACTGGCTTTGTATGTGCAAATTTGATTTTGTCATCCATTTTACCTCTTATGACCCTCTTATTTCGTGGCGAACTCCTTTCCCATCCATAGATCTGAAAGGTCATTTTTCCTGTGTTCCTCCAATTTGTTCCTAATGTCACCCTGCCAAGTCCCATCCCAGTTTACAGCTTGTTTTGGGTTACACTGGGAGATTTAGGGTTAGGGTTACCAGACTGCTTTCTGGTTTTCCATTAAATAGTGAATTCATTCTCCAGCAGCTGAGATCTTGGGGTTTATCACACCAGGCTAGTACACTTGCTGTTCCTATATGATGTATACCTAATGTGTTCCACTAATAGACCCATTTCTTGCCCAGTGCCAGATTGCTTCAACAATTATGGCTTTATAATATGGTGAGACGCCCCCTTCCTTCCCACGTTTTCATCTCCCTTGAGAAGAATTTTGTGTTTTGTTTTCATTTGGTTGCTTAATTGGCACAGCACTGAATAAGCCAATTTATGCAGTACAGTTTTTACTCTTTTGGTTCAGTCTACAATTATTTCTCCAATGATTTAGATGTTTGGATTCTGTCACTGTGCTCATGTAATTCCTGTGCATGTCTTGGGAGGTAGACTCAGATATTTTATTCTCACAACTCTGGGAAGTAGATACCATTATTCCAATTTTAGAGATAAACAGACTGAGGAAAACAGTTTAAATGTCCTGCCCAAGATCAAACTGCTACTAAGCTACTGAGGCTGGTTTGGAACTCTGTGCTTCCCAATCCTAGGTTGGCACTACCCACTGCACCACCTAGCGGCCTCCAGTATCGAGCACGCACATAGTACTTTAAGGCGTGAAAAGCATTCCACGTTATTTCATTTGATCCTCACGACCACTCTGGAAGGTGGGGCTTTGATGATCCCCGTTTTACAGAAGAGGAAACTGAAGATGAGAATGCTTGGTGATCTAAAGGCTGTGTGTGGCAGGGGAAGAAGTGGGAGGGAGAAGAGGAAAGAGAAACATGAGGGTGACAGTGATTCAACGACTGCGTTTATTAAACACCTGTGTTTGTGGCACTGCTCCCCACAGGCCATTCTTCCTGGCCTGCACAGGGGGACTGACTACCCTGCTAGACCGGCTGCTCCTGAGCCCCCAGTAGGGAGTCTCCCATTGGCAAGCAGTCAGCCAGACTCAAAGGGCTTCACAAAAAGGATTTAATGTGCTTGTCTGTGAAGAGAATGGGCCCAGCGGGGCATACATGAAGCCAGCTCAGTGGTCAGGGGTGCTTCCCACTTCTTCCTCCAGCATGTTCCTCACCAGTCCAACATGTACACTTCTCAAGACACAGGGCCAAGCCACCCCTTTACCTACTCCTACCTATTCTACTGAATCGAGAACACGCACCCGGAGCCACTGTCTCTGTGACACTCCATGCAGGCCTTAGCTTGTTGCTCACTGCCCAGTTTGTGTCTGCATATATAGCTGCTAGCACCCGTGAGCTTTCCCACCCCTCCATTCTTGAATCCCGCTTCCTGCCAATGGTGGGTGTCTTAGGGGCTAGTCGTCCTTCTTTGTGATTAGGACATACAAAAGCTGTCTTCTTTCTGATGCCCACTTCTTTCCTTCCTAATTTAAAGTCATTCTCATTAGAAGTGCAAGACATGAGAGGTGTCCCAACACACTGGCAAATCTATTTTCATGTTGGTATACTCCGTCTCTGGCCAGGAATCTGTCAACCTTTCACTGTAAGTTGCCATTCAGAAATCCAAATCCTATGCTCAGACATCATCTCCTTAGCCAGTAATTCACTTCACAAATTAGTTATTCTCTTACACATTTCCTTGACCTCAGTGGGTAATAGTGAAGCCACAACCAACATTTCCTAATCACTGGCCACACTCCAGGGGTTCCTTCTAAAAGTGGTAGCTAGCACCAGAAACGTGCTGCTGTGATGCTCTCACATCTTGGGAGATTTTGTTAGGTCCTGGGTGGGTTTCTCAAGAGGACAAGAGAGCTCTCTAGTCCTATCAGCAGGTTGGATAGAGGCTGCACTTGTGTCCTTCAATAGGGAATGACCACCCACCAAGCTCTTCTTCCTCTGCTGTTTACCAGGCAAGCTCCTGTCTCATGGCTCTAGGAGACATTCAGGACAAGCAGCTGCCACCTCCTCCTTAGAACATCCGGCCCTCTCCAGTCCTTTTCCTTCCCATTCTCCTCTTCATAGCCCTTTCTCTCCCCTACATCTCATTCCTTTACTTTCTCTTCACCCCAACAAGCTAGAGTGTGGATAGGCATCCTTGGAGGCCCTCACCTTCTCCAACAGTGAGATCAGCCCACACTTGGAACACGGTTAGTTCAGTTTGGGCTCTGGCAGAACTACTAACACCAAACAGCTTCCTCTACTGCCCAGCCTTGTTTCTCAAACCATTCTGATCCTAAGTACTTCAGCAAACTCAACCAAATTCCTTTGCTTTGTCTCAACTCCTTCTAATGATTTCAACTGCCTTTTCTCATTTCCCTCACCCAAGAATTTTCCTCAACTTCTCCTCCTCAAATTCCACCTCTGGCTACTTTACTTATCACTCACTAACATTCTCCATTATTTCTTTACAGTCTCCTTCTCCCTACATGCCCCTCACCCCATCTCTCTGCTTTTGCCTCCTCCTTGGAAGGTACTCTCATCTCTGGTAAGATCTCCAAAACTTAGTTCAAGCTTTTCCTGATCTGAGCAGTTCCTGTCAAAGCCCTCTTGTATTTTTTATCTCTATCTGGCGTGTGAATGTGTGTCATTTCCCTGCCAGGTAAGTTTCTGGAGGGCAGGGTCCAGGCCCTAACTGTCTTGGCATTCTTACAGCCTAAAAGAAAAAAACACTCCATATGAAAGACTCCAAGGGGACTGTTTTGTGGTGACCTCAATCAATGACTCAACCCCCAATGACTCACCTAGAGCCAATTCAGCTTTTAGATGCACAAGATCTTGCCTTCCTTTCCCAGCAAACACCTCATAGGGTTATTAAGCAGCTTACAGGATTCACAGGCGGATCAGACCATGTATATCAGAAACATGTAGGTCTCCCTGTAGTGCTTCTTTTTATCAGCCTGCATTTTTAAAAGGGGTTTTGTTTCCCAAGGTTTGATGATTTCACTCCATTTTGCATATTTCGTTACAATTGTTTATTATAAGCAATTCTAGTACAACTACAGTATTTCCACTTGAATGTTAAAGAAATTGCCAAGTCCAATTCACTGCAATCCTCTGAGCAACAAAATGTTTAGAAATGGACAAAAATCAGGACAATGTGTCATTAGACCTTCTACCCTCCTTTCTATTGCTCAACCCTGGAAATTTGGCATAATTTCCTCACTTCCAAATTGTATGCCCAATTTATTTATTTATTTATCTATCCTTTGCTTCTGCAGTTGTCTTGAGCAAAACTGGCAGGGTTGTCATATCTTGTCCTGTTTTGTATTATGGTCTGCATGAATACTCATTTAAAAAGCATAATGTTAAATGGAAAAAAAAAGCCTGTAGATAGGAAGTGGCAAACTCAAGATGTCTACAACCAGACAAGGTCAACAATCCAGTCAAATCCAATGTCTGCTGTCAGACTAAAGGGCCCTCCCTTTGAGGAAATAAGTGGGACTTTGGTTAATTTTTTTTTAAAATAAAGTGACCTGCAAATTGAGGGCAGCTGACCTGGGTCTCAGTACAGCACTGTTCCAGAAGGAGTGATTACTGACCAGGTAAAGTTCTTACAGTCTAGGTATCTGATACAAAGCAAGATTGTCTTCAGACTGGACTTTCTTTCCCTTCTCTGGCCCCAAAGATCAGAGTGTGCATTTTCTCTAGAGCCAGTGAGAACCAACATTTTCAGAAGCTCTTGGAAATGGATGCAGCACTGACTTGTTTGCTTCCTTCTGACCAGCTGCCTGGGAAATGGAATCTTTGAATCCTTCCAAGAGTCTAGTCTCCTCATCTGGTAAAGACCCATTTCAGGCAGGATTCAGAGCAAAAAGCTTCTGAGATGCAGGTTTTGCAAGTTCCCGTAACTGGATAAAAGAAGGCTCTCCTTCCCATGTAATCAGTGGTTCTGACTTGTAGAATGCTACTCTGCCTGAAAGGGGGGGCACATCCCGACTCTGGAATCACAGGGGAGGGCCTGGGGCACCAGTCTTCTGCAGGAACCACTTCCATAGCCATGTTCTCTCGGTCATGGCCAAAGCTCCCAACCCTCCCACCCCACCCAGTCCATTCATTCTCAAGCTGCGTGGCTTGCCACTTACTGCATCGTTATCTTCCTGCTTTTCTGTGTCACTTCCTCTGTGAGACTTCGAAGTCGGCCTGAGTGTTGGATCAGGAAGGCCATCATCTCCCCAAGGCCAAGGGGTCCGTGGGCCTCTCCAAGCCTGTCAAACCAGTGCAGAGTCTTTTTCAATCGGGCCTGCACCACCTTCTGGACCTCAATCTCTGCCAGAAGAGCGTACTTCGCCCCAAGTTCTGCCTTGTACCGAAGCTGCAGCTGCTCCACTTGCTGCTGGAGAAGGTGGAAGTCCTCCTGGCTCTGGGGGTACTTCTCATGGCTCCTATCTTCAGGGAGAAGGATGTTTGGGGGGATGTTTAGTACCAGCTGCAGCAGCACTTGCTCCATCTTGACAAAGAGGCGGTTAAAGCGCCCCCTCATGAATCGGAGGAAGGTCTCTGTGCTGCCACGGACCTGGACATCACTCAGATCGCAGCCAGGAAGGCTGCTGGCCTTCTTCAAGATGACCTTTTCCACAGCCACCATCACCTCAAACAGGTAGTCCTGGAAGGCAATGTAGATCCTGAGCATGCACGTCTGGGGTGTGAATCCAAAAAACTGGGTCTCATACAGCATCGGGTTGATGGACATCTTGGCTGCAGCAGAGACCTCCCCCTCAGGAGGTGTTAAGCATCAACCAATGGATCTACTAACCTAGGGAAAAGACAAAGAGACACAGGCACAAGATGGCATCACACAGAGAACAAACCACAGCATGCTGTCCGTGGAGCCGAAGCCTACCTCTGAGGCTGGTATGTGTGGTACTTGGGGGCACCACAGGGTTTTAAGTCACGAAGCACTTTTTTCGTAACTCAGAGGACTTCCTCAGGACAAGCCCTCGCCCTGACTTGGCCTTCCCTTCCTTAGACCATCCACCTCCCAAGGCCGTGGTGTTAGGTGCCAAGGCTGGCAACAGCCAAAATGTCCCTGGGGGTCTGAGGGCAAAGGTCAGAACCACCCTTCAGTGGCATCCCAGGGATCTGTGGAGCTGACCTTGGCTCTCACTGCCCAAGCCAGTGAGGACCCGCAGGCCCCCCTTGCTGATGTCCTGAATGACCCGGGGAGCAGGGATGATTTCAGGGTTCAAAGTCTGGCTGGGCAGCACTGCCACTCCCTCATTTATCGGCCGGAGAATGACCTCAGAAAGGACGAGCCGCATCACGACCACCCAAGCCCCCAAATCTCCCCTCCGTTGCCCACCCACCCACGATGACCCCGGGTCCAAAGGATTTCCCCAAGGCTCTCACTAATAGACACCCCGACCTCCCTTATCACTCACAAGTGCAAGGGGGAAAGGGGGTCCTCCTAAAAACTAAGCCCCCCCCACCCCCCTGCTCTGAGCCAGCCCACCCCCTCCCACGACAGGGGCGCTGGAGCCGGCCTCAGTTTCCCCAGCTGTCAGTGGAAAGAGGAGGGATTGGCTCCGTTCTGGAGAGGGGTCTCGGCAGACTCCAAGTCCCAGGGGCCTGTGCGCGCCGCCTGGTGCATCTTGGGAGCGCGGCTCCGAAGCCCCAGTCCCCACTCCAGGCCATCCAGCTCCCGCTGCCTCCGTTCCTCCGCCGTCCCTGGGACAGCGCTCCCACCCTCCGAACGTACCGTGATGGCTGGTGCGCAGCGACGCCGACCCAGCCGCCGTCCACATCCGGATCCGCCCCGAACGGGTACCCGGCCCGTTCGCGCCCGCAGCCGCCTTCAAACTGCGGGTAACGATTCCCGACGCTACGTTCTGCCCCGCGCCCGTGCCCCGCCCCCTCGAAATCGGGGCCCAGCCAATCAACGGGAGCCATGCCTGACGGAGGTTTCCCTCCGCTAATGACAGCTAGGCGGGAGGAGTGCGACCTGCTGGTTGGGTGAGGCTGTGCTTCAGTTGGGCCATGCTGATTGGTGACCCACTACGGGAGGCGGGACGGCGAGCAGTGCTGGGCTTTGATTGGCCCGTCCGAACGGCGCTCGGCCGGACGGCTTGGTCCGCCGGCGCTCGGGGGAGGCATTCTGGGGTTGGGCGGGGCGCTCCTAGTCGAAGGCCTCCCATTGGCCCCGCTCGTGGGCCCGCGGCCCGGAAGGAGGCCTCCACGCCCCACCCCCGGCGGCGGAAGCGGAAGCAGCGGCGGCGGCGGCGGCGGCAGCAGCGGTGGCGGCGGGAGCGCCGCGGGTGCGCGGGGCGGGGCGGGCGGGGAAGATGGCGTACCAGAGCCTGAGGCTGGAGTACCTGCAGATCCCGCCTGTGAGCCGCGCGTACACCACGGCCTGCGTGCTCACCACGGCCGCCGTGGTGAGGGGGGAGTCGGCGGAGGGCGGGGCGGGGCCGCGGGCTGGAAAGGGAGGCCGGGTCGGGGCTGTGGCCGGGCCTGGCCCCGCAGGCCGCCCGGGAAGGCTTGGAGGGAGCCTGCCTGACCCGCCGTCTCCTCTTCTTCTCCAGCAACTGGAGCTGATCACGCCCTTCCAGCTCTACTTCAACCCCGAGCTCATCTTCCGGCACTTCCAGGTGGGAGAGGCGGGAAGCACGGGTTTGCCATGGTTTTGTTCTGGCCCACCTGCATGTATTAAGCGCCTGCTGTGTGCTCCTGCACTTATTAAGCGCCTACTGCCCCCAGGTCTCTTTCCCCATCCGCCCCAGTTGGGGCTCCATGACCAAGCTCTTCCATTGCCTCTGCATGCTTTCCCCGAGCCCTAGCCTTGTGAGGAGGTGTGTGGGGCTAGCCTTGGGTGAGGAAAGGCCCAAGGTCTACGTGCCTTCGTGTGTTATATTGTATCTCGCTGTTACACCGGGGGTGGGAGTGGGAGCTCCCAGCTGGTACCTCGGTCCCTAAACCTGGGCTCTTCACCTTATGTGGGACCCTGGGGAGGAAACGCTGCTCAGAAGCATGTTTCCGCAGATGTAAAGGAAAATGCACAGGCCAACTCTGAAAGTATGTTAAAAGGCGGTTCTTAGGGTGCCGACATCGTTGGAAAGTTCTCAATGAAAAACAAGCCCCCCTTTCTAAAATGTTGCGGAGTGTAGAACAGGCTGGCTCTCTCCAGGGCCGGGATGTGAGCGCTAAGCAACTGCCAAGCCTCCAAATGAACACCTTTAGTCTGCGTGACTTGGTTTGGTACTCTTTGGTCAGTTTTCCTCCCTCCCTGCCATCGGAGTGGCAGGCTCGATCTGGAGGGGACATCATTTTTCCTTTTATGGTTCAGAGGATCAGGTAAATTGTGAAAATGTTACCTTCCTTTTTCACAGTTACCCTTAGAAAGGGAATGTAGATGTCATCTGAAATACAGTTGAAAAGTCCCAGTTCTAGCATTTCCCCTCTGGCCCATGACTAAAACATTTCTTATAATTGTATCTAATTCATGTTTTTTTTTTAATTTTACAGATATGGAGATTAATCACTAATTTCTTGTTCTTTGGACCAGTTGGATTCAATTTTTTATTTAATATGATTTTCTTGTATCCTTTGTGACTCTCAAGGACTGTCAGAAGTCCAGTGTTTTGTCTGTTTTACTGTTTTGACTTTTTTTATGGCGCTGTGTCTGTAAATGTTGGTTAAGCACCTACTGTGTGCCAGGCACTGGTGCTGCAAAAAGAGGCAAAAGCTAGTTCCTACCAACAAGCTGTAGAGGGAAGGCTTTGGAATGAAGGGGGTGGGGAAAGGAAGCCAGGAAAGTCAGGAGTTAGAGCAGAGGTGGGAAGAGCCTTCTAGGCAGGGGACCAGAGCATTTTGAATCTGCAGTTGGGAGCCCCTGGAGTTTACAGAGTAGGGCTTGATAGGATCCGGCCTGGGCTTTGGGAAGATCTCTTTAGGGGCTGAATGGAAAATGGACTAAAATGGGGGGGCCCTAGAGGCATAGCCCCAGCCCTGATCCGGTACAGGTGATGAGGGCCTGTAGGATGGGGCTGTGTCTGAGAGATGGTAACACAGCGAGTTTGTACCCATAGGCAGCCCATTGAGGCATGAGGTACACTGCTGGGGGCCTGAGTTCAGATCTGGGAGATGCTCATTGGCTTTCTGACCGTGGGCAGATCCCCCTTCAGCTTTGGTTCCCTTGCATGTAAAAATGGAGGTAATAGCTGTGACCTTCTCTAGGATGGTTGTGAGGATCAGATGAGATGTTTGTAAGAAATCCTTGACCATCTTTGTTTCCTTTCCCCTCTCCCTACCCCCCATTTATCTCAGGGTGATTGTGCAAAGAAGCAGGGTGGGTAAAGAGAGGCTGGGGGCTGGAGACTCAGTGACCTTGACTTTGTCCTGGAGAGCACTGGCCAGAACTCAGCTCAAAGCACAGCGTTTCATTCTTGCTTTGATGATAGTTAGATCCTTCAGAAGAAGGGCCAGTTCTGCTCTAAGTCTGATTGTCAGCAGTGGGATGGAAGTGATGAGGCTTCCAACCCACCTCCTCTCTCTTGGAGGTGGTGATAGAGAAGGAGAAGTGCCAGGGTCACTCAGCTAGAGCTTTGGAGGGTCAGCCAAGGGAAGGGCAGGATTGTCAAACTAAATCACAGGAAGGTTGGCCCCTGCTCCCCCTCCCCAAGGTTGGGAGTTCTAGAACCACACTCAAAAGGAGCAAAGCAGGGAAGGGAGATGGCCTGTTCTTTGGGAGGAAGGGGTGGGGCATGGAGAAAAGCAGACCAGAGCAGGCAATGGAGAGTTAAGGTGAAGATGAGAGGCCTGGAGGAGGTCTGAGGGAAAGAGGGTTGTGAAGGCTGGGGTGGTTGGTAAGGGGCTGGACATTTGCCTCCTTGGACTTTTCCAACCAAATCTTTGAGTTGGAAGGGACAGGACAGGACAGTGGGTGCCCATGGAATCCCTGGGACAGCCTGCAGTGTGCCAGGAAGCGTGCCCTTCCTACCTTGGTCCAGCTGGATTCATGGAGGGAGGGGGTTTTGATCCTGTCCTCTCAGGCTTATTTGGAGGTATAGGAAGGGAGCAGCCAGGCAAGGAACTCTGTGTGTGTCCAGCTGATGGGATGTGTTCTTTACATTCGTGTCTTTGGACGATTTCCTTTTTTCCTGACTCCTCCATCAGATACCGCTACTGCCGAATGCTAGAAGAAGGCTCTTTCCGAGGCCGCACAGCAGATTTTGTGTTTATGTTCCTTTTTGGGGGCCTCTTAATGACTGTATCCTTCAGCAGCTGGAAGGCCCCCTTAGAAGTTGCAGAGACCCTCCTCTGTCCAGCCCATGCTGGCTGCTTCAGGCTTCTGGCCCCATTAGGGTGGGCTTAGGTGGGCTGCTCCTCTGTGGCGTGTTGCTATGAAACACCCTCTTGGTCACTGGTGTTAATCAACTGGCTGCTGTGCTCCAGGTTCTCAAACTAGGCTCCTTTGGCTCAGAGTAATTACAAAGCGCCCCACAAGGCTGCCCAGAGGACAAGCCTGTCATGTGAAAACATGGGTAGTGTGTGCTGTGTTTGCCTCATCCAAAGGTACAGAGCAGGACGCAACGACCAACATGGAAAGATGTCTGCACCTGGTGATGCCCTTCCTCCCCCTGGGGCTGGAGTCTGGCATTGTGGCCATGAAAGCCAGGGGTGGGGGGAGGAACCTCATTCTGCCGAGGAGCCACCAATCTCCGGGCTGACCCTAGTGATTCTCCCACTCCCCAGGTGGGTGGCTGTGCTCTGGATTCTCCTCGGCCTGCCTCCTTTCCCCTCGGGTGTCGGCAGCCTCTGATGATTTTCCTTGACACCTGCTGCTAGCTTTTCGGTTTATTTGTGAGCTTAGTTTTCTTAGGGCAGGCCTTCACCATCATGCTTGTCTATGTATGGAGCCGAAGGAATCCATATGTCCGCATGAACTTCTTTGGCCTTCTCAACTTCCAGGCCCCCTTTCTGCCCTGGGTCCTTATGGGCTTTTCCTTGTTACTGGGCAACTCCATCATTGTGGACCTCCTGGGTAAGGGATCACCGTTGCTCTCTCCCCCTCTTCTCTTCTAGAGGTGTTTAAATGGCCACGCCTGCCGGGGGCTGAAGTCTGCTAGTGGCCTGCCCCATGGGGGCCAGGTCCCCAGGTAGCCCAGGTCTCATCTTTGATCTGTACTCTCCTTGTTCTTTCTTTGTTTTATGGTTGATTCTAGGAATTGCAGTTGGACACATATATTTTTTCTTGGAAGATGTATTTCCCAATCAGCCAGGGGGAGCAAGAATTCTGAAAACACCTGCTATTTTGTGAGTATTCTCTCATGCTGGATTGTGGGGTTTTTATGGACCCATTTAGACAATGTCAGATGAGTGGAGAAAGGGGCCATTCACGACACAGTATCAGCAGACATGACTTCCTGATGTCTAGAGCTCTGTTGGTATGGTGCAGGAGCCAAGGCCTACCTTCCTTTGAGACTTCTTGGCTGGAAGACTCTGGGTCAGTCATTTAACATCTCGTCTAGAGGGAGGCTTCTTACTGGGACTTCCCTTCGCCAGTGAATTCACTGGTTTAGGGGAAAAAATGAGCTCCCTAGAGACTGAAGTAAATGTTGATAATGGTGGTGGTGATGCTTGTGTGGTAGGAAGCAGGGGTGGGCCCTGAGGAAAGCCCTTGCTTAGAACTTGGCCCTTGAACTAGGCTCCAGACAGGGGAAAGGGAGAAGCCCAGACTCTCACATGGGAGATGAGAAATGGAAGGCTGAGACGAAGGCCACTTTGGGTGAACCATGAGTGTGTGTGTGTGGAGGGGGGCGCGGCGGGAATGACACTCTGAATCCTCTCTTGAGGACATCATGTACTTCTGCTATGTGCTGGGGGACAGAACAGGTCTCTGTTCACAAGGAGTGTGTGCTCCGATGAGAAAGTCCGTAAATGTAACCTTCCTAAATGTAAAGTGAAAAAATAAAGGTGAAAGTAAGACAGTTTGGGACAAAAGTGCCCGCTCAGTGATGAGAGTCAGGAAAGGGCCCATGGGACCTACAAGTGGGTGGCAGAATATTGACTGTGGGAAGCCACGTCCTAGGGACTGGAAGGGGAGTTGGGTCCTTGAAAGCCAGACAGAGGAGTTTTTATACTTTATCCAGATGTATCAAATGAGACAATAATGTGCTCACACAGTGTCTGGCCCATAGTAGGCACTATGGAAATGCTTTCTGCCTTTTCCTTCCCTTAGGGTGATAGGAGAGGCTAGAGTAGGGAGACTGAGGCAGGGACCCCAGTTAGGAGGGAGGCTGTGATGTTCATCTATGAGAAATTGTGAGGCCCTAAGTTAGGGTGTTGGATGTGTAACCTAGGAGTTGAGGGTGACAGCATTGTTGTAAATTGGGGTCCCCTCACCCCGTGGCACAGGTCTTTGGGTTGTTCAGAAGGTCATAGAGAAGGGGAGAGGTCAGAGAAGGGTCAGAAGGGAAGCTGGAGTAGTGTGGGGAGTGACCCTCAAGAGCCAGGTAGTCATGGTGAGCGCCCTGTCGAGGTTGGGGCAGAGCTGTCACTAAGATTTCGTGGTGCCTTGGTAACATGCCCTCTGAAGTTTTTACCAGTGTCTTGGGAAGGCATAAATCTGTAGGTCAGATAAAGCTGGGAGGGAGAGAGCTGGTGAATGATATGAAAGAGAATACCTAGAACTTGGAATCAAAATCTAATGAAATAAAATTTAATTAGAGAGAAGTATAGTCTTCAAGGTGAATTTTTGAAAAATATCTGTGTATCTCTCAAGTATCAGGTCGGGGCAAGGGCACAGGTCAGAGGGAGAGCGCGACTAAACAAGCTGTTTCTGGAAAAGTCCCCAGGGTTTAAGGGGCCTGTGACTCATTTTGAGTCAGCTATGAAATTGTGGCTGTTGAAAGTGCTGATACCGTCTTGGCACATTGGCTTAACATACATAGTAATTGTACCTGTATGTATAGCAGAGACATGGGCGTTAGTTTTCAGGAATACAGAAGTGATGGTCCGAGCTGCTGACGTCTGCCTTCCTCAGACCTCAGTCACTCCTGTGTGATCAGCCTGTATGGGGGGGCGGTGAGAGTGGGGGAGTGGCCAGAACGGTGAAAGTCTCAGTCCCACAGGGAGGGTGGGGGGCGGGGTGGGAGATAAATATATCTGGGGTACAACATATATGCCTGTGAAAATGACTGAGGATGCCTTTAAGTACTTGAAAGGGTTGTTCTTTTCTCATTGACCTTGGAGGACAGAGCCAGGGGCAGCAGTCAGGGTTTGATGTCAGGAAAATCTTGCTTATAGTGAGGTCTGCCCCAGAGTGGACTGGGCCGTCCCTTCTCAAAGAGCTTCAAGCAGAGCCTGGTCAGGTGTGTTGGGCAGGGCGTCATTTGGGGCTGTGGTGGTTCGTGGACAGAAATGCCACAGTTCTGTCCACAGGGGACACTGGGGCTTGGGACTTGTCTAGGTGTGATGATGAGCTTTGTGGGATTTTGTGGTGTCAGAATGAGGAATATTGTCTGGTGGGTCTGTTTGATGGATTTGTGTAGACTGTGTACTTGTCTAGTCTACATATTCAAAGGAAAAATGTTAGTGTTTTTGTTTATGGTACTATGTTTTTCTAAGTACTATTTTTGTTTTATTTCAACTTTGCTTAATCCAAGGTAAAAATACCACTCAGTGCCAAGCAGTTCCCACAGCTTTCTGCCAGCCCAGTCCCTCAAAACTGCTCCCCAGACCCCAAGATTAAAGGGTTAAATTGCTGGGGCTTAGATTACTTCTGTCATCTGTTTTTAGGAAGGCAATTTTTGATACACCGGATGATGATCCCAATTACAACCCCTTACCTGAAGAACGACCAGGAGGCTTTGCATGGGGGGAAGGCCAGCGCCTTGGAGGCTAGAAGAGCAATGCCGAGTGCGAAATCCTCCTGGGAAGGAAGGACTCCAAGGAGATTTCCTCTGGGATACTTTTACTCTTTGTTTCAGAAGTGTGGACACACTTGCCAGCTTTCCAGTTTTTAAATCCAGAAGCACTTTATGCAATGGTACATCCATGGTAAATCCCGGAGACCTCTCCAGCAGTCTGCCCGTGTTTCTTCACTTGACCATTACTTACACTGGTACTGAAGGTGTAACCTACTGGAGCCAAAAACACGGAGGAGACGCTTGCTGCCAGCTCTGTACCAAGGAAACACTCACCTGGGGGAGAGCGTAAAGCAGAACTCTCTCTCCCTCCATTCTTTGGTACACGGACGCTTCAGAGAGGACAAAATAAAACTCAGTTCATTCTCTCTCACTGGACTGAAGCCTTTGTGTGTGGTCTTTTAAAGCGGATTGTGTATTCTGTGGTGGACATCCTGGAGTGCACAGCCAGCCAGCCTCAGGGCTGCTGCCCAGTGGAAAGCATATGCTTGGCTCTGGGGGGGGGAGCAGGTGGTGCCCATGTGAGGCTTCTGGGACAGGCCACCGTGGAGACAGGGTGGTGTGTCCCAGCCTCCCGTGACACCGTCTGGCCAGGGTCACCAGGCATCTCTCACTGGCCTTTTCTTCCCCCTCAGCCTTCTTGACGGTGCTGGTAAGCCTCTGCTCTCCTGGACGCTCTCTTCTCCCTGGTCTTGGTGGCTCTGCCTCTCCAGCTTCTCCTATCTGCCTGCCTGCTCCTTCTGTCTTTGCGGGATCTTCATTCATCCACAGTCTACATCCTTTGTATGAGTGCGCTTCCAAGGACCCCCTTCTCTTCTCACTCAGTTTTTTCTTGGTAAGTTCACTTTGTAGAAGACTGTCTACTCTTGTATTCCCCTTCATCTCTCTCCTGAGCCCAGTTTTGCATTTCCCTTTGGGTGTCCCATAGACCTCTTAGACTCAGCGAGTCTTAACACAGGACTCCTTCACTTTGCCCCAGACCTCACCCCCTCCCACCTTGATGGTTTTCTGTCTAGATCTCCACTACTTTTGTTACTAGGGCGTACCACCTCTGTCCTCCTGTCCTCTCCCATCCAGTCCCAGCTAATGCAGATCCTCATACATTTCACCTGCTCAGGCTCCAGGCTGATGACACAGTAAAGTGATCAATTTGTTGTTCCCAGAAAACCTCTGTCCCAGTGCCTTTTGAAATCCCTAGTGTGGAGGCTGGGCCCCGATAAGGGCTTTCTGCTCAGGCTGGCCAAGCTTCTGGCCCTCCCTCTAGAGCTAGAGGGTGGGGAGCACTCCTGCTCCTGCTCATCCTCATGTGTATTTCCATGAAGTACTTTGGTACGTGTTCCCCTGAGGAGAGGGGCAAGCCCCTCCAAGGCCGGGATAGGTTGGCCTTGTAGCACCCCACCCTCCCTGACCCGCCCCAACACAGAGCCAGGCACTAGAGCATCATGGCTGTTCCCGTGAAAATGGGATCCTAGTATTTTGCTCATCACCCTTTTATCCTTTTGGGGAAAGTCTAGGATTAATTATAGTTAACCTGCTACACAAGGAACAATAAATGACTTTTTTTAAATACTTGGAAAACAGACTGACTTATTGACTAGGGAGAAGCCTCAAAGGGATCCAGTACCTGGGGTTCCATGTACTGAACCAGTGGGTTTCATTCCTCGCTGGTCTGAGGTACCAACCTTCAGGGATCAGCGACGGGTTGTCAGTCAGTCTGAATTGTTTCTGTGGCCACAGATGCTCTACACACTCTGCTCATGTCTCACAGTAATTAGTTCGAAATTGGACAGAGGCTTGAAATGTGTATGGATTTGATGAAAAGTGGTCAGAATCGTAACTTACCCTGTTTCTGAGCTAGACTAGATTTGGACCTGGAAGTGTGCAGTTGGTGAAATGGAATTGTTGGGTGAAGATGAGCTATTCTGGGCAAACCTCAGAACATCCCTTCCACAGAATGTGCTTATGGAGCTGCTCTGAACTCAGATCTTCAAGGGGCTTTCTAGGTTTGATGTGCCCTGGTGGACAGATTAAATTTGTGTTGAACATAACTGATTGCTGAGGAGTAGGATCCATTGTGTGCAGCTGATCCTGGTGTGGTGTAGTTTAGGGTCTGCCTCAGTTTGTCCTTGGGCCCAGAGCTGACCACAGAACTCTCTGGGGTCACCTAGAAGACTCTGTAGTGGTTCTGACTCCACCCTTTCAGCATTCGAAGGCAGGCTCAGACTAGGCCTGACTTAGTTCACTGGCTACATCTTCCCCTTTGGATATTGGTGAAGTTAGTTTTTAAGTCCAAATGGAGGGTTTTACATTTTGTCCATGTTAAATAGCATTTTGCAAGGTTTTGTCAAAAGGACCTTTTCTTGGGTCCCAGTTTTGTTAGTGCTCCCTTCCTAGCCTTGTAGGTTTCCTCAGCATGTCATTTTTGCCCCTTTGGGTCACTGATAAAGGAGTTCAGAGTGGGACCCCAGCAGATCCCTTTGGCTCTCCTCTAGAGACTGTACTGGAGGCTGACATCAGTCCTTTGTGAATCTAGTTGCTTGTCAAAGTCCCTGCCAAGTTCTGTCATCTGTGAGTGGAGGAAGCCGAGCCTTTTTCTGAAGAAGTGATGCATTGGCTTGTAATGTGAATTCAGCCCAGCCCACTTAGGCGCTGTGGCTACTGCTGGTTCTGGCTGGGCCCGCCAACCTTGTTCCTCTGCTTCCTTTGTTGTCCCCTACTCTTAGCAAAGTTAAAAAAAAACAAACCACAACCCATTGTTATTAATTTGTGTGAGAGAGTTGGCTTGTTTTGGCCTTGCACCTGAGGAGCAGACCTCTGATCCTGGGTGACCTTGGGCAAGTCAGTTCAGCTCATCTCCTCCTACAGTGGGGGTCCTGCATCCTCCAGATCTTGGGGCACTGTGACTCCTCACTGAGCCCTCCTCAGTCTCAGTCAATCTGGAGTTAGGGTTCTTAACTTTCCTTTTCCTGAATTGTTGGAAATTGGCTCTTCTAGAGTCCGGGGACCTCGTGAGCTCTACCTCTCCTGGAGCACTGCTTCTGTTCATCTTTTTTATTGATTTTACCCAGTAGGGTATGTCCTTCTGTTTCCAGATCCTTCTCTTCTCACCTGGTTTGTTGTAGCAGCCTCCTAGTCTCCTAATGTGTATGTGGGGGAGTCTTTCTGACGAGTCTTCATGACTGTGTTAGTGAGGGGGGGGCCAGTCAATGCAGCACCAGGCCAGAATTTTCCAGCTTCCAGACCCAGACAAATAGCATGAATCTAACATCTCTATCATGTGACTGCCATCAAATGCTTGAGGACAGCTACTGTGACCTAGGACCATAGCCCTTCTGTGACTCAAACGCCAGGTCACAACCCTCCCAGTTGTCCTGCTCTGGACATTCTCTAGATTCCTGGTAGTTCTGCCCCAGCTGATACAACCTAAGACCCTATTTGCTTTCTTGGCAGCCATTTCATGTTGAACTTCTAGTCCCCTGACCCCTTCCCTCCTGCCCCCCCATTGCTTTCTCATCTCCACTGAACATCATCTTAGTACACTCAGCCTGATGGTTTTGCCTATGAAGATATTTATAGATTCTGATTCTTTCGTCCAGTGCATTAGCTCCCCTTCCCGGCTTTCTCCTGGTTTGTGTAGAGCAGGAAATGTCAAGATGGGTAAGATTCCATTCAGCCAGGGCTTAGGGTTTTGTTTCCTCTCATTGGCCAGGATGTCCCAGGTAAGCTAACATGCCTCTGTCAGGAGCTGCACAGGACTGAAGCACATTCTGTGCCCAAGGATGCTAGGGTGCCTTCCAGGACCCATGCCCATGCTACAAGGAGGCATTAGAGGAAGTGCCTCCAGACCACTCTCTGCCTGGTATTTTTACCCTTGAAGGACAGATGAGAAAACAGGTGGGATTTGGTCCTGGCTCTGGCATTCTCTCCTTGATACTGTGTTCTCTCACCCAGGGCAGCTTAGAGACCAGAACATCAACTCTTAATTGGGATGGAAGCTCAGGAGGCATCATTTTCCTGTTTGCCACCAGGGTGAAGGCAGGGCTGTAGAAATGTTCCCTGGAGAACCTCAGCCTGTCATAAGTCTGGCATTTGGAGTCACCAGCCTAAGTACCATCTGTAACCTTTAGGGAGTCTCTGACCCTCTCTGGGCCTGCTTGTCTTCCAAACTCCACTGACCTGGATGCTCCCTGCGAACTGCCATCTTGGAATCCCTCCCTCTCAAGTCACACACAGCTGAACTTGGTTGGCAGTTCTCTTTGGGAACAATGTCACTACAGACCTGAAGGGTGAGCCCCCAGAGTCCCGTGAAAGGTCTTTGCTTCCCAACCCCTCTCCCCTCGCATACCTATTGGTTCTTCACCTTTCAATGTTCCTTTGGTTTCTGTCCATCTGGGGCAAATTCCTTGGTTTGGGATACAAGGCACCTGCTAATGCAGCCATAGATCTCAGGTCATGGGGCACTGCTCATCCCAACAGCTACCTGCCCCCCCCCCCACCCCGCTTCCACCAATCTGAGTTGGGGCTGTTGGATTTTTGAGTCCCACAGATTTTATCCTGTTCTGTGAGCAGTCCTGCGTAGGTACAGCCTCTTTCAGGATCCGTCTGTGGACACCAGTACAGTCCAGGAGGCTCACCTCTTCCTCCTCACGTGGCCAGGCTTTTCCTTGGGCCACCATCCAGCCTTCTCAGCTCAATTCTTTAGCAAGCATGGAATTCCAAAATTGGGATTTCAAAGGTGATTGGGGCTATTTCCTGCTGTGCCAACCTCCCAAGGAGTCAGCCTGGCTCCCGCCCCTCTGCAGATCCAAGCCTAGCTATGGAGGGTCTTCGCAGAGTTCTTACTTCTGCTTATTAGTTCTCTGTTTCTCTGTCTTCCGAAACACAGAACTTCAGTGTTCCTCTTCACCCTAGACCTGCCCTTGTATTTGTGGGCATGCACATAGGGTAGTAGTAACATCCCCTTAAAAACTTGCTGACCTCCCACAATCAGGGCCTTCAGTGCTACCTCCTTTACACACAAGCAGGTGTGGTCACACCCGTAGAGTCAGCCATCACTTGTAAATGTTCTGTCTTCATGACCCAAAGTTGGACATGTCCCTCTATTCATCCTCTCATCCTTCCACCTCCCCCTTTGCCTTGATCTTTGCACCCTGGCCAGATCCTTCCCTGCTCTCCTGGTTCATTAACCTCTGCTTCAGTCTCAGTCCCTCCCCTCACAGCCTTGACCTTCCATTCGCTGGCTTTTCTGACCCACTAGAGACTCACCACTGTTCTGGCCAAATCCACTATCATGTCATGCTGCCTATTCTTATCTGGGCCTCATGTTTGGGGGGACAAAGCCTTACTTCTCCCTTGACCAGTGCCTGCACTCCCTTCAACAGACTTCTGCACAAACTAGGGGTCAGCGGTTGGGCTACTGTGGAAATCAACACCTCTCTGCACAGTCACCCGTTGTTTCCTGATTCTTGTCTCCGAAGCAGACCCAGGCCAGACTTTTCCTTCTTGTCTTCCCCAAGAGCTCGCCCGGTCAGTCTTCCCTTCCCTGTTTTCCCTATTTGGCTGGCTTTCCATCCTTTAAAAACCCAAACCCCCAGCTCGAGGCATGGCCAGTTCCTCATTCCATCCCCCACAACTCTCTCCCTCTCACTGCTGAACTGCAGATATCCTGCCACATTATCTGTCTCTTCTTCCTCATTGCCCACTCCCTCTTTAAACCTTTATGGCCTAAACGCCATCACTTGGCTGGAAATGGTCTCTGTGGTCCCCAGCAAGGTTTCAGCAGCTGAATCTGATGGCCTTTTTCTGATGACCTCTCTGCAGCTTCTCCTGTTGCTGTGGGAGTGAACAGCCAGTGTCTGATAACCATGGCTTAGAACCAGGAGCTAGCCAGGGATGGAGTGCACCCAACAAAAATGGTGAGAATATTTGTCCTGCATCTTTCAGATACGAATCCAAAGGGCTGTGAGCTGAAAAGGTGGGAAAGGAAAAACCTGGGCAAGGAGATCCACCCATGGAGGTCCCAGAGAGATCAGGGACAGTGCCGGAAGAGGAACTGTTGACATAGTCAGAATCTCACAGGTCCCCAAAAGCCATTTATACCCAAATACCCAAAGTTTCGGCCCTAACGCAAGGAAGCACATTTGATCTCATAGGTATGTATCACAGAGCTAGAATATGACTGTCTGGGTAATTAAAAATGGTGGCAAAGAGCCTGTGGGGGCAGGGTAGAAGACATTCTTATTGTATATTAAAAAGGATTACTCAAGTGAGGGAAACCAGAAATCACGGGGAGGCCTGCTGGAGACCACTGAGGTGTGGATCAAAGTAGAAACGGAAGCAGTTTTGTCCTCTGAGTATAATGAAGACCACCGGGATAGAAAGAGGAAGTGGATGGACAGTTCTGTAAACATCTTAATCCAGGCACAGAGGAAGGGGAGGGGAGTGATGGAGTAGTTCAATCATTCAGTCATTCATGAAGTATTGGGCTAAGTACTGAGGATACAAAAAAAGGCCCTGCCCTCAAGGAGCTTAGAATCTAACGGGAGAAACAAGCAAACAGATGTGTACAAATAAGCTACGTACCAAATAAACAGGATGTAATGAGGTAAGGGAAAGCACAGAGTTAAGAGGGGTCAGAAGCTTCCAACTCCTTGGAGATGGGATTTAGGCGGGGCTTAAAGGAAGCCAGGGAGGTCAGGAGTTGAATTGGAAAAGGGAGAGCATCCCAGGACAGGACAGCCAGAGGAAAGGTCCAGAGCTGAGAGGCAAGCGTCCAGTGTGTGGAGCAGCAGGAGGCTGGGTCACTGGATGGATGAAGACATGTCAGAGAGTCAGGTAGAAGAAGGCTGGAAAGGGAGGAGGGTTAGGAAGGGCTGTAAAAGGGAAACAGCATTTCTCCTTTGCTGTCTGCCAAAAATGGAGCATCAAAGAACTGACTTGCCAGAAGGATAACTTCATCCCCCAAAAGGTAAAGAGACAGACGCAGTAGCAGAAACACTTTATAGGGTCCCTTTATGAACAATGATGGCGTCTCAATGAAATTAGAAAGACTGCTTGCCATTGGCTGGAGAAATATTTCACTCCTGCTGACCTTTAGAAACTAATCTTTCCAGCCCAAGAGAGAATTTGAGTCAGGGAGCATCCTTCTCCCCCTCCCCCTGCCACATGTGACCCCTGCTCCTTTACCAAAGGACAATAGTGGGGGAATAGATTTGTCTTTTTCCTGCTGACTGGTAGCCCCAGCATTTTATGGAGGCATTGTTCACCCAATAGGAGACACTCCATTTGCAGTGAGCATAGGACATGGAGAGTAGGAAGCCAAGTGACACCTGCCTTCGGTGGACTGAGCCAAAGGACTCATTCAGCAGACATGCTGCCCCCAGGAGGTCACCACAAGAAGGGCCTTGTGGTACCATGAAATGATTTGCATCACATGTGGGTTATCTGCCCACCCTTCCGACTGATGCTGTGGTTCTTACTATGGTATTTTGGTAAATGTCTTTGTTTATAGAGTTTCTACTGACTGACTGTTCTAGGTAAGTTCATGGGTGGGGGCTTATGAGTTTTAGTTTGAGAAATCTGGATGCCAGGTGTGCCTTTGAACCTGTGAGCAGTCACCCCACCCTCACCCCACTGGCCAAGGACCCAACTTGCAACCTTGTGAGGACCAGTTCCGGGAAAGGCCTGAAATAAGCCCATCTGAACACAGGGCTAGAACATAGCCAAAGGGTGCTCTAGTTCACCAGACATTGTCACAGCTATCCATGGAACCCTCTTTGGATTTGTCTTAAGAGTTGCCACAGTCAGCTAAGCAGTTCAGGCCTGGGGGGTGGCCACAAAATAGACCACTTTGCCTGCACTCTGTACTCACCACTAGAGCCCCCTAGGGCCCATGATCTTAAAGCACACACAGAACGAGGCCCAACCCAAAATATTGCAGGGAGGAGGCTGAACTGCTATGGGCCTCCAGGTGGCCACTGAGCTCTGTCAACCCCATTCTAAGAAGACCCTGAGGGAAAGGTCAGAGTGCTGGTGGCTTTACCCAGAGCTGCAGCTGGCTTGGCTGTGGGTTCACCAAGTGGATACCGTCAAACTGGCGGAAATCCTCGGCTTTATGAAATGACTCCTAGGCATTGACTGCCCTCATGTTTCTTGTACTTGGAATGTTTATTCCTTACTTATACAAAAGAAATGAGTTTTGTTTTTTGATCTGGACCTTTATGTTTTATAGTAGTTGTTTATTAACCAATTGATCAACAAGCATTTATTAAGCGCTTCCTATAGGCTGGGTATTGTGCTATATTAGGGACACAGCACCAGATGCCCCCTGCCCTCAGGGAGTTTACAGCCTAATCAAGAAGCCCCAGCATGGGAGGATTTGGGGTTCACAGTTCCCTGGCAATCCTTGAGGCAGGTGGGAGTGATGTTTGAGGTAAAGGGGTGGAGACAGGTGGCAGTCATGGAGGGAAGAAGACTGGGCATCCCCGCAGGAGGAGGCAAGGTGGGAGGTGAAAGGGAGAACGAAGGTGGGGAGCAGTCGCCCCCACAGGGAGAGGGTCAACAGCAAAGCCAGATCCAAGATGGAGAGGGGCAGGTGGATGAGAACCATGAGTGGACAGGCTCCTGCAGGAGGGGTGTGGCAAGAAAGGGGGCCCCACCCCTCCCTGGATTCCAATTAAGGGCTCCTTGAGGGTGGGGTCTGGCTTTCTCTTTGTATGATGGTGACAACCAACTTGTATGTCACATCCACCATGGACACCTTCCAGACAGTATCTGGACGGATCCTCAGGACAACCTGAGAGGTATGCGCTGCGATGATCCCTTTTTATGGGTGAAAAGACAGATGCAAATAAAGGAGAGTTTCTTGCTGAAAGTCACGCAGCTACTGGGTGGCTGAGGCCACATTAGAATTCTCAAGGCCCAGCCCTCCATCTCCCATGATACCTCCTGCTTATTAGTGTTTGTTGAACCACTGACTGATTGACCTGGTCCTAGGCAAGGTTCTGGGCACCGTGGCCACAGTGACTTTCCTAAGGTGAAGCTCTGATCCTGCTATGCATTCCCTCCCTTAAAAAGAAAAAATCCACAGCTCCAGTGACTTTCTTTTACTTCTGGGATTAAATCTGAATTCTACAGTTTGGCATTTAAAGGTGGGAGCTGGCTGCACTGGCTAAAGTGCCAGACTGTGAGTCTGGAAGACCTGAGTTCTAATTTGGCCTCACTCACTAGCTAGCTACATGACCCCAGGCAAGCCTTACAGTTTGAAGACAACTACGGGGAGCCACAGTGCACAGAGCGCTGGACCCAGAGTTAGGAAGACTCATCTTCCCAGAGAGGTTCAAATCTGGCCTCAGACACTTCCTAGCTGTGTGACCCCAGCCAAGTCCCTTAGCCCCGTTTGCCTCAGTCTCCAAGAAAACCCCAAATGAGCATGACTAACAACAAAATGAGGGTCATTAGCACATTATAGGGCCTGCCATATAGGGAGCACATCATGTCCTAGCACCCTCCTGCCTGTAGCCCATCCCAGCCTCTAAGCTTCCCAGCAGGTGACCTGCCCCTTACTTTGTCTGGGCCTCCTATGGACCTACTTGGGTGCTTGGAGCATACTGGGGGTGGGGTGGGTGCAGTGGGTCTTTTTAGGGCTGTGACTCCTGCCCTGATTATGGGCTGGTTAGCGTCTGGGTCAGTTAGTGTGGTCACTCAGTAAGACAGGTCAGTAAGAAAAGTTGGTACAAACTGCACTCTCCAAAGACCATGACACTGTGTCCTCCTGGTACCTACAGAATTCTGGGGAGGGGCTTAGGTGGCCAAGCGGTCACTCTCAGCTTCCAGGTGATGGAATTCCTATCCCTCCAGCTCAGATGAGCTTCCTTAAGGGGCACCAGGTGAAGATGTGAGCTTTTACCCAGCGTGCCCTTGGCTCCCAGGCCAGATGTGACCATCAGATGTGGATGGTCCCTCTTCTGGGGCCATGGCTGGGACAGGAGTTCTCTGCTCCCCTCCTTTCCTCCCATCTCTGTCCTCCCTGAAGGTTTCAGGAGGTTGGCCTCAATGGCCTTAGGGTTACTCCAGGGCTGGAGCTCCCACTGGCAGTCCCTTAGCCATGCCTGGGTAACTACTTGCCTGTGCATGGGTATGCAGGCTGATACACTGAACCTCCCCACTACTAGGGGAGCACACCCTGGGAGCTGGGGGCTTGGGTTCTAGGTCCATGCAGCCCCCACTCTGGTGGACTTTCTTTGTCTCCGTCATCCTCCTGAAAAAACAGGTTGAACTAAATCACTCAACAGCTCCCTGTGGGTACTGGAGAAGAACACTGTCCATCCATCCCAGCTCCTCAGTTTGCCTCTGTCGTATCTTCCCAGCCACACAGTATATGCCTGACTTCCTGGTACTGATGGGGTGCTTGGGCACATGTACTTAGGCCCCAATTCTAAATCATATTTCTCTTTAAAAATCACTTTTCTCTCTAGCCTCAAAACACTATTGCTGTGTCCCGCGCAGCAGAGTTTGAACTGGGGCCACCTGTAAGGGGACAGGAGCGCATGCGGGAATAGAAGAGAGCACACAGACACCAAACTGTTCAAGGCATAGTCTGGGCAGGTTCCGGAACAAGCGACTGCCCACTGCCCCAAGCCCCTTCAGGAGTCAACTTTTACTTAGAAATTGATGTCATGGTTACATCCCAAGATAAGGTGAGGCAAACGTAGATTTTCCGGGAGAGTGTTGGGGTGTAAGCTCCGTTTTCACGTGAACGGTCTCGGGTCAGGTGAAGGTGAGGGCTTAACTGCTGAGCTCTCATGAGGCCCCCCCAGGGAACAGCTGGGAATTGAGGAGTGAATCACGAGCTATCTCCTTTTTCCACCTCTTCTCGGTGGGAACTTGCTGAGGAGAGCATCCCACCCTTGAGACTGATCCGTGGTCTGAGCACACCTTTTGTTAATTGGCTAGGGAGAGAGCACGCTGTCCATGAGCGAACCATGCAGCTAGGAGAGCTTAAATGGGGACAGGAAAGCCTGAGGGTGGGTCTCCTCTCTGCTTGGAAGGAGGAGGCTCCCTCAGGGAGAACTCATTCTACATGCTGACATGTAGCTTGTATCCCTAATAAAGCCTACACTTCTGTTTGACTCTGGAGGTCTCTTCTCTCATTACGTCTATCCGGTTGGGCACCGAAGACCAAGAATGGTAAAAGAACCCAGCAGCCCACGGCAGTTAAGCCGGTCAGGAGAGCACAGAGATAGACAGTGTATAGCTTTGACAACCCTTATAATATTTAACTTTCACGACCCATGGTCTTGTCTTCGTGATATAGAATTCTAGACAACGTACTTAGGGGATATTCTGCCCAGCTGGGTTCCAAGGAGGCACGCTTGACCTCACAGTCAAGTCCCTGCTGCTGCAGGAGACATATACTTCATATGCAACTTTTGCTGCTCATGAAGCTGGAGTCCTGCATATCCCCCTTCTGTGTTCTGTAATTTATGAAGGTGCAGCAATAAAGCAATCTGAGGTTGCATATCATGAAGAGCAGTTCTGGTCTGCAGAAAACAACATAGAGAAATGATTATTCTACAGAAACCAAGAAGGTCAAGCACATTTCTTAGGCCAAAAATGTGTCTAGGATCCAAGGATTTCATTCCCTTTAAACATTCCTCTGCAATAGAGGAAGTAACTGAATTTAACTTTGCTCTTTCTAGGTTCTTAATTTTATGGTGTATAATATCAGTAGATCAGGGGTGCTATTATGCCTCCCCCAGGCTCCTAGAAGGTGAGCTTTAATCTGGGGCCAACTATATAGACTTGAATTATATTTTAGAGGAGTTAAACAATATTGTGTTACATTAAAATGCCAAGGTAAGGACAACTGTTCTTGTACAGCCTCTACCTTTTTTCCAAGCCAGTATATGGCCTCTTTTAGACTATCTAATTCATCATGGTAGGTGCATCCAGAATGTCTTGAGTCAATTGAAATTATGACCCAGGACATCTGTGTTTTCTTTACCATTAACATGCCATAACATAGCATATGTCCGCAAACTATTAAGTAAGATACAGAAAAAGTTCTATTATACAAGAGTATCTCAGGTTAAGGGTCTCATATGCTAAGTCAGTTCTGTCTGGCCTTGTTGACATAAGAAGAGGTATTCCATACGTTTACTTCAGAGAACAAAGAGACTTTTAGGTCCAGACTCTTCTAATTAATTAAATTCTGAGCCTTATTAAAGTCCAAAAATGATATTAAATATTATCATTTCCTTCCTTTGGTCAAAGGCAAGTCGAAGACTTTGCCTGTAGACCAAGAAAGGTATAGGAAAACTCTAAATAACCAGTCCTGATTCAAAGTCCTGGCAAAGGGTTCAGGTAGGGAGGGAGTTGTTCTTAATGCAGGGTCTGGTCTGGACTCTTGGGAAAGCTATCCACATCTGATGCCATCTTTTTCAGGCCCTTTCAAAACCAGAGGGCAAGGTCTCCTGTGGATTCAGATGTCACTCAGGAGCAGGGGCAATGGATGTCACAGATGTATCCAAAAGTCTATACAGAAAGATCTGACAGGGCTCCCAGAAGACACATGACTTGATAATTGAGAGGAAACAGTACTACATAGTTAACATGGCTTAAAAGCACATAGAAATAGTTCAGTTTCCCAGCCACACAGGGCTAGATTCAAACAACACAATGAAGTTTTTCTCACAGTTCACAAAGCTGCATTATTACATTAAGTTAGGTACAGATTAAAACTTAGATGGCTCACCATAGACTAATTTTGAGAAGGGAGATTTACATGTCACCAAGGTAAGCAAGCAAACTTAAACATGAACCATATAAATCAGCACTAACTAAACAATTACCGGTGTTAATTAACATTAAATTCCTGGTATCTCAGTAATCCATTCTTAATATCCATTTAAACATCACTTCTTGAATCCCAGATTTCATCCTTTCTTTGACAAGAGGTTTTATTCTTGGGACAATTCAAAAAGGGAATTCTGCTTCTCTGGCTCGGGTCTAAGTTCCCAGATAGTTCTGATAATATAAATTAGTACAATCTCCTAAAATTTTCTCCCTTTTTTTTATTTTTTTGAAACTTCATAGAATTTCAGTTGGTATATCATTTGCTGTTCTATCTTTACCTAAACCTTGTACCTGGTATAAAAATCTTTTAAAATATGAGGGTCTAACCATAAAATGAACTCAGCTGCCTTTTAATATTATTACACAGGTACTCTAAGAGAAGAAATAATTTCACTTGTTTTTTACCACTATCTTATACAATTTTGTGCAAATCCAGATTTGAGACATTATCAAAACATGAAAAATTCTAGAAGCCAATCATATACATCTGCATATAATTCTTAGAGGAACCAGTCGCTTTTCCTCAAAATTTGCCCTCCTATTTAATCAGACATTACGTTACATCTTTGTCTTATTACCTGGTCTAATCATTTTCTCCTTTGGAGGATGTTATCTGTATATTATTTATTTGGCCAGGAATGTAGGTTAAAGTTGTAAACTATTCATTCCTGCATCTCGTTATAATAACTCAGATGTTTCTATTTCCATTTATTATTTAATAGACAATACTGTACTTACAGAACTTCTTGATTATAGAGATTTGCTATAAAAGAAAAAGGCCAATGTCATTTATCTTAACAAAGGAAAGAACTTTTTTAGCTCTGTTTGATTCAGGAATGAGCCATTATCTGATAGCTAATCATGTGGTCACCAGATGATGAAAGCAAGACTTCGGAGTAGTCAGGTGGGGAATTTCCCTTTTCAGAAAGGAAATAGCACATCTGGGAAACAGAGTTAAGAAGATCCTACCCAGGCTTCGTCCAAGGTCGTCTTCAAAACCTCTCCAAGCATCCACCATTCTCAGCCTGCAGTACATGTCAATTGGCTTTATAACTGAGACAACTATTCCTGTAATCAGAGCTAAAACAACAGTAAATCACAGTCCCAGTCTTAAAAGAGCAAATAAATATTGGCTGATATCCTTCAGATAGGGCCATCTCCACTTTGAGCTATGATTTATCAAATCAATTTACATAATTTTTCCTGTCTTCTTAAAATGCTGCCTCACACTCTCTAAAGATACTTAAATAATCTCAAACTGATTCAAAAGTATCCAGAACAACTATCTAGGGACAAGAGAAGTTTAGACAACCTACATTTGATCCCAACCCTTATCTGCCTTCTATATTTTAAATCAAATCTCTCAATGCTTTTCTTCAGATTATCTAGCTTTCCTTTATATTTTAACCAGAAGACAAGATAGCTCATCAGTTATTACTTTTACTCACATAACTTGAACAAAGCAAAGAGGTTAATGGCCCACCTTACAGACCGACACATTTGTCTGTTTCACAAGTTATTCTTCCCTAATTATGCTCACTTTGAAAAAAGAAGATACTTCAGGAATTCAATCTTTTACATGTAATAACTTCAAACACACATTTTAACTTCTGGTTAGTCCATGGAATGACTACAAATTCAGATCAAAACAGCACGATCTCCTTGGCTTTACAGCCTAATTTAACAAGAAATTAGTTTGAAAATTTAGTAACCAAAAAAAAAAAATCACACAAGATTTTTTAAAACATTTCTTCTAAAATGATTTCCTTTCCTTTAAGAAACAGTTTAAAATTTATTCTCATGTTCACTAAACTTTTATGAAGAAAATTAGTTGGAAATTCTTAAAATGACATATCTTTCTACCTCCTTAAAGCAAAAATAAACCTTTAAAATTGGGATTCATTAAACTATGTTGGTGTAAAGTAATACCAATTCACAAAGTATTATAACAAAATTAAGTTCTCAGTTATTACAGAATTCCTAGATATCACAAAGGTGTAATGGAAAGGAGATTTAGTTTCTATAAGTCAAGGATGACATATCCAATTAATTTAGCCTTATCACAATAACAAATTTTTCTTAAATATATCACTAGGAATTAAATACATTCTGGCATTTCCCATAGATAATCCCTAAACCTTCAAATTAACATACATAAATATATCTTTTAGATGAAACAGGCTTGAAAATCATACCCCTATTCTTTTTTATTCTCATTTAATAGGAATTCTACAACACAGAAACTTTTGCAGTTTTATGAGAACTTTAAGTCAATGCAGTACTAAATTACCTTGCATAACATGTGGAAACTATAACTTTAAATCACTATATATTTTCATAATAGCCAAGATTTCAAATGGAAAACTCTGCTATCATACTAAATATCAAATTATCTAATTTCATCACATTCTTATAAAAAGCCCAATTCATATGCAACAAGATCCAAATTAAAATTGCTTTGACAACATTTCTACCTCACAGTGTTCTCTCAAATTTCACAATTTAAGAGAAATTCAGAGATACAATTTTAGAAATAACAGCAATAAATTCAGATGATATTTGCATTTCCAGAAATTACTGATGTCATTACTTTTGGTAATTAAAACCACTTCAAAATTCATAGTTACATTAGAGAGAGATAACATTGTATGTAACATGCCAATCTTATGGTAAGCATTTTACAGTCATATCATTTTGACCCCATAACAACAACTATAATTATTTTTCCCTTTACAAATCATGAAATGGGTCAAAGATAAAATTCATTTTTTCGACTGGAACAGAGAAGTGTGAAGTTTACCAAGAGCGGAGAGACTGGTGTCCCAGTGGGGATAATTCTTGTAGGCAGAATTTAGCGAATGTTTCACACAGGCCTGACCCAGCCACCTATCCCTGCCCCCACAACTGCAGAATTTACTAAGCCTCGGGCGGTTTGCAGCTGCTGAGACAAGGTAGGCTGAATGATGTATAGGACCTACCTGATATTTCCAAGCTTTACCTAGAAGGGTGGTCTACAAGGTGCCCAAGGGCACAGGGCTGCTAGTATCACTGCCAGTCTGCTAAATGCTGCCCCTACACTTCTACTTTCTTTTCTCTATAATTTGATCTGGGATGAGAAGGGTTAACATGAACCCTTGTGACTATTAAAAAATCCCCATTCTGAGATACTCTCAACTTTGGGAGTTGGGAATGCTAAAAGATCAGGATTGCCAGGGTGGGGTTTTTAGCAAGTTGAGCTTGTGGAGCTATCCCCACTCTTAAAAATTCTTTCCCAGGAATTCCAAATGATAAGTTTCCAAACATTTTAATCTCACAACCTACAAAATCTGCTAAAATGATTTTAACTAAGATGATTTAACTTTTCATTTTAATTCCACATTGGCCAGACCAGAACAAGGAAAAGTCTTAAAGTTTTGTTTATTTCCCTAGCTTAAAAGTCTCTGGCTGCCTTCATTTTAAAATTTACAACGTAACAGACCATTCACAGCACACATGATACAGATGGAGACATATACTAACAGACAAATTGACAATTAACGACAGAGAGAGAGAGGGTATCAGAAGCTTGTTAGAAATGCCATCATGAATTGGCAATTCCAAGGAAAGGGGGTTGCAAGAATTCAAGACTTGACACAATAAGGGTGCCCCTCTACGGTCCTAGGAGGGCTGGGGAGTCTCAGTGCCCCCGGAGTTTCTGACTTTCCATAAGCTTGAGATGGGTCCTACCTTCAGATTTCCCATGCCTTGGTTTCTTACAATAGTGACAAATACCAGGTTTGCGGTCCCTTACCACATTAGGAGTGGGGAGTGGTTTTGGGATGGGAGCTGTTCGAAATTCCCCTTTGGCTTTAAAGTCCTCAGCCTGTTTCTACTGTTTTGGTAATAATCTGCAGAAATCCTTAAGGGGAAGGGGAGAGGGAGGAAATGGGCTGTTGGAGGCCTATGAGGTAAAGGTGGAGGGGGAGTGGTAGTATTAAAGCATCCTCTGGACATCTTGACTGTTTCATGGCATGTTGAACTAGGCCCCAAATAGACGTGGGGGGAGGGACAGGCTTGCCTCTAGAATTCTATACAACGTACTTAGGCGATATTCTGCCCAGCTGGGTTCCCAAGGAGGCATGCTTGACCTCACAGTCATGTCCCTGCTGCTGCATATACAACTTTTACTGCTCATGAAGCTGCAGTGGGATGGAGTCCCACTATCCTAGGTAGTTTCTCCCTAGCCCAAGGACACAACCTGTCCCAGCAGGAACCGTTATCTCCCTTCCTGATATAGTAGCCAGCTGCACCTACAGAATTTATTAGTCTGAGCCAGCTGTGTCCTAGACTTAAACATACGTGTACTCCCTCACATTTATCTTGTGTATTTCTCAGTCAGCCCTGATGTGGGTGAAGGTTCAGGTGTAAAACCATACCTCCAGGTGGTCCCACTTAGTCTATTTCCGATGAATTATGGGTAAAATACCTGTGCAGTAGATATCAAAAGTGCATGTTCCTTTAAGAACTAACCACTCCTTAACCACTCCCTAATCCCACCCCAAAACACCTAGTTAGCATACTTGGCTCAAGTGATACTACGGAATATCCTATATAAACTTTCTCTGTACCCCTTTAAGGTTGCAGGTTCGCTAAGAACTGTTGCCCTCTTCTGCGATAAATTTTTACCTTGACTTCAACTATGCCTGAGTTCATGAAGTCCTCTCCAGACGACCTGCCCTTGGTACCCTGGTCTTTGTAGGGGTCTCACACCCCCTTCCAGCCTTCATCAAGAAGAACCCGAGATCAAATACAACCTCGGACACTTAGAGTTAAGTGACCCTGGGCAAGTCACTTCACCTGCTTGCCTCCAGTTTCCTCATTAACAGAATCTGCCACACAGGCGCTTAATGCTTGTGGAAGTTTTCTCTCTCCCGCAGAAAAGAGTAGGGGAATCACTGTTGGAGATCACGGTCTGTCAGAACACAAGACCTTTTGGGGAGTCCGACGGGATGCACGTGGTGCTGGGAGTAGGGAGGGGCTGCCCACCCCAAATGGTCCCGGGAGATGGCGCCTTCAGCCCCACCCTCCCGTGACCGCAGGGAAGCGATGGGTTTCTAGCCATACATACTCACAGTGAGAGACAGAGCCAGAGTCGGTCGCTGGGTCTCCCGGAACTACAAATCCCAGCGAGCCTCGCGCCCCTCCTTCCGCGCTCAGCGGGCGTACCTAGACTTCTACGTCTCGCTCCCCGCCCCTGCCTCCCCCGAGCCGTCTTACGTAGGAGCATTTCGGGAGCCGGCCCCCGTACGCAAGCGCACTAAGTCCCCGCGCCTTGCTCCTCCGCAATGCCGGAGGAGCGCGGCCCTCCTCCGGCCAAGCGCTTCCGGGCGTGGCCCGGGGTCCCCGGGAACCGCGGCGCTATGCTGCCCGGGGGCCGCCGGCCGCCACTGGGAGCCGAGGCCTTGGAACGTCAGCGCCGCAGTCTGCCCATCTTTACGGCGCGCGGGCCGCTGCTCGCCCGGCTGCGGAGCGTCGAGTGCGCGGTGCTCATCGGTGAGTCCCAGGGGTGGGGGGGCGCCCCCTTCTGGCAGGAGGGCTGAGGGAAGAGAGGTGCGCACGCGCGAACGAGACACGTGTAATCGGGACTGCGTCGCTTAAGTAAGGGAGTGCTAGGTGCGCATGCTCACTGGGATCTCTGAAGTCTGGCTGGGCCGTCTGGAAGGCAGAAGGGTCACGTGGAATGCCAGTCTGTGCATTTTGTATTATGTCTTGGAGGCCGTAGGGAGCCGCTGGAATTTACTGATTATGTGTGTAGCGGGGGTAGTGTGTGACGTGATCAGACCTGAGCTTTAGGAAAAAACGGACCTGAGGCAAGAGAACACTGGTGTAGGCTTGTGGTGACCAGGGTCTCCTGGGTAGGGGTTCAGGGAGAGAAGGAGGCTATTGGAGAGATGCTTCAGAGGTGAAACTGACCAGAGAGCTCAAGAAATGTTGCCAAGGGGAAATAGACAAGATAAGCGGCTGAGGTAAGACAGACAGGCCTTGGCACCGTATTGGATTTGGGGGGTGAGATATCCAGTAGGCAGCTGGAGATTCAGGACTGGCAGTGAAGAGGAGAGAAATCTGAGTTGGATATAGAGGCTTGGGAGTCATCAGCATAGAGCTGGTCATTGAACCTGTGGGAGCTGATGAGTGAGTTTGTATAATTAATAACCTTTGTATATTGACTTAAGGTTTGCAAAGCAGTTTAAATGAATTTTCTTATTTAATCCTCACTAAAACGCTCAGAAGTAGGTGTTGTGATTATTCTCTTTTTTACAGATGAAGAAACTGACAGCTTCCTGACTCTAGGCCCTCTAAGCTGCTTCAGAGTAGAGAGAAAAGAGGACCCAGATGTACTATGGATGATGGGCCAGCAAAAGAGACTCCCTCCACAAAACTCCAGAGAAATGAGTGTCTAGCGGAGGGTTGTCAGCTGTGGCCAAGGCAGCAGATAGGATGGGAAAGATGAAGTCTGAGGAAAAGCTGGCGAAGCGGTTCTTCCTGACTTTGAGGGGTACCCAAATAGAAGCAGGCTCACCAGTGAATGCGAGAAAAGGGAGGCAAGTTTAGAACGCTGAAAGGAAGGGGATATAGGAGGGATTGATAGTTGGGTCTAGTGGAGGTTTTTTAAGACTGGTAGACACTTGAGCTCATTTGCAATCAGCAGGGAAGGAGTCCTCAGTCAAGGAGAAATTGAAAACCAGAGGCATGGCATGGATGGTTTCAGGGGCACCAGGCCAGGATGGGAGGATCTTAGCTAGTACTCCTCAGTAGAGTAGGCGGAAATGTTGGCTCTACGGTAGGGTCAGACAAGGGTGAGGAGGATGATGAAATGAGCAGTGGAAGAGGAGAGTGGAGCATGTTGATCATCTTTCCTGATATGAGATCAGAGGAGAGACCAAAGAGAGAGTGGGTGAGAACACCTCCACAGCCTCCGCTATTCCAGCACGGATTCCTTCTGGGAACATCCTGAGCTCCACCACTGGCCTGGGGAGCCTTAGGAGGCCTGCAGAGTCTCAAGGCACAGGGTCACTAGTGTGATGAAAGGAGGGGCCTGGGAGGATCTTCAGAGGCTCTGCCTTGACCACCACTTGCTCTGTTACCTCCGTGTTTCAAGAGTTGAGCTTCTTTTTTTTTGAAGGAAACCAGGGATGCTGGGACAGTGAGTTGACCAGAGTGGCTGACTACAGTGTCTGATTCTTCAGGACCTCATTTGGGGTTTTCTTCACAAAGATACTCGAGCACTTACTTCGCCATGGCTTTCTCTAACTCATTTTACAGATGAGAAAACTGAGGCAAACAGGGTGAAGTGACTTGCTCAGGGTCACACAGGGTCTGAGTCTGGATTTGACCTCAGGAAGATAAGTCTATAACTCCAAGCTTAGTTCTGTGTGCACTGTGGCACCCCCTAGCTACCTAGTGTGAGTAGAGGCAAGTAAAGTACAAGATGACTGGAAAGAGAGCAGTCCACAGAGGAATTTAAAAGTCAACAGAGGAGTTTGTGTTTGATCCTGGATGTCTTAGGGGACTACTGGAGTTCGTGCACAGGCTTTAGCCTAAGTGCTTAGGACAGCTCATTTCTTCCCTGGTACATTGGAAATGAGCGCATACTCTCAACACCCAGTCGTCTCTGTGTGTATTCAGTGTCTGGGAGACCCTTGGGCTTGAATGTTTCCTCCGAAGGTCAGTATGGTTTTCTGTGGCTTCAGAGACCCTTTGACCAATCCCTTTGCAGTTCCTGAGTTGGAGGACCAGTGACCTGGCCAGCATTTGGGCAAATCTGGCCCAGTCTTGGCTTTCTCTGACCTCTGACACACTAGAGTGTATCACGCTCTCTGGTTCCCCAGATTCTGGGCATGGGCAGGGGTTCATGAAAGTTGTTTTCTCTCCTATTCTTATTACACAGGGGAGACCGGCTCAGGGAAGACAACACAGATCCCCCAGTACCTTTACGAGGCGGGCCTGGGCCGCCAAGGCATTATCGCCGTGACGCAGCCTCGCCGAGTTGCTGCAATCTCCCTGGCTGCCAGAGTTTCAGATGAAAAAAGGACGGAACTAGGCAAGCTGGTAGGTAGTTTGTCTGGAACAGTGTCCTAAGATGGGTTTCTCTTCTCCAGATGAATCTGGACTCTAGCTAGGTCGTGAGCCCTTTAGGCTCAGTGATTGAGGAAGTACATTTTCAGTGCTGGTAGCTCTGGAGTTAGAGATGAACTGAACCAGCCCTTCCTATTACAGATAAGGAAACCGAGGCCTCAACTAAGCCCACCCCTACCCCTATCAGCAGCAGAGCTGGAAGTCAAAATCTGTGGCTTTCCAAGGGGTGATCTTTGACCTCTGGCTCAGCTTCTCCCCTCTTTGCAGGTGGGCTACACTGTCCGCTTTGATGATGTCACTTCTGAGGACACCAGAATCCTATTTCTCACGGATGGGATGCTGCTCCGGGAAGCCATGGCTGATGTTCTGCTGCGAAAGTATAGCTTTGTCATTTTGGACGAGGCCCATGAGCGTACCATCCACACGGATGTCCTCTTGGGTGTGGTGAAAGCTGCCCAGCGCCGGCGGAAGGAGCTGAGGAAGCCTCTGCTCAGAGTGAGTTTGGTGGTGGCCGGGGCCGAGCCCTGGTTCCCCCCCTTCCCAGGTGCTGCCTCCCTCCTTCCCCTGAGCTGGGCTGTCTCTCTAGGTCCTTGTCATGTCTGCCACCATGGATGTGGACCTCTTTTCCCGGTACTTCAATGGTGCCCCTGTGCTCTATGTGGAAGGTCGTCAGTACCCCATTCAGGTTTACTACACCAAACAGCCCCAGAGTGATTACCTCCACGCCGCACTGGTGTCCATCTTCCAGATTCACCAGGTGAGTTTTAAAGAGGAGCAGAGGGTGCCCCTGGGGCCTGGCAGGGCTGGATGTCAGCCATGGACCCCTGGGGGCTTAGGTGAGGAGCAACTATGAGTTCAGAACATAGAACCTTTGGTGACTGGGCAGAGAAAGCTCCCCAGGAATGTGCTTTCCTCCAGTGGGGCAGAGCACTCTGAAAACGTGATCCACCCACCTGCTTTGTTCTCTGTTCTCTGGCCTCACACCTTAACCCTAAATGCCCAGATTTATCTGAGAGATTCACAGCAGTGGTGGGGGGCCATGGGTATGGGCCCAGCCAGGTGCAGTTGCTCCCTCCCCTACCCTCAGCCCCACCCCCTACCTTGAGCCTGTCCCAGGAAGCCTGAGCCTATGGTGATTCTTCACTACCAGACTTGAAGCTTCTTGTGGGCAGGGGGTTCAAGGCACTTAACCAGAGGCCTGTCTTTGGTTCTGTCCCCGTGCAGGAAGCACCTTCTTCTCAGGACATCCTGGTGTTCCTCACGGGTCAGGAGGAGATCGAGGCCCTTTGCAAGGCCTGCCGTGACATTTCCCGGCACCTGCCTGAGGGCTGCCCGCCCCTGCTGGTGCTGCCGCTGTACGCCTCCCTCCCTAGCTCCCAGCAACTGAGGGTCTTCCAGGGGGCCCCCAAGGTCAGTCCAGTGGAAAGCATTTGCCCTCCCCCCCCACCAGGTGCTATGTGTGCCTCTGTGTTAGTTCACGTGGTTGGTTGGGTCAGTGACCCAGCCCTTAAACCATCTCCTGGCTGCAGTGCTGAGGGGAGGCCTAGAGGCTTGGCTTGGTTTGGTCTGTCCAGGGTCCCCAGAGTCACGGGAGGTCAGCAGAAGGGTAATGACGCAAAGAGGGCAGCTTCCCACTTGCCAGGGCCTGATGCTTGGTCCCTTCTCTCATCCCCCTTGACTTTCTACAGCTGTGGTCAGAGACAGCTGTTTCACTGAGTGATCCTGGCCCCAGAATGGCAGCTGTGACCCAGGGAAGAGTCCTCTTCCCCATGACCTCCTCCTCATAAGCTTGGTACCCATTTACCTTAGACCTGTCCAGGTTGAGACCTGGCCGCCACACTCACATGTTTAAATATGTTCTGGCCATCACTCACAGGGCTTGGGGGCTCTCTTCATCCTCCAGGGTTCTCGGAAAGTGATCATTTCAACCAACATTGCAGAAACGTCCATCACCATTACAGGCATAAAGCACGTGATTGACACAGGCATGGTGAAGGCCAAGAGGTATAATCCTGGTGAGTATACTGTAGCACAGGGGAGGGGCACCGCCAGAGGGCACTTTTCCCAAGCATGGAAGGATGGAGGACGAGAGAGAGAGAGACACGCACACAGACACACAGACACACGCAGACACAGATCTCCCCCCCCCCTCCCCCCCAGAATTCCCCTTGAGGTCGGTGAGTCAAGGCTTCTCTCCCTGCTGGTTCTGTTCTGGTCCCCAAACTTGGTGTGTGCCCAGGTCCTGTGGTTCTCAGAATCCCAGAAAGGCAGCCCCCCTACTTTGGGACACTCTCCTGATATTCACCCCAGGGCCTCCTCTTTGCTGCTTGACTCCACGGCTGTTCTGCACCCTCTTGGACCCATCACAGCAAGTTGAACTCTGATTGCAGCCCCTTAGATCCTTAAGGATGTTCTTGCCTCTCTCCCCACCACACGCATACATGGGTGCACACCCAGGTATACACGCACCTCTTACCCTTTCCTCCAAACTAGCTCCTTCAGACACAGGGTCAGGTCCTGTGCTACCTCTGGTGCTCCTCCTCTGTGCTTCTTCTTTCTGGCTGTGGTGTGGTCAAAGGAGAGCAGGGTGGGGTACGGCTGGCTTCTCCCTGGTGGGCTGGACAGAGCCAGGCTTCTGTTTGGGGAGTGACCAAAACTGCTCTGTTCTTCCCAGAGAGTGGCCTTGAGGTGTTGGCTGTCCAGCGCATATCAAAGACCCAAGCTTGGCAACGAACTGGGCGAGCCGGCCGTGAGGACAGTGGGGCTTGTTACCGCCTCTACACAGAGGATGAGTTTGAGAAATTCGATAAGATGACGATCCCAGAGATCCAGAGGTGCGAAGGGTCCCCCCTCCTCCGGGTTGGGATTTCTGGCCTCCTACTCCTGGCACCCCTTCCTTGTGCGTTAATTGAGTCAGAGAGGGGTTGGTGATGGAGCACTTGCCCGGCCCGGGCTCTTCCTAGGTGTAACCTGGCCAGTGTCATCCTGCAGCTCTTGGCCTTGCGCGTGCCCAACGTTCTCACTTTTGATTTCATGTCTAAACCATCTTCCGGTGAGTGGGGGACTTTGTGGGGGCCTGGAGACCAGGGCAGGGCTGTTTTGGGGAAGCCTCGGGCTCGTCTCTGTGCTATGTTCCTGCAGATCATCTCCAGGCAGCTCTGGAGCAGCTGGAGCTGCTGGGGGCCCTCCAGCGGAAGAAGGATGAGCCGCTGGTGCTAACCCCAACTGGAAGGAAGATGGCGGCCTTCCCCTTGGAGCCCAAGTTTGCCAAAGTAAGTCCCTGCCATCACTGTTGGCCTGGGACAGAGACGGAGATGAACAGTTTTGTGTGCCTTTCCTTTCCAAAGCCCCTGGCCCTGCGGAGACCCACGATCTGGGTCTCAGCAGCACCCTGTTTGTCCTTTGCAGACCATCCTTCTCTCCCCCAAATTCCACTGCACAGAAGAGATACTGACCATTGTTTCCCTGCTGTCTGTGGACAGTGTCCTGTACAACCCTCCCTCCCGGCGTGATGAGGTACAGGGCATCAGAAAGAAGTTTGCTTCCAGCGAGGGGGACCACTTGACCCTGCTCAACGTGTACAGAGCCTTCAGAAACGTTGGCGGGAACAAGGTAAGTGGAGTCCTAACCTTAACCCTCAACTTTGGCTTCCCTTGGCGTGGAGCTGGAAAGCCAGCCTTGAGAAGCCCCAGTGCCTGTGCCAGGGAGGCCTACACCAGACCCCTGGTCTCTTGGTGCCCCAGCCCAGGTCCCACCTAGCCACTGTGCTGTGAGAAGTGTATACGATGCTCTGCCCTGGTAGTCCCCCATTTCTCTGCTGTGAGAGGGGAGGAGAGTTATGTTTCATTCCCTTTTCATGTCAGTCATGATTTGAAGTCCACACACACACACACACACACATCCCAGGCCAGCCAGGCAGACAGTACACATTTATTGGCTGCTTCTTGGGTGCCAGGCCCTGTCCTAAGGCTGATCATTGTGACAGGACATTAGTGTATGTTGTTTGTAGGATTGGAGTCCTGGCACCAGTCCTGGCAGTCTCTGCTCCCTGTGAGGACATGACACCTCTTGCTAACTGCCCTTGCCAGGGGAAGGGTCATGAGGGAGGACTGTGTGCCAGGGCTCTATCAGCCAGTTCCATCTGCTCATGGCCTGTGTGGGTCAGTCCCCAGAGAGCAGGTTGCCCTCCAGCCCCAGTGTAGGGTGTGCCCCGCCCTGAGTAGACCCTGCTTCCAGGAAGCTAAGGAATGTGTTCTCTTTCTCTCATCCCCAGGAATGGTGCAGAGAAAATTTTGTCAACAGCAGGAACATGATGCTGGTGGCAGAAGTCCGAGCCCAGCTCCGGGACATCTGTACCAAGGTAATGTGGTCCCCCCACATCTCTCACCTCTCCCCCACATCTCACCTCTAAGGCGTGGCTCCCCCACAAAGCAGCCTCCCTGCACAGTGGTCATTCCTTTAGGCCAGAGGGGCTTTGTGTAGCTTAACTCTCAGGGTCTTGAGGAAATCAGGGTTAGCCATGAGCTGATGACTCCCTGGGTGCCACCTCCCTGGCAGTCCCTCCTGTTTGGGGGCTGCTCTGGTTTGACTGAAATAGTCTGTGTCTCAGCTCTTCATGTCCTCTTCATGCCCCTCCTAAGGCTCTGGCAGACTGAACATCTGGGTTCCTCTTGGCCAGTCTTCCTCTGGACACTCTGACCTTCAACCTTCCTAATCTGTGGATCCAGTACTGAGTACAGCTCTGTTCTCTGAGCCTGACCCAGGAGGCAACATGACCTTCCTAGGCTGGATGTCAGCAGGAAACTCCTTGAGAAATCCCATGGGATGGCAGAAAGGCAGTTCAGCAAGATTAGCGAAGGGGTAGTAGCAGTGGAGTCCCCTTCAGAACAGGCCATCCTCTTCTCTCACACCCTCCGTTAGATTGTGACCTGAAAGAGAAAGGTCAGGCAGATTTCAGGGTGGCTTCAGCCAAATGTAGGCAAGGGAGAGGGCGGGGGCCACCACCCCCACCCCACTTGGCCAGGCTTCCTGATGCCGTTTTGCATCATCTTTTGGTGGTCATTGACCTCAGTCTGCCCTCATGTTATCAGCTTGAGGGTGCTTAGAAATCATGGAGAGCAGCTGGGGTCCCTTACAGTCAAGTGTATCCTCTGACCTTCCTCTGACCCTCAAGGGGTGAAGGGAGGTAGGAATGGGGATACCAGTTGACCAGACCTGACTCCTTGGTCCTCCTCCCACTCAGTGGAGGCCATTTCCTTTGTGGAGTTGGAAGAAGGCTCGCCCATGTCCACCTTCCCATTCCTCCGCAGGCCAGGCTCATGGCAGAGCCTTGGCATTCCAGATGCAGGACTGGCAGAGCTCAGGCAGGCCTCAGCACCACCTCTAGCACCTGTCTCCTCCTTCTGCTCGTGTCTGCAGCCTCAGCGCATTGAGGGCGAGCTCTTTAGACCACTTTTCCTTCTCGGCAGGATCGTTTCTTTTGGCATCTTCAGAATGTCAGTCTTGGGAGTTTCCCAGACGGACATTCTCTAGGGAATTTGGGAATTTTAGTCTGTTCTTGGTTGAAATGGTTAGGGTCTCTACCCCTCACCTGCACTCCCAGTAGGGCCTGTCTCCTATTAACACAGTGTGGGGAGGAATGTCTCCTGCTCCCCAGGCTCACTCCCTGGGATAGCACCTTGCTCTTTAATGGATCATTTGGATGACACATGCTGGCATGAGGAGGAAGAGGACCTAAGTTTCCCCTCTGAACCAGCCAGCTGGGGCTCAGGGTCTTGGCCAGAACCTCAGTCAGATGGGGAAAATTGGGTCATCAAGAGTCATCTTTCTCCTCTTCCTGGACAGATGTCGATGCCAATTGAATCTTCACGGGCAGACACGGGGAACATTCGTCGATGCCTGGCGCATGGCCTTTTCATGAACACTGCCGAGCTTCAGCCTGATGGGACCTATGTCACCGTGGATACCCGCCAACCAGTATCCATCCACCCGTCCTCTGTGCTGTTCCATTGCAAACCGGCCTGCGTCACCTACAATGAGCTGCTGTCCACCAATAAGTGCTACATGAGGGACCTCTGTGTGGTCGATACGGACTGGCTTTATGATGCTGCCCCTGAATACTTCCGCAGAAAGATGCGGGCCGCCCGCAGCTGAGCCTTGTGGCTCAGGCCGACATTTGGCCAGGATGGGAGAGGCAACCGGCGGCCTCAGATCTCGGGGCAAAAGGGAAGGTCAGAATTCCATGCCTGTCATGGGGTGGCTTTGGAAACTGCTGCAAAGGCTTGAGCTGTGCTCATTACTGGCTAGTGGGCAGCAATCTGCCATGGTTGGCTAGTTTTTATCCATATATAGTTTTTCAATTGAAAATACAATAAATTGACTTTTGTAAAATTTTTAGGAAGGAGATGCTGCCGCTGCATGGCCTCATTCATTTAGCTTGGGCTCCTCTGGGGGGGCTTGCCAAAGTTGGTGCCAGGACAGGTATGAGGTGAGGCCTTGGGGTCATGGCTCCGAGCCCCTCCCTGCCACTAGCTGTGGAGCTGGAGGAAATTCTTCTATCTGCCCCTTTCTGGCTGCCGGCCACCTTCTCATCTCATATAAGTCTGGTCTAGGTTCTGTCACTGTTCCCGTTTCTGTGCTGTGGACACCGGGGCTAGTGGAATTGATGTGACTTTGGCAGGGATTGAGGCAGGTCTCGGACTCAGCAAATCCTCAACCACAATTCAACACTTTCCATGCCACTGCCCAGTTTCTGCTGCTAAGATGATTCTTACACAGATGACCTTTCAAGTATTTGGAGGCAGCAGCCATCCCCTAGCAGACCTGGGTGCACATCCCTGCATTCACCAGGCCTTTCCCCAGTCTCTTGGGTCCCTGGCAGCTCAACATAATTGGAGTGAAGTACTCACCCATATGTAGCCCTGGGCCAGGCTTTAGGACAAAGCTCATTGTGTGACAGCCCTGTCCCCATGCAGGAGAGGCTGCAGAATTCAGATCAACCCAGGCCATGCTTTCATGGATCTCAAAGGGCAGTTGTTCACTTGCACAGCATTTTCTTGTCTCTGCATCAGCTCATAGAGATTTCCCTACCAGTCACCTGCATCACTTCTTACAGTACACTGGACTGTCCAAGTAGCCAGTGTGGGGAGTGTCTTTGGACTTCAAATGTCCCCCACTCCCATCCATCTTCCCCGCAGCCACTAAAATGGTTTTCCTAAAGCTCAGTGCAGGCTCTCTGCCCCCATATCCCCCTCTCCCTCCAACAGACTCCAGGGGGCTTCCTAGTGCTTCTAGGATCAAACACTAAAAGCCCTACCTTACCTGCCCACCCCCACCCCCCCTCCACTCTTATTGTACCTTACTTCCCAAATTGGACTTTTGGATTCAGTGATCCCAGCTTCCTGGCTGTTTCACTAACAAGACCCTCCATATGTCTGGCATGTTCTCTGGGCCCCACCCCCACGTCTGGAATGCTCTGTCTCCTGGCTTCCTTTGAGTCCCAGCTAGAATCTAACCCTAACCCCTTTTCTAAAGGAAGCCTTTCTGGGCCCTCCTTAATCTGTGCCTTTCCATTTAGTCACCACACATATATCACAGGGTGTGTGTGTAAAAAATCAGGGCAGCTAAGTGGCACAGTGGATTAGAAATATCTGGCCCCAGACACTAGTTTTCTCATCTGTAAAATGAACTGGAGAAGGAAATGGCAAACCTCTCCAGTATCTTTGCCAAGAAGATTCCCACCTCCCTTCCCTTGCCCATCGAGAAAGCACAGAGCAAACGAAAAGAACAGTTACCAACAGGTCAGGCAAGCCAGTCTGCGCTGACCACGTCTAAAAACTGTCCATATGTTGAGGTTCAGGGGTGCTGGGGACTCTGAAATACACGCCTGCTCAAATGAATACGATTCAAGCTTTCTTAAAGCCAAAGAAAAAGTTTATTAAAGATTTGCCATACTGGGTTGACTCAAGGAGCCTAAGCATTTGTAACGCTCCCAGAATCTCAGGTTGACAGTCTGAGGTGGATTGAATCTGAGCGCCTTCATGGAAGCGAGAAGGAATTTAAATACAGAAAAACACTGCCTGGGATGGTCTGGGTAGATGAAACCCAGGAGAGAATCCTGATGGGAGTAGTCAGAAGCCTGGGGAATGGGGTTTTAATAGGATCAAGGGTGAGGAGTGCAGTGGAGACCTGGACACAGGGATAAAGAAAAGCCTAAGGGCTTCCGGAGGCTGCAGGAACAGATGGAAAGATTAGATTTGAGTAAGAAAGGTCAGATTAAGTGGGAAGATTCAAGGAGGCTCCCAGAGTCTGAACCCATCACATTTACACTGAGCCCATCCAGTGGTGGGCAGCAAGTTTCCTCGAGGCTTCCGGAATTGTGAGAGCTTCGGTAGTGAGAATTTTTAGGGTCCTTGCTAGCTACTCAGGACGGATAATGCAGGGACACCGTCATTCATTTAACCAGAATGGGACACGTCCAATCCGTGTGGGATGGACGTGCAGGTCTCACACACAATTGCCGAGATGGACACGAGTGTATTTATGATCCCTCCTCCCGAGGTACGTGAATCCGGCAGGCTGGATACAAGTTAAACTTGGATTCTAGGTCACCCAGGCGAGGCTCGCCTGGTCCCTTCCTTAGCCTGAAGCGCAGGCAGTTCCGTCACGTGCAAGTTGGATACAATGTAACCTTAACCTGCAGCGAAGTCAGTTCGGTCTCAAGCAAATTAGATACAACGTAACCTGGGCGCTCGTGGTCGGTGACAGAGAATGGGGAGGCCTCCGGAGGAAACTGACCTGAAATGGAGCCCGGCCTCCTTCAGAGAAAAGGATGATGAAAAGCGTGCGGTTAAACAGGGAGGCAACAGGCGGGGAAAGTGCGCTCGGGTCTGGGGAGGGCGTGTCGGAGCCCCTGGGGGACCTCCGGGCCCTCCTCGCTCCACAGTCGGGAGTGACTCTAGTCGGGGCGTCCCAACCAGTCGTGCGATCACAGTCTCCCGACGAGGGGCGCTGTGACCCTCCGAGGTGGCGCAGGAACTTCCGGGACGGGGCGATCTTGGGCCTTTCCGGCCTGCGGATTTCCCGGCGTGCTCTGCACATGTCCCGGCGTGCTCTGCACTCTCTGCTGTCTTTCCGGTCTCCCACGGCGCTCCCCCCCCTCCCTCCGCGTGTCTCGGTCATGGCCCCGCTGCTGCTACCGCTGCTGCTGCGCCCTGCGGCCCGGGCTCTGCGCCCCGCCGCCCTCCCGACGCTGCGCCCCGCCGTGGCCGCCGCCACCCGCGCCTTTGGAGGCCTCCTGGGAGGAGGCGTCGCCAGCAGGCCCGGGCCCGCGCGCCCCCGACTCCTGCAGCCGCTCCGGAATGCCCCTGGCCTATGCTCGTGCACGTGCGGGGGGCTCCACACCGAGGGTGAGCCCGCGGCCGGGACCTGGGGAGAGCGGGGGAGGGGCTCCCACGCTTAGCCCGCGGGGTGCGTACGTGGACCCGCACACCTCCCCAGAGGCAGTCAAGTCTCTTTTGGGACGCCGATTATTCGGGCCGGGAAGGGCTGGGTTTGGAATTGGGCTTCCCCTGGGCCCCACGTGGCCCTGACCCTAACCCCCTGACCTATTTTCAAGGTGACCCTTGCTGTGGGGAGTGCTCGTCGCTCCCTCGCCTTCCCACTGCCAGGCCATCCTGGCTCAGTCTCGTCTGTCCTCTCCCTATCCGAGACTCTCTTTGTCCGGACTCATCAGGGTTCTGTCTTGTGTCGACTTTGCTAAGTGTGTGGTTTCCAACTCTAACCGCACCCTAAAGCCCAGGACGATCCACAAGGCATTGGGGTGTCCAGTCCAGCGGGCAATTCTGCCTCTGGAATTGGCGCCCCAAGAGTTTACCCGCATGATGGCAGCTCCCACAGACAATGGGTGCTGCTACAGCCTTTAAGCGGGGGGAGGGTAGGTGTGGTGGCAGTGGAGCTGGGCTGCTTAGAGAGGGGATTAAGAGAAATAATGTTAAGGAAAAACCACTTCATAGGTGGAGAGTGGGTTGATGGCCATATTCGCCTAATGAATACGAGGACCCCGTGGGGCAGCTGAGTGGTGCAGTGGCACCAGTGCAGGAGTCAGGAGGACCCGAGTTCGAATGTCACCTCAGACTCTTGCACTCGCTAGCAGTGTGACTTTGGGCAAGTCACTTAACCCCAGTTGCCTCATCCTGGGTCTTCTCTACTCGTCCTAATGACTATCTGGTCACTGGATTCAGATGTCTCTGGAGGAGAAGTGAGGCTGGTGACCTGCACAGCCCTCCCCCACTCAAAACAATCAAGTGCAAGGCTCTGATCGTTATTTCTCTGATGGTGTGGTCTTCTTCCACAATGAAGGACGAACACACTCTAGGACCCTGTACATTATGCTTTTATTTTGGTTTCTAACATTGTTCAAGTTGTTTAGTCAGTGCCCAGATAGTTATTTCTGTAGAGAGAACCAGAGGATCAGAGATTCTCTCAGTTTAGAGCTATTGGATTAATGTGAGATTTTGCGCTTGGCACCGGGGTAGTTGATGGCTATGGTAGAGAGGGAATAGAGAAGGAAGAAGCATTATCGCAAACCTCCTTTGTGCCAGGCACTGTGCACTTTATAAATATTCTCTCACTCTGGAACCTCCTGAGGGCCCTGGGAGGTAAAGGCTATTCCCCATTTTATTGTTGGAGAAACTTGCCAGGCAGACAGCAGTGAAGGGGCTTGCCCAGGGTCATCCAGCAAATCCATCCTGTGGCTGGATTTGAACTCAGGTCTTCCTGACTCCAGTCAGTGCTCTAATCCATAAGGACCATGGTCTAAGAAGCTCCACCCTCCCACTTCCTGTGATCCCTGTTGGCAGTAGATGAGAATGTGCTCAGAGACTGGGGAGGGTGTCTCTTTTTTCTTTGAAGATAACTTGAAGTGACTTAGATGTTTTGGTAGAGCGGGGTGGGAAGGGCTCTTGCCTTTCTTGTCCACCCCTGGCTGCTGCATGCCTCTGCCCTCCCTCTCACAGCTATCCTGTTATCACCTCTGTGATCTGTATCCTGGGCCACAACCGGCACACATGGGAAGGCTCACATTTCCCTATTCCTCTCCAGTCTTCTCTTGTCCAGGCTACCTGGTGCTTCTAACCAGCTGCCCACATTAGAAAGGGCCTTGGTGAGTGGAAGTGTGCAGCAGAGGGCAGCCATGCAATGAAGGACCTCAGCAGCCAAGGTCACACTGATGGCTGAAGGGGTTTGGGGCTGTTTGACTGTAACGAGAAAGGTGTTGGATGAGAACATTGGGGGAATAACTGTCCTCAGAGATGGGTAGGGCCAGGAGCAGCCACTGGGGGGAAGTGGCAATGGAGCCTTCTGGAAGTGGAAGGTGGCATCCCTCATGGGTGGTCTTCAAGCTGGGGCTTTCCCAGCACTATCAAGTTACTAGGCTGCCTTGTGAGGCTCTGCACCCTCACCATGGCATCTCTGTTCTTAGCCTGAGTCAGGGGAACCCACTGGACCTAAGATTTCATCAGTGTAGAAGATGAAGGAATTAGCGGCACCATTGCATGTGGCACTTCATCCATAACTTAGCAGGGGCAAAATGATTAGGGCCAGTCTCTAGATCGCCCCTCTTAGACACTGGGACATCTCACCCAAAATTGCCCAAGGAAACAAATAGACCATCGGACTGTAACACTAGATGGTCCAGGTTCCCCTTAGTGTGCCTGTTTGGGTAGGGTTAGGGTTCATGGGAGATTTGGCCCAGGTCCTCTGTTTAATCAGGGCAGACTTGGCAGAGACAGGATTTTCAGGGTGTCTTAAATGAGGCTTCTGCCTAAATGCACCTGCTGGGCCTTGACTGTGCCCCCCTGACCTCTCTGGATCTGGCTTTCTTCTAAAATGAGTTGCCCCGCTGTTCTGTCCCCTCTGAGCGGCACCAACTCTGTGGGCAAGTAAGCCACAGCATCAGGATCCAGTGAGTTACTCCTTGCTCAGTCCACAACTTAAGGCTGTTACCATAAGTGTGCACAGCTGTCCAGGGGTTAACACAAACTACTCAGGAAAAACTGGCTAATTCACTGTGAACACTGGAAATGGTCTAGCAAGTGCTGAGGGTCAACTGTCATCTCCAGGCAGACTTCACCTCAGTGGGTGACCAAGGGTGGACATTATAGCTGCTGTGTCCCCTCAATGGATGGAGAATGTCATATTTCACAACTGTGGAGATAGGTAACTTGGCAGTCTCAAATTGAGAAATATGTGAATGATTTCCTCAGTTTAGGTAGCAAGATTCCTAAGAAAAGCTAGACTGACAACAGTATCATTGCACTTAACGTCTCCTGCTTTTGTCATCTGGCACCCATTGGACAAAAGTTGATCATTTCCTCCTGTAGTGTGACTTGCCAAAATATTAGTATGTGAATCCCTGTATCTGCAGTGGACTCGATTTCAGAAAGGACTTCTTTGAGTCCGTGTCCCATGCCTTCCTTTTGCTCTATGGTTTAGGGTCCATCTTGAGCCCTGTAGCTCTCACAGGCTCAGGCTCGCCGCTGGGACATTCATTTTCCCAACCTTCTGGTTTAGCCCTTGCCTCACGGGGCCGATTCCCTAGTTTCCCTCCCTCTATTGCTGTATAATAAATGACTTAACGCTTGTGTCAGTTCAATTCCCCTCCTGTAATCAGATGCTCCTAGAGTCCAGAGACTGTTACATTTTCATCTTGGCACTAAATGGGTATTTGGGTCTGGAAGCAGGCCCTGTTTTCAGGGAACTTCCTTCTCAGGAACAGATGGGGCCAGGGAGTCAGGAGTGTGCAGAGAGGCACTGGGGGTACCTCTTCCTTGTCCATCATTTATTCCTGACTGGGGTGGCCAGCCTTGACTCCAGATTCAGGCCTGACCTATAGCCGCTACTCCCTGTGCTACAGAGTGGGGCATGTGGCCATATTGTCACTATGATGATCTGACTGCCCTACTCAGCTCTCTCTTGATAAAGCTTGTTCATGCCAAGGGTCTCTGCATGTGTCTTTAATATGAGCCCATGATAGAGTTTAAAAGGTGGCTTTCCCATGTCTCCATTTTTATTTTAGGGGACAAGGCCTTTGCTGAATTCCTGACTGATGAAATTAAAGAGGAAAGGAAAATCCAGAAACACAAATCCCTCCCCAAGATGTCCGGGGATTGGAAACTGGGTGTGCAAGGGACAGAGGCCAAGTTAGTCCGGAGATTAACAGGCGAGACGTGAGTACGGCCTGGACTGGGAGGGACTCACTGCTAGGCCTACGACCGCAGACGGAGCTGGAAAGGACCCTTGATTATCGGGTTGTGGAACCCCTCTGGGGTCACTGGGACACCACTGTACAATGGTCCTTTCAAGGGGGTGTCACCAAAGATGGACCCCTAAAATATGCTGTCCCCTGGGTGGGGGGCAGGAAGGAAAGGGCTGAACTTGAGACATTAGCTATGGAAGGAGGATGGGAGGCCCCTAGGACGCAGCAGTGCTTTGGGCCTCTGCTACTATCCCCGACAGAAACATGCCGTTCCACCATGGGCCACACGCTCCCTTGGCCTAGGAGGCTGTTGGTGTGTACCGGTGGAGGGGTCAGAGGAGTGGATTGTACCAGACTTGGGACCCGCTTGGTCTTCTTTTTCTGCTTCAGGATCACAGTCACATTTAATATTAACAACAGTATCCCACCGACATTTGATGATGAGCCATCAGAGGGACAGAAAGTTCAGGAACAGCAAGAGGTGAGCTCAGCCTGGGACCCCAGGAGGAAGGGCTCAAGAACAGGGTGCCATGGGAGCCTCTCACATCCCAGAGCTGTGCCCAACGAGCAGTCCGTTAGTTCAGTCCTAGGTGGACTGTGCAGAGCCTCCCCAAACAGATCAGTGCAGGGTAATTGAGGAAATAGAGGGCCCCAGCTACTGATGGAGGCTTCCTGTAAGAAGCCATATTCCCAGGGTCCACAGTGTGGGCAGGAAATGTAGCAGCCAGGAAAGGGGGCCATTGGTCAAGCCGATTGGACTGCCATTTTGGAAGGTACCTGGACAGGTTCATACGTGGTCCTGGAAGCAGCTGGCAGGTACTGAAGAGAAGCTGTTGGCAGGGAATGACCCCATCAGGCCTGAGGGGAGGAAAAAGCCAGGCCCTCGGCCCCTGACTAACTGACTTCTCCTTGGGTCTAGCCTGAACTTACATCAACCCCAAACTTCGTGGTGGAGGTCGTGAAGGACGATACCAAGAAGGCCCTTGTGCTGGATTGCCACTATCCAGAGAATGAGGTAGGCCCATGTGACGGGGCAACATGAGGTTGGGTGGGAAATGCTCTTGAGGTTGGTCCGTCTCTGCCAATCCTGTGGTCACAGAGTCACTGGCTAAGAGAACCTTCATTGGCAGGGCGGTGGTGCTGGCAGCATCACCCTCTTCTTAGAGTTGGGAAGGTGAGGCTAGGAGAGCTCCATTAATTGGCTTCTCAAGCCCAGAGCTCTCTTCACAGCCCCAGGTCTTTCTTTTCTGGAAACTTTTTAGGTTGGACAGGAAGATGAGGATGAGAGCGACATTTTCTCCATCCGTGAAGTTAGCTTTCAGCCCACTACCGAATCTGACTGGAAGGATACAAACTACACACTCAACACAGACTCCCTGGACTGGGTAGGTGTTTGGAAAACCCAGGCTTGTCAGGAGTGGGGTGCTTTAGCCATGTCCCTTCCTACTCTGGCCATTTGCATTCAAGTGCCTAGAATGGAGTCCTTCTGTTAAGCTCTGAGCCCCCAGGCAGAAACACCAAACTGGCCAAACACCTGAAGACGACTAGATACCCAACCTTATTTTTACTAAGTGTAAGTAGTAGGAGCAGAGTTCTGGTTTTAGAGCAACAGAAACAAGAACCTTCAAAGGGACGTCCTGCTCCCAGATCCCAGACACCTCTGGCTACTCTGCCCCTTGCAGGCCTGGCATTTCCCAGGTGCTGGTGGCCCTTTGCAGAAGACTTCACCTCTTCTGGCTTGTCTCCCCCATCCTCTCTGAAGACAGTACGTTGTACTTGTTTCCTAGTTTGGGGGTGTGCTTCTCTTATCTGGTGTTGTAATGCTAACGGTCTAGACCTTAACACTTCAGTTCAAGTGCGCTTCTGCATTTTCTCTTAATGCCCCTCACTGCCAGACACCACAGGGTGATGTAAGTGAGGCTGGGGTCCTTCATTCTTGCCCTATGAGATGTGGCATCTCCCCCTCTGGCGCGTGTCAGGTGTGTCTGGGAGCCTGAGGCAGGATGTCTTCTAAGGCATCCCATGTACAATCATCTCTTCTGTGGCTTGGGAGGGACCTAGGCTTCCTCCCTCTGCCCAGGGTGTGCCAGTGAAACTCCCCTTGGAGGTTTGACTTGGTGCTTTGCCCAGCCCTTACACAAAAACACAGGGCATTTAGCAGTCACCAACAGCTGTCTCCTTACAGGCCCTGTACGACCACTTGATGGACTTCCTGGCTGACCGTGGGGTGGACAACACCTTTGCAGACGAACTGATCGAGCTGAGCACGGCCTTAGAGCACCAGGAGTACATCAACTTTCTGGAAGACCTAAAAGGGTTTGTCAAGTGTCAGTAGAGAGGCCAGAGGCAGAGATCCTGTTGGGCACCTAGAGCCCTTCCGTCCAAGAGAACATTTCCTAGAAGCTGTTGTGGAGAAAATGCTGCAAAATACCACCAGGCCTAAATTATGTTCCCGAGCCCTTTTATTTTTCTTTGCTGGCATTTTTGCATACCACCACAGAATGACAAGAAATAAAATCCTCAGACCCCTTCAGTGCCAAGTGTCAGTCCTGGCTCTCCTCAGGCCCCTCCCTATGTCCAGGAATAAATAGAATTGTCCATAGAAACATGACCCTGAGATTCCTCAAAAGGCCATCAGAGAAGTACAGTCAAAGTGTCGCACACCTGCACACAGAAGAGAACAATCTGTGATTATTGAGGGAAGTCTAGAGCAGAGCTGGGGTGGGAGGTGGGGACAGCAGCAGCAGGTCACCAGGAAGCAGGGTTGGGGGTGGTGGTGTAGAAGCTAATCCTCCTTGACTGAGCAGCAGTCCCAAAAGGTCACTACCTTGTCCTGGAGCAGCCTTCCTGACTAGGGATTCTCTCAGGCCTCCAGTAACGAAGACCTACTCCACTAACGAAGAGGGAGAGTTCACTACCCTCTCCCTCATCAGGCAGCCAGCTGGAAAGGGTAGCCCTTCAAACCCCTAACCAGTTGCCATGTCCTGTCCCTGCTCTGAATTTTCCCTTCTGGCTCCTACCTTTGATAACCCTTGTGAGGTCAGGTGGTCAAAGGGATCCTTAAATGTGTGTCAGCCTGAAAGCTTCTAACAAGGTGACACTCATCCCTCCTCCCGGCCCACCCAATACGTATACTGTTCTTTTGGACACTGACTCACTCTAAGCTGGTGGTCCACTAACAACTCCAGCTCTTCTCCCAGGAATTCCCCCTAACCTTGTCTGCCTTCTGGTTACATGTACAGTTTTGGTTTCCCTCTCTGCCCACTGAAAAATGCCATCAGCCCCCTGGCATCTGACAATGAAGCATTCAGGCTCAGAGGGTGATGCAGTATGTGGGGACAGAAGCTTTCCCCAGATGGCAGCCCCACCAAGCCTTCCTCAAGAGCCAGAAGCTCCAGCTTGCCAAATGCATGCTAAGCCTACCGCACAACTCAGGAGAAGACTCGCATTTTCTTCTGTTTCACTGGTGATGGAAAACTCTGGCCTGTGGGCACAGAACTCGCTGTGTCTGTTCACACTGTCCTCTAAGAGGGCCTGGAAGGTCTGTTCTGTCAGCTCTGGAGCCTGAGGAGGAACAAGGCGAAGGAAAGTAAGCCTTCCTGCCCCTTCTGTGGTTCTCCTGGAGGCCCCCTTCTTCTGACTGGATGGCTCCTCCCAGAACCTCTGGGGACCACAGCCCTGCTCCAGATACCCGTGTTCTCACAACCCCCTTCAGCTTCCTTCTCGTATATCTAGAGGGCGGGACTCTTCAGTGCTTGGTACACAGTGAGCACTTAATAAATGTGGGCTGACTGACTATAAATGGGCAATTGTATGAGGTCTAACCAATAGCAAGAGAGCACAACTCACCTGAGAGGAGAGATGGAGGCCACACTGACACAGGATAGTGCCTCTCACCACAGTCAGATGGTACCTAAAAGTAGACCTACTCTCAGAAGTCAGCCAGAAAAACTGCCTTTGGTTTGGTTTGAAATGCTAAAGGGCCCAATTCAAAGCTGCCGCCCCAAAGACTGCCGTTTACCTTGAACACACCGGACATATGAGCCCATCTGTATGTAGCCCCTCCAGCAGGGCCCAGAGACACCTGTCATCAAACCACACACTCCTTTCGTACTCCTCAATGAAGGCTTGTTCTGGAAGGAAAAGGAAAGCTACGGCACTCAGTGAAACCAATATTCGCTTCTTCTAGCACAGAAAAATGGCAATGAGGAAACCTCCAAGTGTCTGGGGAGAGAAGGAACACAGCTGCATGGGCTATGGAAAAGAGGGATGAAACTCAATGCTGGTGGGGCTGTGGAAAGTCAGGCCCATTCACATTTGGCAGTGCTTAGGATGCCTGAACCTAGTAACTGCTTGGGTGGGAAATGCCTGGAGGGTCCTCTATTGCTCATTTAGATGTTTCCATAGCAACACATGGGACTGCAAAGTAGCCTAAATGCCCAATGAGAGGGTGGTGGTTGTATAAAATGCCCTACATTCACATCACAGACTGCCATGATGGAAGAGCTACAAGTAGGAGGAACAAAGTTAATCTGGAAAAACCTCTAAAGTGGGTGAAAGAAAACATACACTAACAAAGATCATTTAAAAGGGAAGGTGAATGAATGAAAAGAAAGGATCCTGACAGGGAGGGACCAAGACCTAAAGGGATTTTGTAGGCTGAAATTCAGAAAAACAACACATTCAATGAGCTGCAATATTAAATCAATTTTTGCTTTTTCAGTTTTCTGACAGGCACTGAAGCCATGTAACTCTTAGTGTGGGACCCCAGTTCTACTCCTCAAAGAATCTTTACTGGTCTGAAAAGCTAAAGGCAGTATTTTTTCTGACCAGCCTTAGAGAAAATCTGACATTTCTCTGAGTTCTTAATAAGAGGATGACCATTTTCATGGTAAAGAACAGTGAATCAATCAACATGCATTTATTAAGCACTTACTAGATACCAGGCCCTGTGCTAGGCAACAAAACAAAGTCCTCAAGGAGCTGGCCTCTAACAGATGATAAACATGAAGCAAGTATCTTCTTTGGATGGAAAAGTTTTAAAAAACCCCTCAGCAAATCTGTTTTTATGTAATAATTTTACATCCCTATGTGGATATCAATTCAGGCACAGCTTGTATGATCACTGACTGCAAACCACAAAGTGGAAGGTTAAGAAAGGCTCCTGACCCAATAAGCAAGGCCAGGTCAGAAGAGACCAGGAACCTTGGCCAGCAAACACTTTGCTGCCAGACAGTCTAGTAACCAGGGAATCTGTATGTTCCAGAATTCAAACCCTCAGAAACAGTCCAACTCCAGGAAATAGCTGCAGGGAAAGGAGCCTGCCAAGAGGTTGGGGTAAGACCCAGGAAAACTGTCTCATCCTGTGGGCTTGTGGGGGTGAAACGGGGAGGACAACAATAACTAGAGAGGGAACTGGAGGAGCTGTTTTAACAGTGAGGAAGTCAGGAGGCAGCAATGGCATTTGGGAGAAGGCCTGATACTAACCAAAGGGATAAAAGATAACCAAAAGAGAAGCCATTTCTGATTTACATGAGAATTCTAAAGGAATGAGTACGATCATGAACCATCCTGAGAGGTGAGTCAAGCCAAGCATCAGTGCAGTGGAGAGCTTCCTTTGGCATCTCACCCACACTGGCTACCTTGGGGAGGAAAAGGTCATAGCAAGTCTCTTCCCATTCTATATTCCAGACTAGCTGGACAATTTGCGCTGGTGGGAGGGGTTGTTTCCTGTAGCCACGACATCAACTTCAGTCAAAAACAAATGACCAAACTGTTGCCAAAGATGACCAAGCTGACGCCAGCACATAGAAGAAGGAATAATGGAACCCCCACCCCCAATAATGACACAAAAATGGGGAGGTGGATGCTCCCCAAAGATGCTTGTCACCACCCATCTCAAAGTCCAAGTCAAGAAGGGACAGCTTCCCTGGGGACAAGGGACTCTCTTGTTTGCTGCAGGGGTTGCATGAAGCCCCATGACACTACAGGGCTTCCTGGAAGAGATCTGGAATCACCTGAAGGAGTTCTGATTTTCCATCCACACAAGGAACACCAAATGGATGATGAAAGTCTATAGTCCAGATTTCCACCTGCATTTGAATGGGCATCCTACAGAGACAGACCATCATATGTGTTTCTGAGACCCAAAACAAGGGGATTGTGAGCTGGGCAGGGTTATAGAGCAGGCGAGATCACACTAAGACACTGCAAACCTCCTTTACTGACTGGAGCTTTTCCTACAGCAAAGACCCATACAAATATTTTACTTGTGTTGCTGCCCCCAGGGCAAGAATGAAAAATGAGTATCACACAGAGGGGAAAAGGATCAGGCTGAAACATATCACAAGGAACCCTGAAGGACAAGGGTCAAGCAGAAGATCACAGGGGGAAGTGGGACAAACAGTTTTGCCAGTCAGCCCAGGCCTCTGTGTGGGAGAACACGGAGGAGTCAGGCAGCCAGGAGGGCAATGCAGCCCCACTGTGGCCCCAAACCAGCCTGGACATACAGGGGGGCATCAGATATCTGGATGAAAATACATACTTGTGCCAGGCCCTAAGAGTGTAAAGTGTATAGAGAACAACTGTCCTCTCAAAATCCATGAGGGCATGTATCAGAGATGTGTGTGTATACATACACACTGACCCATACCCACCCCCTCACTCCACCCCCTTACACTCATACGCACCCCCTGTACACACATTCACAGACACAGAACAGGATGATTCCAATAAATTAGGAAGAGAGGCAGAGAGCCAGGGAGGGGCACATAGTTGGCCTGTGGGCTTTGGAGGGAAGTCTAGAAGACCTGGAACCAGCCAGGGTAGCAAAGAGTGAGTATAACATTGGCCATGTATGGGCCCACATTAGATAGATCCTCACCCAACCCTGCAAGGCAGGGACTACAGCTACTATGAGTGGGGCAGGATTAGAACTGAAGTCTCCCTGGCTCTAGTTCCAGTGCTCTGCTACTGTGAAAGAGCCAGGACTGGCTCCTCCAAGTGGGAGAGGGGTGGAGCATCTGCCCTGACCCCAGAGGCCAAGGCTTTATGAAGATGGAGCACACTTGGGGGGGGGGGGGGCGGGGAATTCTAGACTCAGTCTCCTCATCTATAGTCCCCATTTACTACTCTCTCACAGGCCACCCATGGAGCAGATCCTCGGGCATTCCCCTCAGAGAGGGGAGGGATCTGCCCAAGACTGCCCAGTTGGATCCAGCCCAATGCCTAGGCTAGTGAATCTTTTTCAGAGGATAAGCACAAAAGAACACCGAGACATGGGGGAGCTGCAAGCACACAGGGCAGGTCTGTGGGAGGCCTGCCCCCAGGGACACTCCAGGTTACCTTGACTCATCAGCTCCTGTTGGATTTCCTCCAAGACAGCGAGTTCTTCAGGGTCTTCCACCTACAAGGGAGAAGTGTGTGGGTTTATGTTGTCCTCCTCCAAAGGATCCCACATTTGACCCTTAGAGGGAGCAGATGGGAGGGAGGGAACAGCCCTTTCACAGCACCATGGTGCACCAGCCTTTGCCCCACCAATCCTGAAGAAATGTTTAGGGGCCCCCAGGCCTCCTGGTCTCAGTCCTGGAGGATGAGAGATGGTCCCTTCCCCTCACTCACTGAGGGCAAACAGACCTGCGCAAAAGTCTCACTGTGCCGCATGGACTGCAAGGCCAGCCACTCTGCCTCCATCACCTCCTGGGCCATGAGGCCTCGGGGAGCTTCTCCCACTCGCCGATATTTGTCCAGGAGGTGGGCCCGGCTGTTTTTCATTCTCTGAATGCATCGCTGGTAAGAGAGAGAGAGAAGGGAGTGTAATATACTACCCAATGTAGCGGCCAGTCAGGGTCAAGCTGCAGGGTAGCTACGGGAAAGGGGAGGAGAGGGAGAATGGCCGGCCTCAGCTACATGAGGCAAGCAGTGCTGTCACCATCCAACATTTCTATCCTTCTTCACGAAACATTTCTAAGAGTGAGACACAGGAAAAAAAATGGAGGAAGACACAGAAAGTGGCTAGAAGGGGGGGCTTCCAAAGTGTAATCTCATGCAGGCTAAAGAGAAAATAAAGATGGAATGTCTTTGGAAAATTAGAAAATAAAATTCAGAACAGGAAGGAAGCCAAGGGAAATTTCCCAGAAAAGAGTTTTTTTAGGGCTGTGGCGCTTGAGAGGGTAGAGAGGGAGACTGCCCCAAGAGAGCGGCTAAGTGGACACACTCGGAGTTCAGGCAGGGCAGGCGGCCCCTAAGCGAAGACAGGCGCAGGGCGTCGGGGCGGGCCGGCCTCGGGCTCCTTCTGTAGTGCCCGCATGGCATCGCCAAGGCAGCCCTCAAAGGGAAAACCGCGAAAAGCTCCGAGGCAGCCCGGTTACGACGGGGAACACAGGGCCGGGGCGGAGCCTCGCTGCTGGGCATCCGCATCTGCCCCAAACTCGTGGCTGCGGGCCCTGCCCCCAAGCAGCGAACACAGCCAGCGCCGCGGGCATCGCCCCGTCCGGAAGGGGCCCAGCTGGGCCGGTGCCAAGGGGCTTAGACCCAAGCACAGCTCCTCAGACAAAGCGAGAGGCGGGGCCCGGAGAGCGGGCGGGAAGGGGCGGGGCCTAGAGCAAGGGCAGAGGCACAGTCGGCTCCAGGAGGGGGGCCCGCGCGGCATGATGGGAGGGGCGATGACCCGGCCCTGGGCCGCACTCACCTGCCGGTACATTTCCTTCCAAGGAGGGCCCCCAAGGCGCTTGTGAAGCACGCGCCGTCCCTGCCCCGCCGCGGCCTCCTCCATGATGCCCGATGCCCCAGCGAGGAGGGCTTCCGAGCGAGGCCGCTACTTCCGCCTCAAGGTGCCCCTTCACCCACCGCACTGTACACTGGGAACGGTAGTCCGATAACGGACTGCGCGTGCCTGCGTGCGTCCGGCGCATGTTGGGAAAGGTAGTCGGCGACCTCCTCGTTCGTTTAGGCCCCGCCCCCGATCCCTGAGGCCCAGAGCGCGAAGGTTTCCTTCCTCAGCAGGGCTCTGCCTGTCTTGGGAACATCACGAGGACCCGACGAGAAAGCTCTGGGGTCCTTGGCAGACTGCAAGCTCCCAGCAAGCTTTGCCCACCCGGGCTTCAGAGTGCCAATCGGTATAAAACCACATTGAGCCACCTCGATGCAGTGGCAGTCCTAACAGAAGGGAGAAGGTCGTTTCCGGAGGGGGCTAGCCCCAGGGACCACACCCTCCATCGTGACGCAAGCGGGTTAGGGTTCACAACCGCGGGTTTGGATTGGACAGAAGAGCGGAGGTCACGGATTAGTCGAGGGAGCGCCGATTGGACGGGCACACGATCGGGCGTTCACGGGCTGAACCAGAGGCTGGCGGGCGTTGATTGGACAGCAGAGGGGGGCGGGACCAGGCGGGCCGCGCGGGGAAAGATGGCGGCGGCCGAGGAGGCCGGCGGCGATGGCGAGCAGTGGCGGCTGTGGCTCCCTCAACACGTTGTGTTCGTGCGGCTACGGGAGGGCCTGCGGGCCCTGAGCCCTCCTGCGCCGGGCGCCGAGCAGCCAAGCACGCCCAGCCTCACCCGGAACCTTCTCTTCGGGCTCGGCGCCGAGCTCTTCCTATGGGACGGGACGGCCGGCGCCTTCTTGGCAGTGCGCCTGCGCGGCCCAGGCCCCGTCCCCATCGACGGAAGCGAGAGCGGCGGAGGCGGTGGTGGCGGAGGTGAGGGCCCCGCCCTGAGCCGCTATCAGGTACTGCGCTTGCGCGGGGCGTGCCAGGCGGGGCTGGTTGCTAGGGACTAGCGAGAAGGGGCGTGCTGGGGTTGGGGGGAGATGACAGCCACAGGCAGCTCACTGCCTTTTTTTTGCGTCTGACTCCATGACCCCATTTGGAGTTTTCTTGGCAAAGTTGCTGACTCGGGTGCTTTGCCTTTTCCTTCTCCTGTTCATTTTACAGATGAGGAAACATTTAATTAAGTGACTTGCCCAGCGTCTTGTGGCCATTAAATGTCTGAGGTCTGATTTGAACTCGGCTCTTCCTGAGGCAAATAAAAATTGATGCCCAGGAAAGCACCCTCAGGGCCCCTGGTCTGTGTGCCAGACCTGCCAGCACCAAGATCAACGTTGGGTGGTAAGATCTGGAGGCTGCTCGGAGGCGTCTGGATGGAGTGGTTGGGCTCCTGGGTGGAAGGTCCCAGCCAGCTGTGAAGCTCTGACGTCCTTTAGGGTTGGGGGGGCCACTAATTGGGCAGACTTGGACCCTGGTCTTCCGGACTGCAGCTCCCGTCTTTGCTGAGTCACTGCCTTTAAACAGTTCTATAGCTCACACCTATCAGGTTGGCTAAGATGATGTAAAAGGAAAATGACAGTAGCAGGAGGGGATGTGGAAAAACAGGGGCCCTAATGCTGTTGGTGGAGTTGTGAGGTGATGCAGCCATTCTGATGAACAATTTGGAAATATGCCCAAAGGGCTTATAGAAATGCATACCGAGCACAGGCATGGAGCGCAGCCCATCATAGGCGTGGAGCAGAGCGAAGCCCAGCACAGACTTGGAGGGCAGCCCAGCATGGGGACAGGCGTGGAGCAGAGCACAGTGTGGGCCATGCTATGGCAGGGACAGGACTGGAGCGGGCTTCAAGGCACCACACCACCGGCAGCAGCTGTGGGTCCCACATTCCTCAACTCACAAACACCAAAGGAAGCTTCAAAGGTCAGTGAGAAAGCTCTTTCACTTGGGTGAGAAGGGAATGCAGCGGTGTAGTCCCAGGCCCCAGGCAGCAGCAGCTTCCATTGTTGGAGCCCTGGCCTGAAGCCCCTGGGGGAATTGAGTAGCTGATCTGCATCTCAGCCCTAAGTGACTGCTGTGAGGTGAGGAGGAGTCTTTGCAGTGGAGCTGGTGGAGGCTCTGGAGAGGGAATCGTGCTCACAGACCAGAGCTCAAGTCAGGAGAGGAATAAACTCCTCTCCTTTGATTGTACCACCTTGGAGGAACTGAGAACTCACAAGTCCCCAGAGTATACCCTCCCCTTGACAAAGAACTCTAAAGTCAACTAACTAACTGGAAAAATGCCCCAAAAAAGGAAAAAGAATAAGACAATAGAAGGTTACTTTCTTGGTGAGCAGGTAGTTTCTTCCATCCTTTCAGATGAGGAAGAACAGTGCGTACCATCAGAGGAAATCAAGGCTTCTGCATCCAAAACCTCCAAAATGAATATGCAATAGTTTTAGGCCATGGAAGAGCTCAAAAAGGAGTTTGAAAATCAAGTAAGAGAAGTGGAGGAAAACTTGGGAAGAGAAATGAGAGTGATGCAAGAAAATCATGAAAAGCAAGTCAACAGCTTGCTAAAGGAGACCCAAAAAATGCTGAAGAAATCAACACCTTTAAAGATAGACTAACCCAAATGGCAAAAGAGGCCCAAAAAGCCAAGGAGGAGAAGAATGCTGTAAAAAGCAAAATTGGCCAAATCCAAAAGAAGATTCAAAAGCTCACTGAAGAAAATAGTTCTTTAGAAATTAGAATGGAGCAGATGGAAGCTAATGACTTTATGGGAAATGAAAAAATTATAACAGAAAACCAAAAGAATGAAAAAACAGAAGACAATGTGAAATATCTCATTGGAAAAAACAACTGACCTGGAAAATAGATCCAGGAGAGAGAATTTAAAAATTACGGGACTACTTGAAATCTATGATCAAAAAAAGAACTTAGACATCGTCTTTCATGAAATTATCAAGGAAAATTGCCCTGATACTCTGAAACCAGAGGGTGAAATAAATATTGAAAGAATTCACCAGTCACCTCCTAGAAGAGATCCAAAAAGAAAAACTCCTAGGAATATTAGAGCCAAATTCCAGAGTTCCCAGGTCATGGACAAAATATTACAAGCAATCAAAAAGGAACAATTCGAATATTGTGGAAATATAATCAGGATAACACAGGATCTGGCAGCTTCTACATTAAAGGATTGATGGGCTTGGAATATGATGTTCCAGAAGTCAAAGGAACTAGGATTCAAACGAAGAATCACCTACCCAGCAAAACTAAGTACAATACTTCAGGGAAATAAATGGTCATTCAGTGAAATATAGGACTTTCAAGCATTGTTGCTGAAAAGACCAGAGCTGAAAAGAAAATTTGGCTTTAAAACATGAAAAGGGTAAACAGGAAAGAGAAATCATAAGGAACTTACTAAAGCTGAACTGTTTACATTCCTACATGGGAAGATATTTGTAACTCTTGAAATTTTTCTCAGTATTTGGATAGTTGGAGGGATTATACACACCCACACCCACCCACACACACACACACACACACACACATACATAGAAGGCAAGGGTGAGTTGAATAGGAAGGGATGATATCTAAAAAAATAAAATTAAGGGTGAGAAAGGAATATTTTGGAAGGAGTAAGCAAGAAATAGTATGGGGCAAATTATCTCATAAAAAGCAAGAAAAAGCTTTTTCAATGGAGAGGGAAAGGGTACAGTGAGAGGGAAAAAGTGAAGCTTACTCTCATCACATTTGGCTTAAGGAGGGAATAACATGCACACTCAATTTGATATGAAAATCTAGCTTACACTACAGGAAAGTAGGGGAGAAAGGGGTAAATGGGATGTGGGGGGATGGTATAAGGGAGGACAAATGAGAGGGGGGTAATTACTATTGGGAAGGGATAAGGTGTAAAGAGAGAATAGAATAAATGGGGGGCAGGATAGGATGAAGGGAAACATAGGTAGTCTTTTATCACATGACTATCACGGAAGTCTTTAGCAAAACTACACATGTACAGCCTATGTTGAATTGCTTGCCTTCTCAGTGGGGATATCTGGGGAGGGAGGAAGGGGGAGAAGTTGGAACTCAAAGTTTTAGGAACGAATGTTGAGAATCACTTTTGCATGTAACTAAGAAATAAGAAATACAGGCAATGGGGTATAAAAATCTATCTTGCCCCACAGGAAAAGAGAGAAGATGGGGATAAGGGAAAGGAGGAATGTGATACAAGGGAGGATAGATTGGGGCAAAGCATGGTGCTTTGGGGTGGGGAGAATGGAGAGATGGGGAGAAAATTTGAAACTCAAAATCCTGTGGAAATGAATGTTGAGAACAAAATAAATAAATTGGGGGGGGGGGAAGAATTGTAGCAGCTGTAACAAGAGCAGCAGCAGCAGCAGCAGCAATAGTAGTAGTAGTAGCAGTTTTGGTAAACCCTTTGTGTGTGACACAAGTTGATCCTCTCCACAGCTCTAGGAGATAGACACTGTAATGATTCTCATTTCATGGTTAGGTAGCAGGTTGAGAGGTGTTAAATGATTTGCCTCAGGTCATGTAGCCAGTCGGTGTCTGAGGCAGGATTCAAACTTCAGTTGTCTTGAGGTCCCTATGCACTATCTCACCTTGTTGCCATTCAGTCAGTCTGCTTTGTTGAAGGAAAATATATGAATTAAAGAAAAAAAATTGCATCCCTTTGACCCAGCAATACTGCTATGAGGTCTGTATCTAAAGAAAACAGGCAAGGGTCCATAGGTACAAATATATTTATAGCAGCTCTTTATTGCGGTGCTAGAGAATTGGAAACTGAGGGGATGCCTACCAAATGGGGCATGTTTGAACAAATTGTAGTATGTGATTGTGGTGCAATACTCTTGTTTTGTAAGGAATAACAAGGGAGTGATTTCAGAAAACCTAGAAAGACTCATATGAACTGATGCAGAGTGAAGTGAGCAGAACCGGGAGAGCTTTGCACACAGTAAAAGCAATGTTGGATGATGCTCAACTATGAATGACTTAGATATTCCCAGCAATACAGTGATCCAAAAAAATTTCGAAAGATTTATGATGAAACATGCCATACACTTTGTGAAGGGGCTCCCTGAATTTGCTGTCTTGAGTTGCCCTGTTTTCCAGAGCTCCCCTAAACTAACACACCTGTGAGTTATGTGCTATGAACTCTGCAACTTTCAGTGATCTTTAAAGCTGAGTTAGCTACCACTTGGCTCTGGCTAGTTTAGCCCAGACTGATAAACTGTTTGTGTAGCTGAGACCCCTTCAGATAAGCCAACCTTTCTCCCTCTGTTTCCCTTCCCATTGATCCCTTCCTCCTCCCATATGCCCCTTCCCTCCCAACCCCCCCCCCATGAGAGGGGTTTGTCCTTCACTCTTCCTATGAAGAGACTTCCCCTTTTGTTCTACCTCTAAATATTCCAGGCTCTGTCTATAGGACTGGCTTCTTGGTATAGGAAATTCCCACATGCATGTACCTATCTCTTTGGAAGCCTCCTTCTGTTCCCAGCCCTTTATTGAGGAGGAGGTGGAGGGATTTCGGCCATAGGTCACACAGGTGGAATTGAATCTAGTCCTTCCTGAGGCTCATCTCTGTGGTTGTATTGGCTGTCGTTTCATTTTGTTGCTTTTTCTCCTGAATCATGTTTCTTTCCCACACATAGATGAATCAGATTCCACTGCAAAGGCCCGGTTAACTATAGACTGTTCTCTGTATGTAACTGAGGAGAAGCCTCCTTGCCTGCTGGCCTGTTCTTCACTGGCCATGGCCAGGAGTTTGAGGAGAAGATGAGAGAAGGCAGGTGGAGAATGCAAGGGAACAGAGAGACCACAGAGAACTCTGGCCTGGCTGGGCCTGCAGGAGGGGGTTTCCCCTCAGTGTCCTGCGTAGGCAAGAGGAACTTCATTGCCTTCTGTGGGCTAATAAACAAGAGAAAGGGATTTCCTTTACAAGTGGTTAAAATAAAAGATTTTATTATGTTTGCTTCACAGGCATTCCAGTTAACTAGGGCAGTCCTGTACGGACTTTCCCCCGCTTCCAAATAACTAGCATTTTCCTATCACCATTAATTCCAGCTTGCTTTAATTTCCAGAGATTGCTTTGTATAAATCCACCCCTGTTTGAAGTCTACCAAGTCCTGTTGAGCCCTACTCACCACCATGTGGCACTTATCGGCACCAGGGGACTCACTGTTTTAGAGCTTCCAAAACGATGGGGGAAGAATTCTGAATTTGAAGGTGGGAAATCAACAGTGAACTGTAGGTAAGTTGGATTTTCCATCAGGTCTTGGTCTGGACGGTTTGTGGTACATGTAAGGTGAGTGCTTTGGGCCAGTGGTCTTGAAGGCTGGTTGTTGGTATGTGAGTACATGTGTGATGAGGCACGGGCTGTTTTGTTTATTGTGGAAAAGTTCTTGCTTGTGTTTCTGGCAGAATTCATGATTTAATCACAGCAAATATGTTTTATTCTTTAAAATTCAATGTCTTGTCTTTGGAGGCCCATCAAAAGCAGAATTATCTGTCCCATTACTTTAAGAGTTTGCTTCCCCCTCTAACAGTGGTGAACAGATTGAAGTCATTTGCCCTAGAAAAGGAATCTTTAGACAAAAATTGTCAATCTGTGGGCATTTGTAGAGTTAAGAAGTTGTAGTGATCCAATGTTTGAAACCCAAATTTATTAAGAGCGCCAAAAAAAGAGAGTCAACGATGCTTCCTCTCTTTTTAGCACAACTCCTATTGCCGAGAGGTTCTTTAGCAGCTCCCCTTCTTTGAGCCTCAAGCACGCTGCCTGGTACCCGAGTGAAGTGCTAGACCCCCATGTGGTCCTGCTGACTTCAGACAACGTGATACGGTATGGACTGGTCCTGCTGGGAGACTCTGCTGTTTGGTTCTCCTCAGGATGGAGTTGTAGAGGGAAAGGAATGGATAGGGTCAGTTTAGACTAGTGAATGGGGGCATAATAGAATCCATCCTCACTGAGCCTTCCAGGAGTCTGGGAGATGAGAAGAGAGTTGGTTATATCCATTTAGTTTCCATCTGTCCCTCCTTTTCACCAAACCATGAAATAATGTTCCTTGTTGCCTTTGGCCAACCAACTGCTCCCTTGCCTCTCCAAGGGTTACCTGTGAGCTCTCTTTCCCTTAACCCTCACCCTCACCTTCCTTTGTCTTTGGGTTTCTTTGGTGGTAAGAAAGTCAGTATTGTGAAGTTGAATTTTTCCTTAGGTGGGCCCTCATAGAATTGACTGAATGATCAGACTTGAAGGGCCATGAACAGTCTCATGTCCCTCAGGAAGGAGATTGGGAGCTGTTGAACATGTTGATCTGTGCCTGGGATTCAGCCCTGGATGGTGTATCTGAAGCTGGGAGGGCCCGGATCTCACCCTTAGAGGTAGCTAGAACTAGGCTTACGGATGGCCTTGAAATTGCTCCGACCCTGCGGGAGTAGAAGAGCACAGGCTACTTGTGAATTTGGGGCCATGATAGAGTTTTTCCAGATGGGTGGAACCTTCTGGAGCTTGTGTTTCACTAGCAGAGCCTTCAAGAGCCAACATCCTCTCCAGGTCACAGGTAGGCTTGGAGCAGGGCTTTGTGAGACTTAAAGGCCTCTGGCATCTCCAGGTCTTTATTAGAGGAATTAATGTGTAGCCAGACTTTATTCCCATCAACTTTCCTTGTATCTGAGTTGCTCCAGTTTTAACTTGTTCTGCAGTGTGAGAGCGTTCTCTCTTCCTAGCTTTGAATCATGGGCAGGTCATAAAAGCATTCATCCAAATCATTGGTAAAAATGTTAAAACAACGCAGCACTGAGCATAGAGCCCTGGGGCACTTCCTTCCAAGTTGACATTGTGCTGTTATTTCTTTGGAGACTGCGCTGTCCAATGTCGTCAGTGATCTCCAAGTCACTCAGTCTTCTTTCTCCTTGACCTCTCTGTAGCCTTGGGTGCTGTTGTTGGCCCCTCTTTCCTCTTTACTGGTCTCTTTTTCTAGGTCTTTAGGACACTCTTTCTTAGTCCTCATCCCTCTTCTCTGTTTCCTTTACTGGATTTTCCTCCAGATCATGCCTTTTAGCCCTCTTCTCCCTCTGGGAAGATCACTTACGCTCCCATAGATTTAATCACAATTTACGCTTTCTGCCCCAGACTCCCTGTTGCCTCTAATCACATCTCCAGCTGCTTCTCAGATGTATCAAACTGGATGTCCAGTAGATATCTTTAACTCTTTCTCATTCCTTGTTCCATCCGAATCCTCTCCCCTCCTACCTTCCCTGTTACTGTCCAAGGAATGCCCCCTCACCCTCCCCTCACAGTCCCCTAGGCTCACAACCCTAGGAATCGTCCTGGATTCCTTTCTCTCCATCCCTGCCCCCCCAATATTCAATATGGTGCCAGGGCCTGTCGATTTCACCCCCTTCCCCCATCTCTTAGTTGTTTCACCTCTGCAGGTGCAGGCCCTCATTTCCTTCTGCCTGCTCACGCAGTAGCTGCCTCTGTCTCCTCCAGGACCAAACGCAAAGTCTTCTGTTTGATTTCCAAAGCGCTTCGCTCCTTCCCTTTCCTCTGGTCCGGTGGCACCAGCCTTTTTGCTGGTCCTACATTCTGCCCTCATCTCTCTCACTGGCTTCCCAGGTGCCTCCTGGATTCCTTCGAGTCTTGGCTAAAATTTCCCTTTCGGTGAACAGGCAGAGATAGGAAGGTGACAGCCTACTCAGGCCCAGAAGCATCTTAAACTTGGCACACCCCAAGTGAACTCAGCCTTCCTCCCTGACTTGCCTGTTCCTTCTGAGAACCCCACTCTGCTGCTGCTTCTCTAGGCTCACAGCTGTGGAGTCACCCTCAAGCTTCCTTCCCATCTGTTGTTGGATTCTGTTACTTCTTCACTGCCACCTTCCAAGATCAGTCCTTTATCATCTCTCATTTGGACCACTGTAGATGCCTTCTAATGATTCTCTCCCGTCTTCTCTATTTTCTGTTCAGTTGCCTGCCAGGTCCACTGCCATCATGATGCAGGGGGAACCTAAAGAAAGCCCAGGGATGTAAGAAATCATGATTAAACTTGGCAGGGTTGAAATACACAGGACCAGGGAAACACAAGGAATCATGGGTGGTTAGAACTTTAAACAGAAAGAACAGACTGGCCCCAGAGTGGTCAGCAGTGACAGGTTGGCTTAGGAGGAGGGATCCTCCCTCACTTTGCCAGGGTGAGTGATTATGGGCCTTGCACTGCTCATTTTCTTTGTCAAAAGGGTTGATGGGGGAGGGGAACATACATTTGGAACTGAAGGTAGTGAAAAAAGAATTTCATAGAATTTTTGTGAAATTAAGTTGCACGGTGAAAGGAAGGACGCTCATTTTGAACAGTAGGAGAGGTTAGGGATTTTTCACTTTTTTTGAATGGCTTGGATAGGCCTGAGCCTGTTGTAAGGGGGTAGAAAAGGAAGACGCCAGGAGAGGAAGTGAAATGAATGGAGAGAAGGGGCTTCTAGGAGCTACTCCTTTGGGGATCATCTTGTTTGTCCAAAGTCCTGGCCCCCCCAAGGTGTAGGCAAATGGCCCTATCAGTAAAGGACTTATAAAGGAGGTTCCTCACTGCCTTCCCCTCCCATCTTTCCAGTCCTTTCTGCACTAACCCACACCAGGCACCTGGAGAACTTGGCCAGCCCTTCAAGGGCAGGTGGTAGGACCAAGGCTGGACAGAAGACTGGGGAGGAGGTGAGAGTGTGGAGGATGTTGGGAAACGTTGATGTCTGGGGAGGTGACTGGAGGGTCTGTGTCTACATTACTAAATGCTTGGTTTTCTCTCAGGATCTATTGTCTGCGGGAACCCCAGATCCCAGTGAAGGTGATGCCCCTTTCTGATGCGGAGGAGGAAAGCTTGATCCTCAATAAAGGGTGAGTTGCGGGGTGGGGCAAGGTGTCTGTTAGGGCACCATCCACAAATGCCCACATCATGACACCTCTGGAGCAGGGCCAAGGCAATGGAGCCAGTCAGTTGCCTGGCCAGGCTCATCCTCATCTTCTGGGTAGGACCCTGAGGTGCCTCACAGGTCTGGTATCTGACTCTGGAGTGTGGCAGACTGTTAATTGTACACCTCTCTCCCACCCCCCCTTTCCACTCCCCCCCAACACAGGAACTAGTGATCCTGAGGGCTCTCTTAGTCATCCAGAGGTAATCCTGTTCCTTTCATTTATCTAGGTAGGGGTGGGGAACCTGTGGCCTTGAGGCCACATTTTGCCCTCTAGGTCCTCAAGTGCAGCCCTTTGATTGAATCCAAACTTATTCTGTAAAACTTGGACTAGTCACAGGTTCCTCACCCTTGGTCTAGGGGCTCAGGGGGCCAAGCGACAAAGAGTTGAGATATTACTGAGTTTCCCTGGCTGCAGGGAGAGCTTGTGGGCACTCTTTAAGAGACAGTCTTTGAGTTGCTGTGGCCAAGACATTCTTGGACCCTTCCTGGCATGGCTGGCCTGCACAGCCCAAGCAAAGGCTGACCACCGTCCGGTCGGAGTGGACGCCCTTGAAGGAACTGTCAAGCAGAGTCTGAGATGAAATGAGATAATACTAGTAAAAAGAACACCTGGTGCATCCCTTCCTCCTCCTGCTAGACTCTCAGGGTGACCCCACCCTCACCTTCCAGATGAGGGAACTGAGGCCTGGGTCCTTTGACCCCACCTCTCATTCCCTTTCCACATCCCTGCACAGCTCCCTTTTTCTTGAATCCATGCAGACCCCCACCTCTCACTTAGGACTGAGGGACTTTGTGCAGATCCTGGTTTGGTGAAGGTAAATTCTGTTGCAGAGGACACAGAGACAAACTGGTGCTTTTTGCTTTGATTGGCTAAAGCATTTAGAGTCATTTAGAGTTGGCAGTTTTTGTTTTGATCAGTTTTTGTTTTGAGTGCTTTTGTGGATGGCTATTACCCTTAGATAAAAAAAGCTGTTTGCCAGTGACCTGCCTCAAGATGGTTTGACATTGAAGAGTGAGGCGAGAGAGATCCTAGCAAGGTTGGGGGGGTGGGTTGGGAGTGTAGCGAGAGTGGGTTCTAACCCTAGCTGACTTCTAGCTGACTTCTGACTTCTAGCTCCTTGCTTCTGACTTCCTTTGGAATTGCCTTTACCTGTGTTGGGGTATTAGGGGATGTTTTTATGTATCTCATTAAGATTATCAAGTGATTGTAATACCGTGGTGGTGCCCATACCACCTGTGGCTCTTTAGGTCCTTGGGTGTGGCCTTTTGACTGAGTCTAAATTTTACAGAACAAATCCTTTTGTGAAGGGAATTTGTTCTGTGAAGTTTGGATTCAGTCAAAAGGCCGCCCTTCAGGACCTAGAAGGCCCCATGTGGCCTCAAGGCTGCAGGTGCCCCGCCGCCCCCCGGCTGTGGCTCTGAGTGAACTCCCAGCACCGGTGATATCAGGGCCCCTCCTCAGCCCTCTGCAGTCTGCCTCTCATCCTCAGGATGCTGCTTTGTGAATATCTTGGCTACGTTTTCCAACATTTTGTCAGCATTTTGCATTCTGATGGAAGCTGCTCTCTCTCTGCATGGCCAGGTGCTGCAGCCTTCGCTTGGCTCTCACCCTCGTCCTATTTGTGGCCCGTGCCCTCCTGGACATGTGCATGTTTCTAGGTCTTGGAGTGATTTTCCTTAAGCACAGCCCAACCATGTCACTGCCACATTTGGTCATGGCTCTGACCCATGCCTTGTAGGTGGTAGACCCTACCTGGCCAAGTGACGGTGAGTTGGTGTTGTCTTCAGGATAAAACACACAGGAAACTAGATGGTATACACCACCTGTTCTTTCATAGCTCTTGTTTGCTCCACTTTGTAGGAGGGCATACACGGCATCCCTTGGAGAGACGGCCGTCGCATTTGACTTTGGACCTCTGGCCACGGTACCCAAAAACGTCTTTGGACAGCGAAGTCAAGAGGAGGTGCTGGCCTATCCCCTGTACATTCTGTATGAGAATGGGGAGACCTTCCTCACGTATGTGAGTCTGATGCAAAGGTGAGACACACTGGCCTCTCACATTGGATGTGGGAGGCCTAGTTAACCAGTGACCCTTATCTAAAACAGATGGGAGGGTAGCGGCCCACAAACTGTAGGTGAGCCTTCACCCTAGGGCTCCTTCGAGGCAGGGGGCATAGATTCCAGGAATAAGGAGCTAGATGTCAGTTTTGCAGCTTAGGAACGACATTTGAAATCCTGGAGATGCCCTGGAAGAGGCAGCCAGGGTGGGGAGGGGCTGGTCGAGGGAGGTTAAGAGACGGTCATCCAGAGTTTGAAGCCCTGCCCAGTGACAGAAGGACTAGACGGGAGCAGAAGGGCCATCAGGAGCCCTTCCATACCAAAAAACGGGCCCCAGAGTGAAAGGAAGGAGCCGCCTATCCTTGCAGGGCCTGGGCTACAGCCCAGTGTTTTGGTACTCAGATCCCTTTGCCCTGAGGCTGCTCTCACCTCCCAAGTTCTGGAGGCTTTCTGTAGCTGTCCATTCTGGCCGGGGAAAACTCTGAGTGTGGAGGAGCAGGCATGCTTAGCGGAGGAAGAGTGCCTCTGTGGCACTGGGGAGCTATCGAGGGCACTGGAATGCTCAGTCCTCGACTTTGAGGGGGTAGTGCTTGTAGAACACAGCGCAGAAGTCAAAAGATGCCGGTGCTGATACAGTGAACCTGTGGAAATAGGGAGTTAGGTTTTCACAGACACCCAAAACTGATCTTTCACTAGAGATTGCTGGAAGAAAACTTTCCTGCTCATGATTCCTTGTGTCCAAACATTAATTCTGATACCATGAGCTTTTCAGTAATTGTGAAATAACCCTCCAGTGGTGGAGTTAGGATTAGAGATGTCAGAAGAACCCAACGTAAAAAGGGGAAAAGGGCACCTCCCAACTCTAGTCTCTCACCTCCGGGTGAGTGCCAGCTCTGGACACAGCAGATGCGGATGTGTGCAAGAAGATGGGGGACTAATCCCCGCCCCCACCACTTAGCCACAGACTTCACTGCTTTTCCTTTGTTTACCTCCCTTAGTGCACACTGGAGAGGTGACTCAAGCCCTTTCTGGTGTGGATTCACAAATGCTTATACTACAGATTCTTCCTTTTTATGGATCCTGGCACCTTGTCATTTCTCTGCCATGCACAATTACAAATGTCCGTGGCTGCCAACACAAAGTGAAAATGAGGTCACTAATAAAATGACAGATGCCTGAAGTCATGAACATTGATGATTGACTCATCCGATGGAAGAAGGATCCTACTCCCCACAGCCCCAAACAAAAGACCTCAGTCTGGTCCTGGCTATGGACAAAGCTCCTCTGAGTGCACCGTATGCTCTTTAAGGGCAGGAATTGTGGCCCTGATGCTTGGCACACTCTAGGTATTCATTCAGATTTTGCTTATAGGTTGACTGAGAGAGGAGGTCCTGGAGGTGGGGAAGTAGATGGCGACCTTCTTGGTGGAAAGGAGAGGTCAGTTATGGAGGAGGAAAAAATTGCTCGATGGTGGCCTCAGCACATTTTGTACTCTCAAAGGCTGTAAGAAATGACCAATTCACTGTTGGTGGAGTTGTGAGCTGATCTATCCATTCTGCAGAGCAGTTTGAGACTATGCCCAAAGGGCTATAAACTGTGCATACCCTTTGATCCAGCAATACCACTGCTAATCTGTATCCCAAAGAGATCGTGAAGAGGCACAGAGAACCCACATGTACAAAAGTGTTTTTAGCAGCTCTTTTTGTTGTGGCTAAGAATTGGAAAGTGAGGGGATGCCCATTGGGGAGTGGCTGAACAAGGTGTGGTGTATCATTGTAATGGAGTATTATTGTATTGTAAGAAATGACAAGCAGGATGATTTCAGAAAGATGAGATTTACATGAACTGATGCATAGTCAAGTGATTTTGAACCAGAGGAATGTTGTATACGGTAACAGCAATATTGTTAGATGAAGAATTGTTCAGTGATCCAAGGCCATCCCAAAGGAGTCATGGTGAAGCAGACCATCTGCCTCCAGAGAAGGAACTGATAGTGATTGAATACAGACTGAAGCAGCTCTTCTTCAACCTTTTCATTTTTTCTTTTATTGAAGTCTTGTACAAAATGACTAATATGGAAATGTTTTATATAACTGCACAGGTATAATCTATATCTGATAGCTTACCGTCTCGGAGAGAGGTGGATGGAATTGGAAACTCAGAACTTTAAATAAAAATGTTCAAATATTGGGAGAAAAAAAGAAAGAGAAGAAATGGATAATTGGAGTTATTGGGGGTTACAGAGTGGAATGCTGAGGGATGTGATCGCAGGTTTGTCCTTGGAGAAGAAAGGATGAGAGGTGTGCAGTCAGGTCACTTGAAGCCGCTAGGGGGCACCGTTCTATACAGGGCTAGTCCTGGAGACAGGAAACTGTTTTTATTGCTTTTTAGTGGTGTCTGACTCTTGGTGGTTTGGAGTTTACTTGGAAGATATGGGAGTGTTTGCCATTTCTTTCTCCAGCTTATTTTACAGATGTGGAAACTACAGCAAAGAAGTGATTTGCTAATAAGTGTCTGAGGTCAGATTTGAACTCAGATCCTCCCAGTGTCAGGGCCTGTGCTATATCCAGTGAGCTGCCTGGGAAGACCCAAACTCAGATCCTACCTTAGACACTAGCTGTGTGACTCTGGGCAGTCACTTCACTGATGCCTGCTTCAGTTTCCTCATATAGAAAATGGGAACAGTGATAGCACCGGCCTTGTAGGGTGGTCGTGAGGATCAGATGAGATTCTATTGGTAAAGTGCTTAGCACAGTGTTTTCCACATAGTCACTGCTTATATTTAAAAAGGTTGGGGTGCACAGGTTTTCAGGGAGGTCAAGCCACTCTGGGGTGAGGGCTGCTCATCCACTTGTGGCTCCAGAAGCTTTTAGCACACGCAGCTGGCACACCCTCACAAGCCATCTCAGATGGGCTGAATCAGGCTGAGGCTCACCGATGGGCTTCAAACCTTTCGTGGAGCAAGGGGAGTTAGACACTCTGAGCATGTGAAGACTTCCCTCGCCAGCGTGGACAGATGAGGCAGCCAAAGCAGGCACTGTGGAGTCTTGAGCTTGGTTAGCCATGGAGGACTCTAACATCACCCACTCTCCTGTTGCTGGCCTCTGATGAGTGGGAGAGCGCAAGGCCGATGACTATGCACCGAGTCGAGACGTGACCCTGTGATATCAGTGACCCTCTTCAGAAAACACACCAAACATTAGTATTTTTTAAAAGGCTCGTTCACTCTGTTGGCTGGTTTGGGGCTTAGCATTTTTCCTTCATTACAAGGGATAGCTTATGGGGTAGAATGAGGGATAGACATTTGGGAAGGACTGGGATCCCCCATAGAAGCCTTAGAGCTCAGTCTTTTAAAAGGTCAATTGGAGACTGAGATTTCCAAGGAGACCGAAGGGTTTTGGGGAAGAAAAGTGGTACCTACAGCCTGGTGCCCTCAGCTTTAAGGGAGATGGTGACCCCCAAGGAATGAGGAGAGTCCCATCCTCTTAGGGTCTGTATTGTCCTCACTTATAAAACAACATGGGTACATGGGATGGCAGCTGATTCAATTCAGACTTGTATGAAGCACCTACTGTGTGTACCAGGCACTGTGCCCTAGTGCATTCACCAAGGAGGGCTCTCTAGGACACAGGTGTGGTTAAGGCCAAGAGAGGGTAGGCTGAGGAGAGGGAGAGCTTGGGCCATTACAAATTTGGGAGGGGGCATCCAGATGGAATGGAAGGATGGAGAAATCAGGCTTGGAAGGCAGGTGGACATCAGGTTGTGTTTGCCCTGGAGGAAATGGGGAGTCCTTGGTGGCATTAGAGCAGGGTCCTGAGGTTTGCCTCAGTTTCCTCATGGTGATGCCAAGGCCCCTGAAGTTCTTCCCAGGTGGGAGCAGGGGAGGCAGTCCCCACCATCCAGCCTTGACCACATGTGGGTCTTCTTTTTTGTTTCCCCAGTGCTGGATCCCTGGGGAAGCTCCTGGGGCCCCTGCCCATGCACCCAGCTGCTGAGGACAACTATGGCTATGATGCCTGTGCTATCCTCTGCCTGCCCTGTGTGCCCAACATTCTCGTCATTGCCACCGAGTCAGGGATGCTGTACCACTGTGTGGTGCTGGAAGGGGAGGAGGAGGACGAACAGCATGTAAGCGCCCTCACGTGGATGTCCTCAGGCTCTGGGATGGGCTGGTGGTAAGCTAGGGCAGGAAGCCATGTTTCCACAGAGCCTAAGTGTATCAGGCATTCCAGCCAGGGGGCAATTAGTCCTTGTGATTGAGGACTTCTGTGCTGTGGCTGGACCAGATTACATTTTTAGGGTTGTAAGGGGCTTGGTGGCACAGCCAGAGTGGATCCAGAGGGCTCTTGAGCACTCAAAACTGTCCAGTGAGAGTTGGCGCCCTCCTTTTGTCTGGCTTTTGAAAAGGTCATCCTTTGCAGCCCTTTGAATCCAAACTTCACATAAGTGCTCCTCCCAAAAGGGTTTGTTCTGTAAAACTTGGATTCTGTCAAAGGGCCGCATGCAGATGGCCTCAAGGCTGCAGGTTCCCCACCCCTGCTCTGGATCATAAGAGAGAGGGCAGAACAAGGCACCAGTGAGGGAATTGGGGTTACAGCTTAGAATGCAGAGGGGTTCAGAAATGGGGGCCACCAGAGTCTGCAGGGATAGGCTGAGGACTTTTGACAGGGAGGTCATGGGTGGGGGAGGCAGAGCAGCCCCATGGAAACCTCCTAGGAGGTAATGTGGCCCAGGTGACTCAAGGACCACATGCCTTTCTGCAGTCAGAGAAGTCCTGGGATTCCCGGGCTGACCTCATCCCTTCTCTCTACGTGTTCGAGTGTGTGGAGTTGGAGCTTGCTCTCAAACTGGCCTCTGGAGAAGAGGATGATGACCCCTTCGAGTCAGACTTCTCTTGTCCCATTAAGCTGCACCGAGGTGAGGGGCTGCTCTCCCCCCACACACCCTTGTCCAAGATTGTCCTGGATGGTGCTGGAGGGAAGAGGAAGGGGGGTGCTCCTACACATACACACATATGCACACACACGCGCGTGTGCGCAGTGGGGAAGAGAAGGAAGCCAAGAGGGAATACATGCCATGGTTGAGGCTCAGTGAGCACCCAGGTTAGCAAGGGCTTTGAAAGCCAAACAGCATTTTGGATCCTGGGGCTCACTGAATAAGGCTGGGGGATGACACTTTAGGAACATCGCTTTGGTTACTGAATGGTAGACTGGAATTGTGGGGCAGGCAGACCTCCTACTCCCCCCTACCCAGGCCACTACAATGGTCCCGACATGAAGGGAGGAGGGCCTGCACCAGGGCAGGTTGTGGGGGGGGCAGAGGAGAGGAGGGGGCATGTTCGAGAGATGTTGGGGAGGTAAAATTGATGAGAGGGTAAAGAGCTGCAATTGACAGGTCTTGGCACCATATTGGATCAAGGAAGGGAAACGATAGTGATGAGCCCAGGATGACTCAGCTTATAAGTCTGAGGGTCTGGGAGGAGGGAAGGTAGGGTGGGGCATTTAGGGGAAAAAGTGACCAGTCCTATATCAGACACACTGAGGTTCAGATGTCTTCTGGATGTCCTGTCTGAGATGTCCACAAGGCAGTTGGAGGTATGAGATTGGAGGACAGCAGAGGCTGGGGCAGGACCATCAGCACAGATGGTCATGAAATCCATGACAAGAACAGAGGGCTCACGACATGTTGGAGGGCATGGTCCAAGAGGGAGAAAGAACCAAGGGAACGGGAATAAGTGTTCCTGCAGCTCCTCTGCTAGGCACTGTGCCACCCACTCAACAGATAGCTCTCTTCTGCCAAGAAAGAGCTCAGGAGAAGAGTGGCCATCATTGTTAGGTGTAGCTGAGAGGCTAAGATAGATGTGTCCCAAGGAGAGAATCAGATTGCGTGCCTGGCAGAGGCCTACAATGAGTAGTCTTAGCACTCATACTACTTAGCGTAGTAGTACGATGAGAGAGGGGTGGGGAACGAGGAAGTGGAACTGCCAAACTCTAGGAGTTTGAGACAAATAAGAGGGCTGTTTGCAGGTCTGAATAAGGGATTTGTAAGGTTGGAGAGATATGAGTATATTTGTAGAAAGTGGTGAATAAGGTAGTAAAAAGGGAGAAATTAGAAATTTCCTAGGACACGAGTGAGGAATGATGCCAGTTTTGAAATGAGAAGAGCCCACTTTATGGAGTGTGTGGATAGTGCTGTAGGGAGCTGATTTGGGGGGGACATTTAGGGTTAGGAGCATCACCCCAAAGAAATAAGGCAACGTGTGTCATTGACCTGGCCTGCATGGTCGTGCAGCTTGTGATGAGGAATGATCCAGGGCACATGCAACTAGGACAGGACTGAGGATTCAGGGGAGTGAAGGCAGAGCAGAGGCGAGGGAGCCAGGGAGCACCCCTAGGGTTTGCTTTTAATCCTCCATCCCTAATTGGGTTTCTGATTGTGTATCCAGCCCGGTGAGGAGTGAGCATCACTGGATTGGAGAGTGAAATGACATTTCATTGAAATCAGGGAGTGGTGCAAGGTGGTTCAAGTTGGAGTGAGCAGCTCTCAGTATATAAGGACAGGAGCTGAGGAGGACAGGAAGAAGGTTAACCTGGTAGAGAAGGATCCCAAGATCTGACCTGGGGGGCACCCATGTCTCCGTGTGCCTCTCAGTGGTCAGGGCATTGTTGGGACATGATGAACAAGAGGGCTGACTGTGGTGGTCATTGAGGCCCTTGTGGGCACAGTGACCTCAGCCTTCGGGCTTTCCAGCTTGGTATTGGACCTGCCTCAGGAGGTCCTTCAACTCTCCCAATTGCAGATCCCAAATGTCCGTCTCGATATCATTGCACCCATGAGGCCGGTGTCCATAGTGTGGGGTTGACTTGGATCCACAAACTTCACAAATTTCTTGGGTCGGGTGAGTTCTACCATTAAAACTCCCCAAAGATGTTTGTGTATTACAGGGTGGGGGTGGGGTTGGCATGGTCACTAGCAGGGGCTGTGGGCATGCAGCCCTTGGGCGTTGCTTGTCTCTTGGTAGATGAGGAAGATAAGGACAGTCTGCAAGAACTTGCAGCTGAGCAGAAGTGCTTTGTAGAGCATGTCCTGTGTACAAAGCCCCTGCCCTGCAGGTAAGGAAGGCAGCCAGCCCTTCTTTCTCCCCGGAAGAGACATCTCCTGATGGAGGGTGGCCTGGCTGTGTCCACAGGTGGACACCATCCTCTGGCCCCTTTTCTCCACAATGCAATGTTTCCCTAGGCAGCCAGCCCCTATCCGAGGCTTCTGGATTGTGTCTGATGTTTTGGGGCCCACAATGGTGTGCATCACCAACACCTATGAGTGCCTCACCAGGCCTCTGCTGTAAGTACTTCTCTGGGCAGGCAGAGGGGAGGAAGGCTCTGTCCTGTGCTGTCTACACCAACCAGCATCCCTGCTCTTGTTCTCATCTGCTTGTATTTTATGGTGTGGACTACGGCAGAAGTACAGTACACCCTACATCTCCTCCTCTGCTGTGTGCCCGTGAGGACGTCGGTATGGCACAGTCTCCCCTGCGCATCCTGGCAGAAACTCAGGACTCTTTTGAGAAACATATCCGGAGTACTCTGCAGCGCAGCGCAGCCAATCCTGTGTTTCTGAAGTATGGCTGTGGGGGGGCGCACGGCAGCTAACTTGACATGCTGGGTGCAAGGCCAGTTCTCAGGCTCGTGGCATGCCCCTGGTGGCGCCACAGTGGATAGGGAATCAGATAGACCTGGAATCAGGAAGAGCCGAGTTCAGATCCAGCCTTTGATCAGCCTGTTTCCTCATCTGTGAGGGTTGGTAATAGCACATACCTCCCAAGGCTGTTTGCCTGTAAAGCACTTAACTCCTGTGAGTATGACTCATAATAGGTGCTTTATTAGTGCTTATTTTTAAAAAATGGGCATCATTTTCTTTGTTTTTCTTTGATTGGTCAGACGCCAAGGCTCAGATGAGATTATTTTGTAAGGCAGGCTTTGCAGAGCACTGTGGGTGGGGAGGCATGCCTAACACCCTCACCCCCTGTCCCCAAGATCCTCCGACAAGGACGTGGCACCCCCCCCTGAAGAATGCCTCCAGCTGCTCAGCCGGGCCACGCAGGTATTTCGGGACGAGTACATCCTGAAGCAGGACCTAGCCAAAGAGGAGATCCAGCGGAGGTGAGACCTGGCCCTGGAGGTGGCTCCTGCTCAGGGATGGCCCTCAAGTCCACTTGACCTCTTTGTTCTCAAAGGGTGAAGCTGTTATGTGGCCAGAAGAAGAAACAACTTGAAGACCTCAACTACTGCCGAGAGGAGAGGTGAGTCCTTGGGGAAACAGGGTCTGGGGGAAGGAGAGCAGCCCCACAGGAGGGGAGGGCCATGTGCCCAGCATGGCGCTGTGCTCTATCTCTCCTCAGGAAGAGTCTCCGCGAGATGGCTGAGCGCTTGGCAGACAAGTACGAGGAGGCCAAGGAGCGCCAGGAGGATCTTATGAACAGGTGTGGGGGCAGTGCCAGGCTAGGGCGAAGGGAGGGCTGGTGGCTAGGGAAGCCCCCAGCCCAAGGTGAGCCGCTACTTGTTTCCTGGGCAAGGATGAAGCAACTGCTGCGCAGCTTCCACTCCCAGCTGCCTGTCCTTTCTGACAGTGAGAGGGAGATGAAGAAGGAGCTGCGACTGATCCCAGACCAGCTGCGGCACCTGGGCAATGCCATCAAGCAGGTGAGGCCTGAGAGCTAGCACCTGGGGTGGGGGGGAGCACCTAAGAGCTGGCACCTGGGGCAGGGGAGCAGGGCCCAAACAGCATGTGGCCTTTCTGTCTGCCATACCCAGGTCACAATGAAGAAGGATTACCAGCAGAGAAAGATGGAAAGGGGCACGAGTCCCCAGAAGCCCACCATTACTCTTAGTGCCTACCAGCGCAAGTGCATCCGGACCGTTCTAAAGGAAGAGTGAGTGAAGCAGTGGGGGGCCCCCATGACTCTCACCCCCTCCCCCACCCCAGGTCAGGGGCAGTGCTGGTGGGGAAGAGAGCCTCATGGTCTGGTTTTTCAGGGGTGAGCACATACGGGAGATGGTGAAGCAAATTAATGACATCCGCAATCACGTCAACTTCTGACCAAGCCCTCCAAAGCTGAGACTGGGACCGAAGGCCTCTGGGAGTGAGAATTGTCTGGTTTCTACCCACTCGATTTTATAAAGGACAAATACCAAATAAATACTTTTTATAAGGAAGGAGTGCCTGGGCTGGGCTTGGCTTCCAGGCTGGCAGGGGCACATTCCCTGCACGGACACATTGACCCACACAGTCCCGCTGGGCAGCAGCTTGTTTTTAATGTGAACACGCGTAAGGACACACCTTCAGTACAGTTAACAATGGTTACAGTTGATTGATAGCCACAATCACACAAGACACCACAGCGTACCTGACTGCTTTTCTGTCTCTCTGGGGAGCAGGAAAAGGGGTTAGGAAAGCCAGGTTTCAGAGCATGGTCCTGGCCCGGCCAGAGTAGGGAAGGGATGCACCGGTCACATCGTCTCTAGCTTGTGGCCGGCTCCTAAGAAGAGGGAGCTAGGAGGCCATCAAAATACTTTTACTAAGGCCAGTAGAAGGTCCCATGCGCTTCAACAGTCCCAAAGGGCCAGGCCCTCCCCTAGAGATCCATCACGGCCATCCATCCTCAAGATTCTCTCACCAGATTCCTCCAGGGCAGGACTGGCATGATAAGCTTGTGCAGGGCCCCTCCCCCCAATTCATGCAGGTGGTTCCATAAAGCTACCAGAAAGAAGGCCCTCCAGCAGTCACTAACAGCTGGCTACTTCTCCAAACAACACGAAAAGAACAGATGAGGCAATGGTGGCCCCCAGGCTTCGAGATGGAGTCCTGCCACTGGGGGAGGGGGTCCACCTGCTGTGGGCAGTTTGTGGAAAGGGATCCCTGGTCACCTGTGGTTGTGCTTTTCTCAGATTACACTTTGGGTTTCCAGAGCCCACTTCCACATTCACCTAAGCAGGTTCACTTGGGGAGTTTTCAGGGGGGTCTTAGTCTACCCAACAAAACAGCATAAACTGGGCTCGGAAATATGATCACTACCCAATGACCTGCTCACAAATTCATATTTTAATATAAAATATTCATACAGCAGACCTACCCTGTCCCCTAGCTGAATACTGTCATGGACTAGCCCTATTCCAACAGAAAAACAAGGGGTGCTGTTTGTTGTCCACAGGCCACTGGGCCACTTGGGGGAATGTTCCGTGAGCCTCTGTGAGCCCAGGCTTCCAGCTGCGGGAGCACCGCCTGATTCCTGTGAAGGTGTCCTCTCCTGCCCAGCTGGCCCAACCAAGTCTTTCCTCCCCTGTCCTCTTCAGCTCCTTCCGTTAAGAGTTAAATAATTAAAGTTGCTATAAAGATGAGTTAAAAACCCCAAGTGCAGTCTGGGAGGCCCAGGGTCAGGCTGTCATGTCTCAGGAAGCTGGTTAATGTCCGTCAGTTTTGTGTCGTTCAGGATGGCCCGGATTCTCTCCAAGGAGTCTGCCTGCCGGATCCGTTCGAGCTGGACCTGGGAGGAAAGCAGTGAGGAGGGCAGGGAACGCTGACCTCTCAGCACTTAGAACTCCAGGGGACACAGAAAATGGGAGGAAGTGGGGCTCCTTGGCCTGGAGACTCCTCTGGGCTGGGAACTCTTGGGTTCTGCCCCCTTTTCCTTGGATCACTGATCCAGCTCCCTTAGCCTCTGCTAAAGGCTCACTGTGTGTGAGGCCCCAGGGATAGAAAGACCTCAGGCACGCAAATATTCCCTACCCCCAGAGGAACTGATGTGTACACGCAGTACACATAAAGACATAATGCACACAAAATAAATAAAGGGGTGGAGGGCCTATGACCCAGGCCAGCCAGTACTTGAGGACAATCCCTCAGGCTAGCACACCCCTTCCTCCAGGGGTACACCCTAGCTCCCCTGTGAGGTGAGGGAGAAGGACACTTGCTCTGTGCTCACACCACCCTGTTAGCCTCATTGGCTTCCATAGACTCAGTTAGGAACGCTAATCTCTCAACCTTGATTGTACATGACCAGTGTCCACCTGGCATGTCAGACACTCAATGTACCCTTCTGAGGTTGAGGTTCAGGCCTTGGGGGTCAGCGTGACAGCCTCCAGGCCAAATCCTCAGGCCTAACCAGAAGAATGGCAGGCCTTCTGTCCCCCTCGCCCCCAACCCCTGGCACATAAATACTCAGGACAGGTTTGGGGCCTGCACACAGTAGGTGCTTGCTCAATAAATGCCTTACCTGCAGCGTCTGGGACAGTTTGACAAAGTCTCTCTGCACCTGTTCACTGACATCCAGTTCTGTTTGCAGCCGCTGAGCTCTGTTCTTCTCCTCAAACATTAGCTGCTCCACATTTGTCTAGAAAAGATATGGAGTCAGAAGGGGCTCTTGGTCAGGGGCCTGTGGGGGAGGAGGGGCTGGGAGTCAAGGGCCTGGGACTCCTGGACCCACCAGGGCCAAATACTGCTAGCTGGGCCCAGGCTGGAGAAAGCAGAGTGTGGCCACAGGAAGAGAAGGTCACACAGGAACACTCATCAGAGGTGGTGACCTGGCTTCCAGCCTGGCTGCCTTCTAGTCTTCTGCCCTCATCGGTAAAATGGGCCCCCGCTGTGTGGCCACAGAGGTGGTGGAGCCTGCCTAGATCTCCCACTAGGGAGGAAGCAGAGCAGAGAAAGCTGGCCAGGGCCTCGCCCACCCTCCTACATGGCATACCTACACAGGAAGAGGGTGTTTCCCCTTGGGAATTTCCCCAACAAGGCACATTGGTTCTGGGCCTGCCCTAACCCTGTGCCCATCAGGTCGACAGCCATCACTTATACGGTGGTGTAGGATTTGCAAGGCAATTTGTCTCATTTGATGTTGATGAGTTGAGGGAGGCAGAACAGAGAACACCCCCAGTTTTAAGGAAGGAGAAACTGAGGTACAGAGAGGTTAATGGACCTGCTCATGACCTATGGCCAAAGGCCCAAGCTTTCCAAGGCCACCAGGTGGTGCCACCATCAGCCCATCTTAGTGATGAGGAAACAAACACTGCATTCTCAGGCAGCAAGGTAGAGCCATGTCTACACGTTCTGCTGACCCAAAGCCATCCTCTGGTGACTGAGACTGTGCCTGGATTCCTATCTGTGGTGCTGTTAACTAATTGAAAAGGAAATGAATTAAGGGGATTTCCCCCAAGGTGAAACCCCCCCCAGCCACCTTGGCCACTGTCTCTCTCTTCAGCTGCTCCCCCAAATTCATCTCCGACTCTCGAAGGCTGGCGAGCTGCTCTGTTCTCTCTCGTAAGGTGGATTCCAGCTGTGGGGGTGGGACAAGGAAAGAGATGTTAGGCTGAATGTGCCAGACCCCCCAGGACAGTCATCCCCTCCCAAAGGTCATGAAGACAATCCTGAGCCCTGGTGACAAAGTAGTGCTCCCCAGGGAGCTGCGGGATCCTCGGAGAGTCTTTTAGTTGTAAGTGGCTCACTGGGAGTGCTCCGCCACCCCGCAAAGTGCCTACCTGCTCCTTGTCTGCCTTGGTCCTCTCCAACTCAGCTTTCAGGCTAGAGATGGAAGCTAGAAGGGAATTAAGCTCACATGTATGTGCTTGTGGGTCAAACAGTGGGGGTTGCTAGTGGACTCCAGAAAAGTCTCTCCTCAGGCACAAGGGCCCTGGCAGGCAGTGTGTGTACACTGACCTGGCTCCACCCCCACCCCAGGGCCCCGCTGAGCACAGTCCCAGGCTCCTTCCTTCCTCCCCTACCGATTTCTTCTTTGCAGGTCTCGATCTCCAGTTGCAGAGTCTCCTCCAGGTTTTCTTTTAAACATTGCTCAGCTTGTATCTGTTCCTTTAAAAAGAGGATTTCTGCCTTCAGTTTTTCCTCCACATGGTCGGCGGCTGTCCTCACGCTAACCATGTTCTCCCGGTACTTGAGCACCAGGTCCCGCAGGTCCTAGATTCACAGATTTAGTCCAGTCAGTCCTCTGGCAGATCTTACATACCTACTATATGCCAGAAACTAAGTTCTGGGGATTCCACCATGCAGGAGCTCAGAGCCTCTGGCCAGCACTGCCTCTGGGTTCTCAGGCAGTCAGTGACTGAGCCAGAGGCCTGAGTCCCCTCTTCCCCATCCTTTCCCCCACCCCAACTCCCAAGCACCCACCATGCCCTCCAACAGAAAGAGGTGAACCACAGATGGTCAGTTTACCTCTGTGGACTCCGGGAGGACGAACTCCTCAGCCTGCTGCAAGGCCAGGTGGAGGCCATGTTTCCCCTGCAGACTTTCATTCTCCTTCTGCAACCTGGCCAGTTCCTCTGACACCTGCTCCCTTGACTGCATGAGCACGCCCTCAAACAGAAAGATGGCTCATTGTGGCCGGCCCGCTTTGCCCCACCAAGGCAAAAATCTGACAGCCCAAGGTACCATGCCAAGCCACTTGCAGCCTCCTGTGACAGGGCATCCTCCACGGTGGAGGGGCATGCTGCACCTGGACCAACCCCTCTCCCTTCCCTTTCCTACCTGAGAGAAGGGGAAAGGAAGGGGTGGGGTAGGAAGGAACCAAGAAGAGGCAAAGCAGCTTTCAGATCTCTCTGGCATCCCAAAGGAGCTCTTTTCCCTCTCCCTTTTCCATTCACAATTTAATTCTCCAGGTTTTTGAAGCCCTTTACCCCTTCCTGGCTGCTGGGTCAAGACTTTCTCCTCAGGCACACTGTCCACCCAGCCTACCTTGTCTGACACTGTTCCTGTCACCCGAGGGGATCCCTGCTCCTTCCAGACCATCTATTACACCTTCCTTAGGGCCACCTTGCCTTCCTGGTTCTGCCTAGGGCTCTGAGGCCAAGGGTTTTTTATATGTCTCACCAGGTACCCACCCTTCTTCCCACTGTGGGGCCTGGTCATCCATCAGAGACGCTGCCTGAAATTGGGGTTGAACTGCAGCTGACCAAGGCGGGCCTGACCTGCTGGCCCAGGGAAAGAGGGGAAGGAGGGAGGTGGGCTTCTCAGAGGCCAAAGCTCCAAAGCCCAAGGCCTGGACAGCAGAGAATGTGCCCTCAGCAGATGACGGGTGACTGTGCTGAGCCAGGGGACAGTCTGACCAGGAGCCTGTAAACCAATGCAAATCTGGGAGAACACAATGGAGAGAAGTCCTTCCAGCACCAATCCCTGGGGCCCAGAAATGGGGAGCGGATGAAGAAAGGAACACTGGCTTACAGTGGCTGCAGTGAAATTCATCACGCAAGGTAAAGAAGAAGAAAAGGAACCTTTACGCAGCCCCTACTGTGTGCTAGGCATGGTGCTGAGTGCTTTACAAATATCTCAGAATAGCCCCCAGGAAACAGGGAGCAGAAGTGAAGTCACTGGCTACTCAGGCTCTGAGGCCGGATCCGAACTGGGCTATTTCTGATTCCAGGCCAAGTCCAACCCTGGTCCACACCTAACTTCCTGGACAACAGGAGAGTGGACAGGCAGTGGGAGGGCAGGGAGAAAGGGAAGGACCAACCCCTTGTTCCATGCTGTTTGGCCCACTCTGGAGGAGATGGAGACAGGCTGGGGCTCTGGCTCTGGGGCCCAAATAAAAGGCCTTTTTGGAGGGAAAGATGATCCCCAGGGCTGAGTGCACCATGAGGACCCTTGTGCTGCCTATCATTCACATTCTGTGTGGGAGCATGATGCCCGTGAGATAGGGCAGCAGCCCTCAAGAGCGGGGGTCATTGGATGCTGGGAGTGAAGGGCAGCCAAGACCACATGAGGCTCCCGCCACCCTGGATGCTGGAAGTGAGGGGCAAGGGGGGAGGTTGGGCTTGGGGGTCAGGAATCACTTCATAGGCACCATTTACCATCTGCTCTTGTGCACTCCTCTGGGCCTGCGAGAACGCTTGCTGAAGTTCACTCAGCGCAAGCTCTGACTCATGGGTTCTGAGCGCCAGGGCCGAGATCTAGGACAGAGAAAGTACAAGTCTGTGGCCTCGTTGACCTTTCTCCTCCCACAGCACTGAGTCTCTGACCATGCACCCCAATCCCCTAGGACACCACCCTTTGGGAGAACAGGATAGAGCAGGGGGTGGCTTCAGGTGGCTGCCCACCCACGACAGACACTTCAGAACCAGCCACCATGGAAAGGCTGCCAGTGACTAAGATTGACCTCCTTCCCCGGGAGCACAGGCCCAACTTCCCAGAAGCCACAGCGCCCAGGTCTTCTCGTCAGCCTCTGGTGGTGCACACACCTGACGCCCTGACTCCTCAGAGCTTTGCCTCATCAGCTCCTCCAGCTCCCGCTTGTCCTTGGCCGTCTTCTCCAGCTGGTCATTCGCTTGCCTGAGCATCACCTGAAGTTTCTTCACCTGCGAGGGCATCACCAAACAAGCTCCAGAGGCTGCATCTCTCACCCGAGTGCTCTCTTGCCTCCGCCCCCATGCCCCCCACCCTCCATCTTCCCTTGTTTTTCAGGTTCCTCTTCTGACATCTTCTCTCCTTACACTGTAGGCAGGCAAAGTCCTTTTAGGATTTTTATCCCTGGTATTTGGCACAGTGCCAAGAGCACACAGGAGGTACTGAATCCTTACTGGCTGGAAAAACTGAGGCTAAGAACAAGCAATCCACCCCTGCACTCCTCACCCCTCCTCATCCCTTAGCTAGTGATTACTCATCAGAAGAAAGCAGCAGTGCCCCCAGGCTCAAGTCCTTCCTTCGACAGAGGAGGCCTGAAGGAGGGACTTCACAAAAGTCATGTGTGAGCTCAGATTCAAACCCAGGGACTGTGACTACACAGGGCAGCCAGACTCCAAGAGTCTAGGGCAAGTTCCAAAGCCTTGGGTTCAAATCTCAGATCTGCCACTGGTCTAAGTGCTCTGAGCCTCCAAGCCCTGCTAGACAGAGTAATTCAGCAAGCTCTTCTAGCCCCTACCTGGCAGAGCCTGCCCTGCCGCAAGCCAGAGTGAGGACAGGCAGACGCTCTAATGAATCCCAGGAAAGGGTACCACCCAGGCTGGGCCAGGCACTCACCTGGTCTCGGGTCTCTGCCTCCTGGGTCTGGATGCCCTGCAACTGCTTTTCATAGTTGGAGCACATGTCACACCGCCGGCCAAGCTTGTTTCCAGCATTCTGTACCTAAGAACCACAACCCCCGAGTCAGGGCAGAGGAGAGAACCTTCCATGGGAGCCAAGATGCTCCTGGGAGAACAGGGGCCCAACCCTAATTCTTCAAGGAAGACAACCAGGAAGTGGTAAGATAGGAAATGCTACAAAGATGCTTTTGACAGAAACAGCCACCAGCTGCACAAACCGGGGTAACAGCTCTTAAAAATACAAACCCAGAAGCCTTCCCTATATATTCAGCATGCTATGAGCAGCCAGACCCTGAACCTTCCCATAGCCTGGAAGGAGGGAGGGAAGGGGAGCATCCTCCTCAGGGGCACACAAAGAACCTTTGCCTCAGGCCCTTCACTGCTGGGGCTCCCCCAGCACCTTCACTGTTCCCTGACCTGGGCAGTGGCTGAATTTCAAATCATTTTTAAAGGAAGAAATGCAAAGTGGACCCCCTTCCTGTTCCATGCATCCTCAGAGGTCACCATTTGTCCCTACGCCCTAATGCACACATGCACAAATTTGCTGTCTGTGCATGCACACACACACACACACGCGCACACACACACACACACACACACAATTTCTCTCTCTCTCTCTCTCCAGACCCTGAAGGAGGCTGCCCTAGGGAAAGCCACTTGTAGAATACTCTAAAATAGAACTTTGGCTATCCTACTTTTAACAGCTGGTTCTTTCCCCCTGAGGTACAAAACTTTGTTCTCAGCTTTAGGCAGAGAAGTGGATGCCTGTGCTGGGCTAAGCCAGTTCCCCTCTCAGGGAGTACCCAGGGAATCTTCAGAAAACACCTGGTTAGGATGAGCCACAAGTGACAGATCCTCTTCCTGCTGTCCATACAGTAGATCTAAGCGGCATGCAAAGTTACATTTTTGAGAGCAAGAAAGAGGCCGCTCACCTCCTTCTGCAGAAGATTCCACTCTGTCTCGCTGACGAGGCGGTAGCCACTCGGAGACACATATGCGCTCTCAGCCCCCTGGGTGACACTGGAGAGGAGCGAAGCTGTCTCTTCCTGTTCAGGGGTCATGGCCTTGATGGCCTTTTCCTGATCTTTGGTCAACATAAACCCACTTGGCATCTGCAGGGATCCCAGGGAGGCTGTATCAAAGTTCTCAGACACCGAATCTGCTCCCACCAGAGGGCCGAAATCAGATTCCTCGAGGTTCCCGGCGGACTTTGCTTTGTTGTTATACCCCAAAGTTTTGGACTGTAACGATCCCGAGGTTCCTAGGCTGTCTGTGGACTGCGCCCTCCGAAGTCCGTCCTTAAACATATCAGTGTCCTGTTTGCTGAATGGATCGCCAGATGGGAGCAGTAAGTCAGCGTCTAATGAATGGACCGAGCCGTGCGTACTATCTAAATGCTCCTGAGAATTCAAAAGGAAACAAAACACTCAAGTTGGACAGATCCTTCTCTCCCTGAGGAAACATGAAAGAAAGCACTTTGCATTTCCAGGCAGTGCATTTTCCCTTAACCAGTTCATGCTTCACAACAATCCTAGGAGGTCAATGGGTGATGCAATGAGAAGGCTCCCAGCCCAATGCCCAGTCACTCTGCCATGAAGAGTGAGTGTGCATCAACGGGTGAAGGCCCAGCACAAGAAGAAACCAGGCTGCAGAAAAGTACAAATTGTAATCAGAGTTAACAGGACTTCCCACAGCCTCTGAGACAAGGATTTCAACACTGGAAGCAAAGAAGGACTCACATTTTGTGGCCTATTAAATACTGTTGGAACATTGCTGTATAACAACTGGCCAAGGAAGGGAAGCAGATTCTCAAGAACACGGCCTAAGGCTCCCAGGCCTCACACCAGGGGCAGAGGCCACCTCACTGGGGTGACTGGGGCTCGAACTTTACCTCCTCTGAGTGAGGGAACACCTCGTCCTGTGTCAGAGCAAAGACCACAGGAACCTTGACCTCCTCTTCTGTGTCCATCTTCTCCGGCTCCTTCCTCTTCTTGACTCTTTCCTGCTCATCTTCCTCCTGAAACCAACAATACCCCAATGCCTGACCCGAGAGTCCTCTGTGCGGCCTCACGAAGCGGCTACTGTGCACCCAGCATTCTCTCCTCACCTCCGGATACTGGCCTGTCCTTGGCCAGACAGTGACCCTACCTTGAAGCCTCAGTGTCCCTATCCACTGCTCCCCCAAGGATCCGCCCCAGGCAGGGGCCCTCCGAGCAGCCTCCTCAGACTCTAAGTGTCCCACAGGAGTGGGTTGGGCTTCAGAGAACCTCCTCTGAACCCAAACACCCCAAGATGTTCCAGTATGGGGACAGGGTGACCAAGCCCTTCTCGTAAGAATAATTTCCTCATTGCTAATACTGAGAGGACACTCAAGGCTTGTGAAGTGCTTTACAAATGTGACTGAGTGTGTGTGTTCGTCCTTTGTTGCCGTAGAAGACCATGCCACCAGAGAAATAATGACCTGACTTACACTTGACTTTGTTTTGAGTGAGGGAGGACTGTGCAGGTCACCAGCCTCACTTCTCCTCCAGAGCCATCTGAATCCAGTGACCAGATATTCCTCAGGATGACTAGAGATGACCCAGAATGAGGCAATTGGGGTTAAGTGACTTGCCCAAGGTCACACAGCTAGTGAGTGTCAAGTATCTGAGGTGACATTTGAACTCAGGTCCTCCTGACTCCTGCACTGGTGCTCTATCCACTGTACCACCTAGCTGCCTACATGACTGAGTAGGTGCTAGGATTATCCCCATTTTACAGATGGGACTTGCTTGGCAGGGCCATACCTGGTCTTTCTTCTTGCTCTCCTCCACCTGCCGCAGCTGCTCCGAGGTGAGCACCACCTCTAGCCTCTGCATATCCCTCATGAGCAGCCGCTGGGACTCCAGGAACTGGTCATTGGCCCTCTGCCAGGTGTGTTTGAGCTGGTTGTGCTGCTGTCGCTCCTGCTCCAACAGGCGGCAAACTGGGGAAACCGAGGCCAGGAGTGAACCCCCAAGAGCTAGGACCCCATGGCCAGGGCTCTGATTCCCTCCCCCAGAGACCCTGCTTCCTGAAGGGCTGGCCTCTGGGGCAGAAAGCAGAGGCTCTGCCACTCCAAGGGGCTGATCAGGACAGTGTCACTCACACACTCACACACACAGACACACACACACACACACACACACACACACACACACACCCCACACACACACACAGTGCAAGGCAGACTATGACGAGTTCTCATACACGCATTTCAGAAACACACACGCATGCACATTCACACTCACATTCTCTCACACACCCACACTCACACCACAGTGCAAGGCAGACCATGACGGGCAAACAGGAGACACCTGCAACCTCCCCACCACTGCTGCCACCCCCCAAGCTAGGCCTTGAAGAAAGAGAAAGATGCTCCCAGACGGGAAAAGTGGCAGAAGATCCACCAAGACTAGAAATCCCACAACTCGATGACCCAACTGAGAAGACAGAAAGGATCTCCACCATTACCAGTCTATGGGCCTCTCCAACCCCACCCCCACCTCTCAGGTCCTCATGGAGTGAACTGAGTCAAGGACTTTAGTTATCAAGACCCCACTGGGCTCAAGGTCTAGTGGCGACTAAAGGTCTCAGGCTCCCCTCCACCAGGGCTTCCCAGACCTGGGTGAGGATGACCCAGGAGTCTTTGAAGAAAAGATGACACAAGAAACTCTGTTCAGTGACCCCCAAGGCCCCAACCATCCCTAGCAGTCGGAAGGGAGAAGGAGGAGGAAGGAATTTGAGTACTTCTCTTCCTCAGAATTCCAGATGACTAAAAAGGGGATGGACACATGGAGGGTGGTCCAGAAAACTTGGCCTGGGGCAAAGGAAGTAGGAGGTAGGTGGGCCGGCTCTAGGATCCAGCTGAGAGACTACCAGGCTTACTCACCACTTTTCCCAGCAGTGTCCCCCTCCCTACTCTGTCTAAGGTCACCAGGAGACAAAGGAGATGCCAAAATAAAAAACTGGACATGTGAGAGATGCCCTTTCTGAGTAGGATCTGAGCCCTGAGCCTGGCCCCTCCTCACCTTCATGCAGCTCTTTCCGAAGCTTCTCTGCATCTTCCTGTAGGACAGACTTCTGGGTGTTCAGCACAGCCACGTACATCTCGAGATCAGTCCTACAAGACTTCTCCGCTTCCAAATAGTGATTCAGCTCTCTCACCTGAAAGAAAGACCCAGCTCTGTACACATGCAGGGCACCCTGGGAGGAATTGAACTCAAGGTCCACCCATGACATGGGTCACAAACAGGCTTCAAATTGTAATAATCCCACCGAGAGGCACAGTGGAAACACAAAAGACCCAACTAGCCAGCGGGCATCTTCACTGGCATTTAGGAAGTCCCCAGCCACAGCCTCCCACATCCTGGGTTCTCCAAGCATTCCATTTCCCACCCCACCCTTCCATCCAGAGTACTTGGCACTCACTTCAGAGGTACCATCTCAACCACATGTCCTTCTCTTCTTGGCATCCCCTGGCACCTGTCTATTCCTTCAGCCAGGCCCACACCCCACACAAGCTGTTCCAAGTCTTCAAATTCTGACTTTTCATCCCCACCCCTCCTTCCCTCTCAGCAGAGGTGCTTAACTCCTACTATGCCCTCAAACAGAGGCTATCCCCATGTTCTCTCCAATGTCTAGATTCATGGAGGAATTCCCTATCCCAGACACCCTGGGCAAGCCATTTCATCTCTATGTGCTTCACACTTACAAAGATGACCAAAAAGAGGAAAATACATGCTGTTGGAGGAGCTAGGGAAAGAGGCATGCTGATACATTGTTGGAGGAGTTGTAGGTCATTCTGGAAAGCACTTTGGAACCGTCCAAATTGTTATGACCCAGTGATACCACTACAAAGTCTACATCCCCTAAGACATCAAGAAAGAGGAAAAGCATCTCTCTACTCAAGGAAGTGTTTTTCACAGTGACCTACCCCAGGCACTAAGGAGGTGGCCTCCTATTGGGGAACGTTTCAGAGGAAACTGGGAGACCTCTAGGAACAGATATAGAGCAAAGTGAGCACGGTCTGAAGAATTTATACGATGAAAAAAACTTTGAAAAATCTTATAACTCATCATGGAAATGACAAACTGAGCAGGTGATGGTAATGGGGCATGGACTCTGGGAACCCCAGGAATATCTCCACCTAATCTGGCTTCTCATACCCACATTTGTTACCCTGAACCTAGCCCCTAACCCTAACCCCAACATGCCATCCTGGATTACTTCCCACCCAAGCCCTCGGTTGTCTGACACCTCCCAATTGCCTCCAGCTGTTTCCCACCCTAGACTCCAACAGTAGCTACCCCAGTCCCATGGAGATCCTAACTTAGACCTCTCCTCTCAGACTAGACCACCCCCTAGGATCCTCCCATATAAATTCCATCTTGCCTCCATGAAGGCACTCAGATTCGATCCAGCTCTGACTCCCTCTAGCTGGGACACTTGTCAAGACTAGCACCAAAAATGCTTAGGCTTCTTAAGGCAACTCAATATGGTGAATCTTCAATAAACTTTGTTTAACTTTGGCTGAAAGAAGGCTTGAGTCGAATTCATTCAGCAGGAGTTGGTGTGTGGGTCCCGAGCACCTCAAATCTCAAAATTATGGTTCCCTGACCTCATCGATAGGACCTAGATCCCTAAAAGGAAAAGTCTTTGAAAGCAACCCAGTTTTTGGATTTTCCCTACATTTCAGCAGCCCAGCTCTCTGGTACCTCAGCCCACGAGGATCACCTAATTATCTCTCAACCCAACCTACTTAAATTTACCAGCACTCCCTAATCCCATCTCGATGACCTAATTAGCCTACCTGATATTTCTTTCACCATGGCCCCAGGGCTACCCCAGACTACCTGCCACTCCTTAATCCCACTCACGTTCTTTCTCAGGCCCTTACGCATAAGTCACACACCGATTAAGTCCACCCTGCCCGCTTCCTAAACTGCCCCTAGACTGGAAGGTTTGAGCCTGTGAATTCATTTCAGGAAGACGCAGCCTATACAGTACCCTGACATTTCAGGGTTCCCAGCAATCTTACGCTGCATGAGAACCATGAGACCAGAGGCCAGAAAATGAAAACAGACAACCTGTTGCTGACAGAGAGGGAAAAGACTGAAATGCCGAGACCACCAAACTGGGAACTTGCTTTGCCAGACCATGCGACTGTGGATAGGAGACTTTCTTTCTCTGTTGGCTCACAGTAGGGAGGGTAGGGAGTAATGGGCAGGTTCGGTTTTTAAAATGTTTGTTAATTTGAACATTAAGATGAAGGGAGGAAGGAAAGGAAGGAAGAAGAGAGAAAAGGAAAGAGAGAAAAAAGAGAAGGAAGGACATACAAAAGATAGTCCTCCTAGCTAAGGCCACTCCCTCTCCCAGCCCTGCCTAGAATCTCATCTCTTTTCTCTCTTTCATCTTTACTCATCCAGGGGACTCAAGGATGCCCCATTCATCAAAGCCCTTTAAGCTCCCACATGTCCTGTTCTCCCAATCAGACCCTAAATGCCTCCTAGAAAAAGCCACTGGCACTGTGTCCTCCTCTGCCTTCCTCCCTGGCTCACTTTCCAACCTCAATTCCCATCTCCCTCACCCCCAAAGCAGCTCTCCCCTTCTTAACTGCCACTCCCCAGTCTTTTCTCAGGGGTCACCCTTTGACACAGCAGGGTTCCCTAACCATCAATCACTGCCTGAGAATCAGGGGAAGCTGATGAAGAAAGACCTTAAACCATTTGGCTGCCATGCCCCTGCAGGCCACACAAGAATACCTCTCCTACAGACAGGTAGGCCCCCAGAAAACCAGGCAGGTTGTTCAAATTGTGGGTTCCAGAGAGACTTTCCCATTTCTCTGGCGCAGCCACTGGCTCGCTACACAATCACCAATTTGAGTGAGGCACCCCAGGCCTACCCCAATAGCCCATCATGTTTGTAAAGCCTGCCCTGCCTGTGAAACTTCAACCCTACTCTCCCAGACCTCAGCATTCAAAATCCTTACTTACCAGGTTTACAATGTTTCACTCATGTTCATTCCAGCCAAAGGCATCTCCTAGAAGCACCCCAGAGACGTCCATCTCCCACCCCTGGGGAGACCCTGGGACAAACAGCAAAGCCAGACAGGAAAAGGAACGAAGTTGCCCTACAGCCCGGCCCCCCAGTGGCCACTCCCCTCCCTGACCATTCAGGTCTCCATCACCTTCACTAGGACAAATCCCCCAGGGCAGGGATGGAACATTCTAGGGCTTCAAGCCCACAGGGCAGAGCGGCTAAAGCCACTTATCACACATCAGTTAACATTTTTTTGCTTTAGTCTCAAGGGTTTTCTACAAATGCAGCCAGGTTTCAGCTACCCCAATACCAATGATTTTTTTTATCCCTTCCTCTGGATTTCCTCCATTTTCTAAAAGTATTTGTGTACAGGTCCGGGCAGAGGGGAAGGGGCCAGTGCCCCCTCCTCCTCCACTGCCTGGGGAGGAGGGGTAACTGGAGCCCCTGGTCCTGGAAATGTGAGCTTCTGGGCTTCTTTAACCCACAATAAGAAAAAGTGCTGTTTCCCAGTTCTGGCAGTTTTCAATATTATTTAAAGTAATGTTTTGCCAGAGGCTGTATTTTCCTCTCTTGAGAAAACCATGTATATTTATTGCCGCTACAATTAATTACACTGTTTTCCTAATCTCTTTCTTGGCTCAGGAAGCCCTGCCCTTGTACTGGTCCGTTTCCCACGACCTTGGCCTTTTCTATTCCTTCCCCCATAGTATTTGCCCTGGAGTCCCTCCATCTTCCCATGAAGCTCTTGAAAGAAGTGCCCTTGCCCCTTATCTGGACAGTCTAACACCTCACTCTCTCATTTATCCTGTCTGTCTCCTTTGGACATAGTTATTTTGCAGGCTGTCTCCCTCATCATGATTGTCTGTGGTCTTTCTTTGTGCCCTAGCACAGAGATTGATTGGCACACTATGGTCACTTCATAAACGTGGACAGAAATGGCCTTGGCCACACCCCCACCTGCCTCCAGAGACACAGCTCTCCTTAGGGGGAACCTAAATTCTGACCTAGATTCACCCTTAGCTCGTGAGGTCAAGGACAGCAAAGGTAGCCAAGACTAACCCTGGTGAGCCCTGTTCTGGGGGCCGGCCCCGAGACCTTGCTCTCTTCTCTTGTTCTGCCACAGCCCAGGTGGGTGAGAGGGCAGGTGTTCAGGAGACACTGAGTGGCTAAAGGTAGTGCTGTTGGCCCAGCTAACCCAAGAGCTCAAGAGGGCAGGGACTGTCTTTTCTTAGAATGGTGACTGGCACACGGCAGGCACATAATGTTTAGTGACTGACAATTTCATTCTTCAGTGTCTTGGGCTTTTCTGAACTGACTCATTTTAGTCCTTGGAGTCTGTGGGGTCACCCTAAGCTACAAGTCATTTCCCCCAGGGTTCTGGGAGAGCCAGAGAAGGTGGTTACTGTCTGACCAACCCAGCCCAGGGCTCAGAAGTGGAGGGGGAGCCTCCCAGGCCTCAGGTACTTAGGCTCCATGCTAGGTGTTTGATCTTCCAGGGGCTGACACGATGCCCAGAGTACTTGGAAGTAACTAACCTAGGACTTTAAACTACCAAAGAGAGGCATGAGTAGTGACCCACTGAGCTGGAGGGTGACATGGGGCAGCTCCACACTTGGAAAGCTTCACTTTGACAGCTATGTGGGAGAGAGATGGGGCAGGAGCGGGGAGCCTGGAGAGGGGGGGGCCTGGCTGAGGGTGGTCCAGTGTGAATGCAGAGGATCATGGACAGAAAAACACTGCATGAGGACTACGGCCTGGTTGTGTGGGCAAGAGGGAAGGTGGAAAGAAGGGAGGGTGGAGGAAAAGGGAAAGAGTCAGGGATGTCTCTGCAACAGCCAGTCTGAGAGGCTGGGACTCAGGCTACATGGAAAGATCTAGGTGTACTCAGAACAGTGGAGGCCATGAAACCCCCAAGAACTGAGGTTACTGAGAGCGTAGAAACCAAGACTCCAGGATCCAGCAAAGGAGGACAGGACAGTGGCTCAGGGAGGGAGAGAATGCAGAGAGGGCAAAAGCCCAGGGTGGAGAGAAGGCATATCCACCCTCTGCACTGATCTCTGCATCTCATACTATATTTCTCTCTCAGGGCAACCTCATCAGATCCCAGGGCCTTATACATGCCCTTGAACAAAATCTGTCCCTTCTCAATGTAATCAAAGCTCAGACTGCCTGTCCCCAACACTTCCGCCCTCCCTGCCCTGACCTCCTGGGCCTCTGATACTGGCAGCTAAGCCTTCCCCTTTGCCCCTTACCCTTTGGAAGTGAGTGCCAACACTGGCTTTTTTCATATTCGAAGTGCCAAACCAGCCCTTTTTCATGCGTTTGTTTAAAGTAGGTCCTCCTTTCAAGTGTGTGGCCCTTTTCTAGGAGATAGCTGGGGACACTGCAGTGCATGGAACATCACGCCTGGGGGTCAGGAAGATCTGAGTTCAAATTCAGACTCAGATACTCCTAGGTTGTGTGACCTTGGGCAAGTCACTTCACCTCTATTTTAAGCCATGGGAGAAGGAAATGGCAAATTGTGCCAGTATCTTTGCCAAGAAAACCTCCTGGACAGAATAGGCTGCTGTGGTTCATGGAAATAAAACCCCTTTTCTTATTCATCTTCTTTTCAAAAATCTCTGGTACAGGGGTGTTAAGTTTCCCCACAAAGATCAGGTTTCTATTTCCCCAAAGTCTTTCTTTATAATGATTATATGTTTCCATTACTGATTATTCCCATGCTCTCCCACTCCAGTCCACCCTCATTCAGAGGCCAAATCAGCTAGGTGCTCCCCATGGTCTCCAGGGACAAACATCAGATGCTCCACTTGGCACCTTTCCCAGCCTCCTCCCAGCCTCCTCCCACCCGTGATCCTGGCTTCCTGGTTCTCCACAAACAACACATCCCATCTCTTAGCTGTGGCCATTCTCTCTGGCTGCCCCCCACGCCAGGATCACTCTCCTTCCTCCTATTTTCTTTCTGGCCAGGTAAAAGTCCCATCTAAAACTCCACCTTTCATGGAAAGCCTGGATAGAATGTTGGGTCTGAGGTCAAGAAGTTCAAATCCAGCCTCCAATACTTCCTGACTGTGAGACCCTGGGAAAGTCAGTTAACCCATCTGCAAAATGAGAATAAGGATAGCATCTCCCTCCCACAAAGACTGTAAAGCACTCAGCACACAGTGCGTGCTACATAAAGGGCAGTGAGAATTACTATCGCACACAGTAGGTGCTATATAAAGGACAGCTAGAATCACTATCACTAGTATTTCAGTGACTTCCTCCACTGCTCATCCCCATTTTCTCACATTGGGTGTGTCTGTACCTAAGTTGTTTGCAATGTGTCCCCTATTACACCTGAAGTCTTTTATCCCTCTTTGTATCCCATTCACACAGTAGGCACTTCATATCTGCCGTTGTGTTATTCCTCACAATATTACTGTTCTTTCTCTCCTGTGTTTAGGCTGGGGCTTCTGGTCCCCATTCTGTTACGGATGCATTTTCTGAAATAAATAAGCCTGCCCTCCCAATATGTCTGAGCCCATGTCTGGGCTTCTGGGAGGTCAAGAACCCTCAAGCCATCTATTTTTCAAGGCTTTCTAAAAGTAGTGACG
>CM053771.1:557727661-557746164 GCA_028658325.1 Potorous gilbertii
TGAACATCCCCTTGGTCTATGGCCAAGGGGATGTTATTGTGCAGGGAGAAGTAGTCAGCAGGAGGTTCATCTGAAAACACTCCACAGGTCTTGGCAGACCACCGACCCAAGGCAGGAACTGACAACCCAGCAAGCACTGCATTCACTTGGGGAGAGCTGCAGACAGAACTGGTCATTTACCTTGAGGAGGAGAAAAGAACTTTGGGAAAACAAGGTCACTGCAAAGACTACAAGGGGTAAGAGCCTAGTCTTTTTTGGTCCCAGGAGGCCCAAGACAGCTCACCAGACACTGGCTTCCCAATGACAGTCCAGAGTGAATCTGGTCAAGGTCCACGCACATTTAAGCCTTAGCTAACCCTAACCCATCAGCCAGGGAGGTGATGCTGGTGCAGCCTGCCACCATCTCCCTAGAAGCTGACTGTGCCCAGAGGGACTCCTTTCTAATGGGACAAGAAAACATCACAAAGAAAAAGAACCTAAGAGCCAGGAAGGGCAGCACTCTAGCCATCCCTCTGATTCTGTACAGCCTTCCAGCGCAGAAAAGGTGCTGACCTACACCGGGGAAGGGATTTTCCTCACTCAGGAATACCTTCTACCAACAGAATCAAAAGTCAAGCCCCTCTCACTATTTACATTATGATTTTTAAACTAAATTTTTTTTTCAGTGAAGAAATGTTGATTTTCTTTCCCTTTACCCCAGCCCCACTGACCCTGCCTTGGAAAGCCCGTGTCTCTCAGTGTCTTCAGCTGTGGCCAGGGGGTTGCCCACATCCACACTTGCCACCAGGTTCATTCCCATCTCAGACCACGTGAAGCTTCCTCATCTCCTAGGGCACAGGCATATCCATGCGGCTAGAGGGTGCCACCACACACTGAACGCTGCGCCTGGAGTCAGGAGTTCAAATTTGGCTACAGATACTTCCTAGTCATGGGACCCTGGGCAAGTTACTGAATCTGTCTGTTTCTTCAATGGTAAAATGGAGACAACAGCATCCACCTCCCAGGGTTGTCGTGAGGATCAAGTGAGATATTACTTTTTAAATGCTTAGCCCAGTGCCTGGCACACAGAAGGCACTACATAAATGTTATTGTTATCAGTCATAAGTTGCTCAATCATTCCCCCAAGGAAAGGTGTCCTCTGACTTTCCATCTCTTGCTACTCCAGAAAGAGCTGCCTCCGACATGGCTGGTGCTCCTTCCTAGGTGGGGTCTTCACTGTGGCATTGCTAGGTCAGAGTGTGCAGGCCTTAACAACTTTGGGGACGGAGTTCCAAGCTGCTTTCCAGAACATCCGGAGTGCTCCACACCTCCTCCAACATAGTCATCTTTGCTAGTCTAATGAGAATGAGGTGAAACTTCAATATTTCTCTAATAACTAGTGATTTGGAGTATTTGTTTCATGACTGGGGAGAGCACACTTTTCTTCCTTTGAAAACTACTAGTTCATATCTTCTGAATATCAGTTGGCAAATAATTCTTATTCTTACAATTTTGAAACAGTTCCCTATAAGTATCTTAGAAGTGAGACATTTATCAAGTAAACTGACTGCAAATTTTCCTTGGTTACTGGCTTCCCTCCTGATTTTAGCTTCTTTAGTTTTATTTCTGCAAAAACTTTCAAATTTTATACGACCAAAAATCTCTACTCTCATCTGTGATCCTTCCTAACCCCTATGTGTCATGAGCTCTTTCCCAGCAGAGATCAAGCAGGCTGGACTTCATCTTCGTAAAGAGTGTAAGACGCTGGTCCAGCCCTCATTTCTGCCAGACTGCTTTCCAGTTTTCCTGGCTGTTTGGGTTCCCCTGTTCGCCAAAACGTAAATGCCCAGCGGTTTGGAAGGTCACTGCTCTGCTATCTGGTCTGAGATCAGTTTCTCCCCTCCTTTCTCAGGATTTCTCTTGAGATTCCTGACATTTTGCTCTTCCAGGGGAGTCTGGTTGTTTTTTTTCTAGCTCTATAAAGAAACCCTTTGGTGGACTGACAGGCATGACACTGAGTAAGGAAATTAGCTCAGGCAGTAGCATTATTTCTGTTCTAAAGATTCTCTAATCCTTCCACCTGCCTTGATTTTTGTGAAGATGGTTTTGAACAGGGGGTCATAGCCCACTCTCCTTCCCCAGACCGCCCCCTTTCCTTCCCCACCAGCCTTTCTTGGCCTACCTTTCAGGACAGCCTGCAGGGAGGCCACTTCTTGTTGCCACTGTCTCTTCACCTCATCGATGGCTTCCTGTTTGGTGTTCTCTGACACCGTGGCAATGGCCTTGATGTTCTCCATCTCAGCCTGGGCTTCCCACAGCTGTGTCCGAAGGTGCCCGAGGTCGTCTTGGGCCGCCTGCAGGACAGCATTCTGTCTTTTCAGGTCCTCTGAAGACAGGAAAGACTTTCTATTAGAGTGGGCAGGTGGGAGAGCTGCTCCAGAGGACGTTCAAGGACAGACCGTGCCCCTGGTAAAATATGGGGGGCTCCTCTTGGACGGCATCCTGCTGAATCAGCCCGAGGTACTGCCGAGCTGCACGAGCCCTCAAGAATCTCTCTGTGTCTGGGCAGGGCTCATGCACACTCACCTCCTAGCTGCCATAAATTGTTTGCATCCCAAACCAGACACCCTGTGTGTCTTTGGAAGTCAGTCTGTGCCAGGCAGGAACTGTTAACATAAATAAGCAGCCCAACCCATTTTCATGGTCTAGAGGTTCCCAAGATAAAAGAGAGCCTTGCTCCTCCCTTCCGGGAGGGGTTTTGTCCTTTTACCCCTCCTATGCCATGCCCCTCTAGGTGGAGATTTTTAGTATCTCCTCCTTCCTTTGTCCTACTGTTATCAATCCGTAAATTTCTATATGGATTCTGAACTTTTTGGTACCACATGCATATTCATTTCCCTTCTAACAAACCTAGTTTTCCTACAAGTTTCGTGAAGTTGGGATTGCCTGTTGAAACCTGCCTGGCCCTTGTTGGTCACTCCCCATCAAAGATCTAAAACATATTCTCCTTTGCTCCTCCAATGGGCTTGTGATGCCACATTTTATGTCTAAGCCTCATGTCCACTTGGACCTTCCCTTGGTGTATGGCATGAGCCGTTGGCCTGTACCTAATTACTTTCTCATTGCTTTGCAGTTTTCTCAGGAACTTTGCCAAGAGTGAGGCCTAACCTCAGTAGTGATGTCTTTGGGTTTAACGAACACTACGCTACTAGCTTCATTTGCTTCCATATGTTATAAGCTTAAATCCGTCCCACAGATTCAGAGTTCCCGAGCGGGTCTTGAGAGGTAAGTCTCCCTAGTGGGTTCTCTAGTTAATCTGAATCAAATTTCTCTATCTAGCTCTTCTTGCTGATTTTAAGCTGCTCATTCCCCTTTATTATTTATGCGTGCCGCCTCAATTCCTTTCTTACGTCATTGACAGAGCTATTATTTCTGGGTTGTTACAGCAGTAATAGAAGAAGGCTATGAGACAGTGAGGAAGCAGAGTGGATACAACACCAGGCTGGAGTCAGAAAAACCCGGGTTCGATCCAGCCCCAGACACGTAGCAGCTCTGTAACCTAGGCAGTCACTTAACCTGTTTGCCTCAGTTTCCTCATCTGTGAGGATCAAAGGAGACAGCAATTGGGAAGTGCTTAGCTCAGAATCTGGCACACAAATGCCGTATAAATGCCCACTGTTATTACTACTAATACAGTAATTGTAATTTTGGCCGCCTTTTGAATCCCTGGCCCTTAGCACACAGTAAGTGCTTAATAAACGTTTACAGATTTACTGGCTGCATAGCAGTGGGGATTAATGGGCATCCTTCATGTATCCCAATCTGATTGGAAAAGCCTTCACAACTTTTCTCCAGTACATTTGAGATTTGCTCTTGGATTTAGATTTGCCAAATCAAGAAAAAGTCCTTTTATTCCAATGTTTCCTAGAGTTCAAACTGAAATAAGCATTGGGTTTTATCAAATATGTTTTCAGCATCTACTGGTACAACCAGAGGGTGTTTTATACACACATACACACATGTGAGTAGATGTGAATGAATATACACATGTGTATGTAAATGCACACATATGCACATATATACATTATGATTAATATGATTTATTATATACATATAATCTTTATTTTGAACCAATTCTGCATTTCTGCTCCAGCTACAACTTGGTCATAGTGTGTAATTTTTCTAGTACATAATTGTAGTTGATTTGATAACATTTTATTTAAAATATTTTCATCAATGTTCATAAGCAACATTGATTATTTTCTTTCTCTATTTTATATCTCTGTGGTTTAGACATCAAGACCATGTTTCTATCAGATAGAGAGATCTGAAGGGTGACTTATTTCCTATTATTGTAACAGTTTATATTGGAATTAATTATTCTTTTTATGTGTGATAGATTTCACTTGTAAAAGTGAATAATCATGATTTTTTAAAATGTGCTCGATTCAATTGCTTTCTGAGACTTGGTTATTCAAACAGTCTATTTTTTTCTTTTTTACCAATCTGAGTACTTTATATTTTTAAAGAATTAACCCAGTTGCTATAGATGATCAGTTTTGTTAGCATACATTTGAGCAAAATACTTTTTGATCATTTTCTTTGTTTCCCCTTCAACTACTGTGAATTCTTTTTCACCCTAACAGAAATTTGGTTTTCCTCTTTTTAAAATCACATCATCTACTTAAATAATTTTATTTTTTTTAAAATTAGAACCCAGCTTTATCAATTCAATAGTTCCTTTGCTCTCAATTTTACTAATCTCTCTTTTTTCTATTATTTTTTGTATATAATTAATAATATAATAATAAATGACAAATATATTTATATACTTATATGTTATATATAAAATTACATAACATGTTATATATTGACTGTAGATTATATATTAATATATAATATACATTATAATCATACACATATAAAATAAATAATAATATATTATAAAAGAATTAATATTATGTTATTAAGTAAGCTACCCTGTAGTTCAGTTGGAAGTTTTTTATTGCCATTCGAGTTTTTCCATCATGTGCCCAATTTCCTGATTTGTTCTTTGTCTCCTGTTGATGAAAATGTTTAAAAATATAAATTTTTTGAAAAGAACTGTTTTAGGTGTATCCCAAGTTTTGGTATGCTGTCTGATTGTCATTCTCTTTTATGAAATTTTCCTTTATTTCTACAATTTGTTCTTTGATCCACCACTTTTGCAGTATTATGTTATTTAGCCTCCAATTATTTTAATTCTTCAGATACCCTTTAATGAATATATTTTTATTGTTTTGGGATCAATAAATGATGTGTTCAATATTTCTGTCTTTCCTACTTTTTTTGGTGAGACCTTTACGCCATAAAGTCGTATTTCAACGACGGTATAGCTGAAACATATGTAAATTACTTTGTCTTCCCATTCAAAAACTGCCAAAGATCTAATATCTCTACTCTTTCACAAGTTCTATTCATCTTTTGGTTAGATTTGTCTAGGTCTGGAAGGAGTAGATTAAAGTGATCCTCTACGGTGATGGTTTTGCCATCTATTTCTCCTACCAACTGGATTAACTTTTCCTTGAAATACGTAGATTCTATGCTACTAGGTGTGTACATATTAAATATTGATAGTGATTGTTTATCTCTGATTTCTTTAGGCATGATTACCTCTTTTTTTTTTATCTTCTCCCAAATTACATCAGCCTATTAATCACAATAGGTACCCTTTGCTGCAGCCTCTCACTTTAACTCAAAATCAGAGGTGAGGAATCTGTGGCCCTGAAGCCACATGTTCTGTAAAATTTGAAATTCAGTCAAAAGGCCATACTTAAAAGATCTAGAAAGCCACATGTGGCCTCAAGTCCACAGGTTCCCCACCCATGCTCTAAGTGAATCTTTGAGTTTCAAGTGTGTTTTCTACAAACAACATATTGTTGAATTCAGTTTTCTAAAGCTGGAGTAATAAACAAACCAAAATGTAGAAAAGAGGGGGAGGGCCACAGTTCGGTCATCTGACAGCCCTGTGCCCTCCTCCAACCTAAGGGTTAGAGGGTCTTTACTTCCTTCAGATTTTCAGTTGTGAACCATTTCCCTCCACCCTGGTCCTTTCCTGCTTTTCCCTCTTCACTCTCAATAACTCCCTTCACTAAGAGGAAAGTGGTGAGAGAGATGGAGGGAGGAAAGGAAGGAAGCTGCCTGGGGGCTCCTGTTGCCCTGCCCTGGTCCGATGCTATTTTTGTTCACTCCTCTTACTCCACCTAGACATTTCTCTCTTCACCTCTGGAATTCTTTTGCTTATAGCCATCCCTTTACCTCTGGATGAATGACACGTAATACGCACTGGGTACCAGGTCCTGTGCTAAGCCCTGAGGGTTTGGAGAGAACAGTTGAGCAGTCTGCTCTCAAGGGGTTCACAGTCTAATTGGGGAGCCCTCATGACGAGAAGGTTTCAGGTCCTTGGTGAGCAGTAGCAAAGTAGGTGGTTCTGCTGTGTCTGATGTGGAACACTGGACAGGATCATGTTGGCTACAATTCTATTTTCTGGGTCTTCAGTAGCTGGGGCAAATTTAGGAACAGGAATTACTTCCCCAGATGATGGCTGTGAGGACTGGGCTGGAGGTAGGATTGGTGGTTTGGGGGGCAACATTATTCCCAAAGCTCTTAGGTTCAGAGTCCTGAGTTGTCCCCGTCAAAGGGTCTGAGAGGAGATGGTGGTGTTTTGACTTGTCTGGAACGAATCAGGAAACCAAGAGGCAGAAAAGAGGGAGTGCATTCCAGGCATGGGGGATGCTTGGCATTGGAGTGCAGAGAACAGGAGAGATAGGGAGGAGGGAGAAGTAACAAACACCTACTATGTGCCAGGTAATGGGCTAAGCACTTTTCAAATATCATTTCATTTAATCCTCACAATAACACTAGGAGTCAGGTGCTATTATGATCCCCATTTTTACAGTTGAAGAAACTGAGGCAGACAGAAGTGAAGTGACTTGCCAAGGGTCACACAGCTAATGTCTGAGATGAGATTTGAATGGATAGATCAAGAAAGAGATTTTTGAGGAGAGAGGAGACAAGGTTCTGTTTGTTGCCAGGAGATAAGGAAAGATGGAAGATAAGCACATGAGAGAGGCTGACAGAGGAAGATGAGACAGGATGAAATCACTATAGCTGATGGAGGAATCAGTGAGATCTCAAAGCAGGGATGGGATGAGGCAGGATGGGATAGGATAGGATAGGATAGGACGGGATGGGGTGGGACAGGACAGGACGGGATGGGATGGGATGGGATGAGATGGCATGAAATGGGATAGGACAGGATGGGATTAGATGGGACAGGATAGGACAGGACAGGATAGCATGGAATGGGATAGCATAGGGCAGGACAAAATGGGATGAGATGGCAAAAAAAGAGAGGAGAGAGGGGCATGCCTGTGAGTAATGTCAAGCTCAATGCGTGTGACCATATCCTGTGTGGCTGAGGGCTAGCATAAGTGTAAGTCCTAGGGAGATGTAAAGAGGCTGAGAGGTGTTTGGATATTAAATTCTCCCAGCATAAAGACAGGAGTTGGGGAGGAGAGGAAGAGGATCTGCCAGAACAAAACAAAGAAGGAATGGCCCAGAGATTCCAGTATTGTAGCCCCACAATTTGGACTGGCTAGGAACTTTTAAGAGTTGACTTCAAAAGAGGAAAAGACTCTGAAGGAGACTCTGAAGACAAGCCAGGGTGCTTGGATATTCGAACTCTCCTTCCACGGCCAGTATGATGTGGACCCTGGAGGGGATGCATGGGGTCCACAGAGGGTGTCAGGTCTCAGTGAGGCTGAGAGATGGAAATTTTGCAAGGGGAGACCCAGGATGAAGGGGAGACTGGGAATTCTGAAGGGAAAAGTGGGCAGGGTCAGGAGGAAGGAAGGGGAAGGGGCCGAGAGAACAGGAGGAAAGAACAGGGGGCATTTTTCTCCCAAAAGGCCACTGACTATTATGAAGGTGAAGAGAAATGGAAACCATGAGGCTAACAGTGGGAGGCTGAAAGGGAGAGTGGTCCAGAGTGTCCTAGAGGTGTTCCCCAGAGAGCCTGGCCAGACCTGGGAGGCCAGCGTAGGGAGGGAGAGGAAGTGAGGTGTGGCGGGGGCATGCGGCTCGTCTTGGGCTGCAGCTAGGCCTGGCTTTGGGTTCGGCCTCAGGCTAGCCAGGTGCAGAGCCGGTGGACTTGCTTTCCTCCTATCTCTGGGGTCAATGCAGGGAAAGGGGAGAGTTGGAGGAAAGTACTGGAAGACACAGACTCATGCCAAGAATCAGAAAAATATTCACCATAACTGCCAAGCTTGGCACCAAAGAAAAGTAACCAGCCCTTCTCCTTTCTTGCAGAGGTGGGGGGCTGTGGAATTACAGCCAAGTGCACACTGTCAAACTTCACAACATTTGCTGGCACACTGATTATCTTGGGTGAAATGGGGTTTTTCCTTTCATTTTCCATTTTTTGTTATAGGGTATGGCCCTCTGGGCTGGGGAGGACAAAGGGCCATGTTGAGAAATGAAGGTAATGCAAACACACATGATAGTAATGAAAATCTCTTTCAAGGACAAAATACAGAAATGTTGACCAATATGAAGAGAGGTCACTTCCAAAGGTGCCCCACGCTGGTTGTGACAGGGGTGGGGCAAAGGGAAGCAAGCCCCACTTCTTCTTTCCTGGTCCCTTCCCCCTGCTTTGGGGCTCCCAGGCATAGACACTGACACTGACAGCCAGAGATGTCCCCCAGGCCATGGCTCTGTGAGGGGGAGGAGGAGCAGCCAGGGACCGCATACCTGGGGGGTTGTTAGGGTTAGGGAGTCAGGGAGAGGAGAGGACAGGAAACAGACTTTTATGAGGAATTTGGCTAAGGGTGAGTGAGGTTGAGAGATGTGAGAGTTGAGGGCAAGGCAGTGTGGATGGTCTGAGACATGCCCTGAAACCAGAAAAGAAGGACCAGACACCTGGAGGGACCAGACACTTGGGGGGCTGCACATCTGGGGGGATCAGACACTGGAGGGCTGCACACCTGGGGGGACCAGACACCTGGAGGGCTGCACACCTGGGGGGATCACATACTTGGGGGACTAAACACATGGGGGCCCCACACCCGGGGGACCCCACACCCAGGGGGCTGATCACGTGGGGACCCCACACTTGGGGGGACCACACACCTGGGGACTACACACCTGGGGGACTTACCTTCTTTGGCCAAATACAACTCTTTAAATTTGGCTCTCTTCTGATTAAATTCTTGCTCGAGCTGCTGCTTTGTGCGTAAAAACTCTGCATTGACTTTTTCCAGCTCTGCCACCCGTTGCTGGAGAGAAACTGAAAAAACAAAAGCCCAACAAGAGAGTCTCGCTGCTTTAACAGAAGCCCAACTTCTCCACATGCCAAAGCCCCAGACCATTCCCACCTCAAGTCCAGCATTCCTAAGGCCTCCTCAGGTCCAGATTCTGTCTAGAAAAGTCTGATGGGAATACCAGCCTTTTCCCAGAGGACAGCTTTGTCCCACAGGGGGCCTTGGGTTCCCCAAACTGGATGAAATTCTTGGGCTCTTAAACTCAATGTGGGAAGTGGTTCTGCTTAACTTCACATATTTATCACAAGAGTTTTGTCTGTCTTTTTGTTGGGGGCGGGGGGTGGAGGAAGCCTGGGAGAGAAAGAAATGAATGTTCATTGAAAAAAATAAAAGTAATTTAAAAAACCACAAACCCCTGGTTCCACCATCTCACCAATATCCTTTACTCTTGCTTCTTATGCTTGGGTCACATCCAAATCTTGATCTCTGTCCCCTCCCCCAGGACATATCAGTTACTAGTCTGATCTAATTTATTTTGCTACCAAGACAACTTAAGAGTATTCCATTCATTAAAAAACCACCACTACCACCTCTCTTCCTTCATTTCAGATTCTTGAAAAACACCTGTTTCATTCAGTTATCTAAATAGAATGGGACCCAGGGCCTCATTAATTCCACATGGCCCACCTCTGTCATTCCTTCCCCAACTCTGAGAGCAGGACCTTGGGGGCATTACCATCAATCTACTCCACTGGACAGACTATGCACCACACTGATGCGCACTCGGGGTACTTACTATGTGCACATAGGTAAGCTCTGGCTCTCACATCTGCAATGTGGGGGGCAGCCAAGACCCCTCTGGTTCTAAGAATGATGCCAAGGAAACCTTGGAAACAGGTCCCAGATCCTTGCGTCTTCTCCAGCAGATGTAGCTACCCTTAACCATCTACTCCCTATCAAAAGGTTCCTTCTTTTTTGATTTCAGAGCATGTCTCAGACCATCCACACTGCCTTCCCCTCAACTCTTACATCTCTCAACCTCACTCACCCTTAGCCAAATTCCTCATAAAAGTCTCTGTTTCCTCTCCTCTCCTCTCTTCTCTTCTCCCTGGCTCCCTAACCCTTTGCAGTCCGGCTGCTGACCTCATGACTCACTCACGAACCTGATCTCTCTCCTCATTGTGAAATCTGTCCACCTTTCCCCAGGTCTCTCACTGCCTTGTCTGGCACAGCTGACCACCCTGCCCTTCTCCTGGATGTGCTGTCCTCTCTGATTTTCATGACATTACCCCTCCTTCTAGGTCTGCGTTACCAGTTCATAATCCATACTGCACCCTTTAAATTGCAGGTGTTCCCCAAGGTTCTATGCTAGGTTTCTTCTCCTTCTCCTTCATTCTCTCTCTTAGCAACCTCATCAGCGCTTATTTTAGGAGCAGCTAGGTGGTGCAATGAATGGAGGGTGATGGACCTGGAATCAGGGAGACTTGAATTCAAATCTGACAACAGACACTTACTAGCTGTGTGACCCTGGGAAAGTCATTTCACCAGTGTGCCTCAGTTTCCTCACCTGTAAAATGGGGACAATAATAGCACTGACCTCCCAAGGCTGTTGTGAGGATCAAAAGAAATGCTCACATAAAGGTTGGTGCTATTTTACAACTGTCTTTATGCAGAGGACTCCCAGATGTCTAGATCCCGCCCAGCTTTCTCCTCTGCGACACCAGCTGCGTACCGGACATTTGTGACTGGATACCCTAGAGTCAGCTTGAATTCACTGTCTTTCTCCTCTTCCAGATTTTCTTACTTTTGTCAAAGGTACCTCCATCCTTCCAACCTCCCAGGTGGGTTCCCTGGCTCATCCATCAAAGCACTTCTCTCCACCCACACAGGGAGCAGTACCACACTCCAGGCCATCCTATCTCCTTGTGCCAAGATTATGGTCCTTAAACAGAGACCATACTCCATCAACTCCAGGGGCTGCCCGTCACCTTTATGATGTCATGGACCTCTTTTCAGAATTAAAATAAAACATGTTACAAAGGAAACCAATTATACTGAAGTTCATTTATCACTTTTTTTTTTTAAGTTTACAGATCCCAGATTTAAAATCCTGCTACAGGACCCAATAGAAAACTTCTTTGTTAGAGCTGTACAGCCTGATGTGTCCTAGGTCCCAGCCCCTTTTCCCAGCTTCACTGGACATTGATTCTTTCCCATTCTCTGGCATCTAGCCCAACTGCCTTGCCCTCTGCTCCTCACTTGCTTCATTCCATCTCCCATCTCTGCACCTTTGTACCCAACACCCACCATGTTTGGTGGACCAAGTCTCAACTCTCTTCCTTTACATGCAGCTCCCCACATGCCTCCAACCCTAACCCTCTGACTCCCTCCCAAACTGTGCTGTAATTAACTACCTTGTATACATACACACATATTTATGCTGTATTGATTTTTTAATCTGTATTTGTGATCTCTCCCATAAGAATGTAACGCTTTGTCTTTCTATTCTTATTGCCTAGGACATAGCAGGTGCTTACTGGATACAGTGATCAGGGTCACTGCTGGGTGGGAGCTTTAGTTTGGTTGGCTGAGTGTTTGATAACTTTATGAGAACACAGTCAGTGATGACCTAGGAGCAGCCTTTCTGCTCCCAAAGTCCTCTGGACAAGGACTGTTTATTGCAGCTCCAACACAATCATTTCTCTGAATGGACACTTTTACCAATCAAATTCTGGAGTGTTAACAAAATGAGGCAGCTTCCCAAGCAGACACCCTTGTCTGTGTCCCATATGTGTCCCATAATAACCCAAGACAGGCAATGTCGCTCCTCCTGCATCCATTACGGTCCCCACTTGGTCTTTTCCTCTCCTGCCAAAAACTCAGGAGGGCAAAGTGAACAATCATGCTGGGTCCTTTCACTTGAGAAAAGTTAATGCTATGAAAATCTCCTCTTAGCTTCTCTAGAAATATTAAGAAATAAAATTTCTCACTAAAGCTCTTTTCAGAGTTCAGGGGACAGCCTTTGGAACAGTGGGAAGGATAGGTCAGAATACAAAGGCCTTTCATGAGCTGAAACTTAACAGAGAACACAACTAAGGCTCTGTGGAAGGGTAATCTCCCTCTAGTCCATCAAGGGATTAGAATTGAGTCTATTTAGCACAACTCCCCTCTTCCATTCTATGGGAATCACCATTCCAGATACAGATCTCAGGGAAATGTCCAGGAGGAATGGGAGTTTATTGGCCGTTTACTCAACAAAGCCTGGAATGTTCATGACAACTGTAATTTTAAGATATCTTTCCTTGTCAGGCAGCCATGTCAGAGGGCAGGGGGAAGCCATGCCAGTTTGGACATCTCTCTCACCAAGCTGGAAATGTTTTGAATATAGGATAATGTCATATTAAATAAAACTGTTTCTGGCAAACTGGTAGCTAACCACAGAACACAGTCCTAGTAATAATACTTTTTTTTCAACAACATAAAATGGTTACTTCTAACATCCTCCCTCATATGGGATCAGCAGCAGCCAACACATCCCCAGTGCTACATTATCTTGACAGCCTTATACCAGTGGGTGATCCACATCCCAATCCACCCACGGAAAAGCATATTCACTAATCACACTTCATGACATAAACAGTAAACATTGTATCCTAAAATGTTTGACTTTTGTTACGCTCCCCACCCCCAATCCCCTAGGAATATCCCAGGACCGACCTTTCGGAGAGGTCAACTTGCTGTCAGTCAATAAGCATTATTAGGCAGCTATTATGTACCAGACATTGTAGCAAGTCCTAAGGATGTAAGGAAAGGCAAAAGAGAGCCCTAGGCTTAGAGGAGCTTGATCACAGTCTTCCAACAGTCCAGCATCACTATCGTCATGAAGATCAGTGGAGATCGGGGGATTCCTTGGAGCTGGGGGAAGACTTCAGAAGCTGCCTAGTCCAACTCATTCCAAAACAAGAATGTCTCTGTCCTCCATCCATGGCAGACACCCATGACCTCAGGGGTGCCTGTTCACTTTCTTTATATTGCCTCTCTGTGGCATCTAGTCACTGCCAACTGGCAGCCCAACTCTCTCTCTCTCTCCAGAACCAAGCAGAAGACAAGTGTGATGCCCCGCCTGAGGCCCTGCCATTCCCATGGGGAAGACTGCTCCCAAGGCCATTCTACGTCCTCTCCTGGCCAGAAAAACCATCTCGAGTTGTTTTGGGGGGCTTCATTGGGTTCATCCTCCCTTCATCACTTGGACACTCTCTTCTAGACATAATTTCCGCTGTTCATGTCTTTCCTAAATCACGGGGTCCACAATGAAACATGGAGCTCCAGATGTGGCCTGACCAGCCAGAAATACATGAGAATGGAGACTTCCCTACTCTGGGCACTTAGGCCTCCTTTAACACAGCCTAAGGTGGTACTGACTTTGCTGTCATGTCACAGTATTTATTATTAGTGGTAATAACAATGATGTTTATGTGTGTGAGAGAGAGAGAGAGAAACTTTAAAGGTATCTCATTCGAACCTCATTTCAACCCTGGAAGATAGGTGCTGTTTTTACCCTCATTTTTACAAATAAGGAAACTGAGGCTGAGAGGGGTAAAGTGACTGGCCGAGGGTCACACAGCTAGTCAGTTTGAAACCAGATGGACTCAGAGTTCATTCAATTTACCAAAACCTAATTAAGCATCACCTAGGTACAAGGCAGTGCGCCATGCCTTGCCAAGGGTCAGGGATACAAACGGGAAAACAAAACCCAAAATGGCCCTGCCCTCAGCAAGTTACATGCACTTTCCATCTGTACCTCTCTGCTTGGTTTCTATGCCACAAAACCTCATCTGGGGACTCAAGCTTGTCCACCCCTTTCCAACTTCCTCTTGTATATGGTTTTCCCCCATCAGCTGGTGAACTCCAGGAGGCCAAGGACCTTCCTCATTTGCATCCCATCATTCAGCACAGTGGGAGCTTACTCAATGTTGACTGCATTGAATTATAGAAATTCAGAGCATGATTGGGTGTACTCTTTGCTCATGTGTCCTCCCTCCCCTGTGTGGCCCCAGGGATCTCTTCAGAAGACTCCCCCATTTCCTCTGGAAAGGTGGTATTGTGAAGGTATAAAGAAACCGCTTTGACGCTATGTAACCCTGGCCAAGCCAGCCTGCCTGTCAGATGGGGCTTCGATGCCCTGGGTTCTTGGGGCTATGTGCCTGCTGGGGTGAGGGGTGGGGAAGATCAGTGAGATCATTCTGGTTAAACCTTTGGTACTTCTAGATTTTGATCCCTTTGAGAAAGCCTGGCTGCCAATGCTTAGCTAGACTTTCTTTGACCTTGTTTCAAACTATTGAAAATTTTCTTTAGTTCAGAGGCCTGGCATTCTTTTACCTGGATTTTTACAAACTTTGTTTACAACATGGTATTTATTCTGTGCCCACCAGGTGACACCAGACTGCACAGGGCCCGGGCCTGAAGTCAGGAAGGTTCACCTTCCTAAGCTCAAATCTGGCAGTTACTAGTTGTGTGACCCTGGGCGAGTCACTTAACCTCTCTTTGTCTCAGTTTTCTCATCTGTAAAATGAACTGGATAAGAAAAAGGCAAACGGCTCCAGTATCTTTGCCAAGAAAACCCCGACTGGGTCAGGAAAAGTCAAACCTGACTCAAAAATTACTAACCAAGACTACCTTAGGCCAGCCCAGCAACTCAGCCTGGGAATTAGAATGTAGGTTAGAGGGCAACAAAATGTCTCATTGCTCATTAACCTTCATTCATGTCCCACTCTTTGTGACTCCGTTCTAACCCCAAAGGACACCAATCCTAATAAAATTCCAATAAGATGCTCTTCCCCAGGCAGGAAGGTCAGTCAGAAGGATGAGGTGCCAGTCTTCCATGCCCCTCCCAAAGGAAGGCCTTTCTGTCCCCTTCACAGAGAAACCAGCCCAGTCTGCATCTAGCAAACAAGCACCAGTTCCTCCCTTAACAAGCTTCCCACAGCTTCATTTTGTGGGTCAGAATCAAGTGCAGTGGGCACTTTCATAGCTGTTAACTCAGACCTGCATGTTCCTAATTACTGGGTTTTTGTTTTTTTCTAAAACTCTTTTTTGTTTTATTTTTATTTTGTGGGGGGGTGGGCGGGGGGAGTTTGGTGAGGTAATCAGAGTTAAGTGACTTGCCCAGGGTCACACAGCTAGTGTCAGGTGTCTGAGGCCACATTTGAAATCAGGTCCTCCTGACTCCAGGGCCAGTGCTCTATCGATTGCACTACCTAACCCTACAAGTCTTTTGTCTGATATTTTCTCATGAGAATTACCATGTAGTTTCCTCCACTGTTGCTTAAAAACTGATCCCTTTATTTCCCACCATATTCCTGCCTCCTCCCAGGAAATCCTCTCTTAAGATAAAGAAGACGGGAAGACTGAAGCTCCTCAGTCACACCCAAGGGCCCCCAGCTCTGCCCATAGGGACTTGATCTCAGAGCCCTGTCATGGTCCTTCCATGGCTGGCACTGAAGGGAGCTTCCAGTGTTCCCCCTGGGGTGTTCCCCCCACCCCATTACACCATTGATCATCTTTATCATTTCTTCCATTCACATTTCTTGCAGTGATACCAACCACTCATCTAGGTTGATGTGTTCAACCATTCCACAATCAATGGGCATTGACTTTGTCTGCTCATCTCTGCTGCTACAAAAATGGCTTTCAGTATTCTGGGGAAGTTTCTTTCTATAGGTTGGCCAGTCTCAGATTTAGAGGCTGGGGTGGAATCTGTGGGTCAGAGGGCAACCCTTCTCCCTCCTGCTATTCTAAGTCTCACCTCCTCCTGTACCTCGCAGTGCTTTCCCCTCCAGTTTTTAGTTTAAATTCCTCCTGGTTGACTAAACTCTTACACACAGGCCTCCATGGCCTTCACAAGTTGCCTTCCTTCTCTCAATACATCATCAGCCAAAGTCCAGAAACAAAGTAATAACCACAATGCAAGAATGGTTGGCATTGACACTATACCTTAAGATGGGCAAAGCTCACTGTATGCAGATATGAGGTTGGGGCTATTACCAAACAGGGAAACTGAGTCTGAGGGAGGCTAACTAGCCTAGAGTCACACAGCTTACTCAGTGGCCCTTCGGACTCCAGACCCCTTAGTCTATCTTGAGTCATTGCTGATCATTTGTTTGGCCATTTCTCAATTAATGGGCACCGCTTTTTGTTGGCAGTTTTGCCACCACAATAGCTGCTCTAAATATTTTTGCACAGGTGAAATTTTCCTGTCTTCTGCCTCTGGGGTACAGGCCCAATTGTGGCATCGTTAGGTCAATTTACTGACTTTTAGGACACAGCTCAAAACTGGGGAGCCCTGTAGATGAAAGGTAACATGCTGAAGAGCATGTGGACAAGGACCCCACCCAACTACGAGACCTTACTTCTGTTTAGAATGTGAACAGAATCCTCTGAGTACAGCCCTTGGCACTCCTCTATTAGAATTTAGTTGACCCAGCTCTCAAAGGAGAAAAACCAACCAGAGAGGGCTGGACAGGGATAGATTCCCCTGTCCAGAGTGCTGGAGGCAGCTAAGACTCATGATCAAGGCACTTCTTAGTAGGAGAAGCAAAGACTTCTAGCCCACCTCCTCATGGAATGTCCACCAATAAGGGCTGATTTTCACTTATTAGGGGAGTTTCCTTTCAAAGAATGCTTTCAGGCTTTCAGGCTGTCTGTATTTTTGCTTTTCTGAGAGAAACACTGACCATCAATTTATTGATTACTAGTTAGCCTAATTAATAAACTGATAATTACCCAGAAATTCTGTCTCTTGGAGTTCTCATTCATCACAGTAAGAAGAACAGGAACCCTGAGGAGGAGTGATTCCTGCGTGATCCCTCCCTGCATCCTGGAGTTTATGACAGAGGAAGAGAGAAATTGAATGGGGTCTGATATGCACTTAGATTTGGGGAGAGCAGATTTCAAAGGGACCTGAGGGGATCCCAGGAACTAAAGTGTTTCAGAGGAAGCCATCCCAGGAGCAATGACAGACACTCAAGAAGGAAATCCTGAAGAAACAAAGGAAAATAATTCCAATGAAGAGAAAACTGAGATATCTCTCACGAGACCAATGTGTACACATGTGACTCTCCTCCCTCCCCCCAAGGATTTTTTAAAAGAAATGAACAAAAGATGAAAGCCAGGCTGGTAAAATGAACCTAAGGGTATGTGGGATCCAGTAAAAACAAGGCTCAGAGTGAGGGGAGGCTGACATGGGAGACCAAGGACCACAATGAAGGCTCCCTGCTTCCCCAGGGAGAGGAGACGATTTCAGGCATAGAGGGCCAGCCCAGGCAAAGGCAGAATGGGGAGATGCAGAGCCAGAAGCACACAGAGCACAAGGGGGAGTCGTGTGGCATTAGTGTGGAAAGACAGGCTGGAGCTGGAGCCAAAAGGGCCTTAGAGACCCCAGGAATAGCTATTTTATCCTGGAGACAAAAGGAAGCCACAAAGAAAAACTTCTGAGCAGGGCATGACGTGGTTGGCCTACACTTTAGGGGCCTCCATTTGGAAGAAAGGCTCTCACTTGAGTTTACGTATAAAAACACTTTTCATCTTTCACACTGAGGCCAATGATCTATCCAATGAAACAACAGGACAGTCAGTGATCTAGGGATGCCAGCAAGAGAGTAAAATCAAAGGCTCCCTTTCTTGTGGACTTTATACAAAAATACATGATATAAGCCAGTGCACAACCAGCCCTGCCCAGGTCGCCCCTCTGGAGAGCAGATAAAAGTGTAAGGCCAGGTCCCAGGGTCAAAGAGTTTCCCAGATATCCAGCAGTGTGTGTGTAGGGGGGAGCTCTGAGGCTGCCAGGCCCCCTCTTCCTATCTTTCCTGTTCCCTTCTCAGTCTCCTGGCTGTACCTGCTAACCCCAGAAGAGCCCCAAGGACATGTCCCAGACCCTGTCTCCAGAGCCTGGGCCCTCTTTGCTTCTCCCTCTGTACTAGGGTCCATAGATTGTCTTATTTCTCCATTTTGATCAAGTTTCAATAGAATCTGTTTCCTTTGTAACTCTATGTATTTTGTTTTCATGCATTTAAAAAACTTTATTGTGAAAAGGGGTTCAGAGGTTTCATCAGACCCATGACTTCTGTTCTACCCTCTGTCAGCTCCCACAATCATGACAATGCACAAGAGCTACACTCACCTAGCACCAGCTGCCTATTGAACATTTCCCCTGGGTGTGGGTACCTC
>CM053771.1:557747779-557804701 GCA_028658325.1 Potorous gilbertii
CTGCTGTTTCCACCTTGGTGACATTTACACCCCCTTCTCTCCTCTGCCAATGCTCCTACCTTAGGCAAAGACCTGCCCTACTGCCTGCCTGGACTACTAGACTAGCTGTTGGAGAGCTTTTTCCCCACTCTAATTCATTCTCCATTCAGCCCCCCTAAAATGGAGGTACAAGCATGTCACCCTCTACTCAGTAAACTCAATGGCTCCCTCTCAGTCTTCTCATCTTACACCCCCACATGTGCTTTCTGAGCTTCCTGAAACAAGACCTTCCATCTCCTGCCTTCGGACATTTGCCCTGGCTGTCCCCCAGACCCCAAATGTTCTTTTTCCTCTTCTCTGGCTCTGGATTCCCATGGCTTCCTGCAAGTCCCCATTAGAAGCCTGTCTTCTCCAGGAAGTCTTCCCCAGACCCCCTAAAAGTGCTCTCCTTCTGTATCTGATTATCTCCACTTTATCCTGTCTATGGGCTATTTGTACCTATTTGTTTATATGTTGCTTCTGTGAGCTCTTTGGGAGTGGGGACTGCTCCTGCCTTTTCTGATGTCCCCCCTAACCCTAGTACACAGTAGGCATTCAAAATATTGGCTGACTTTCTGCCAAAATAACTTTCCTAAACATAAGTTCTGGCACACCCCTTTCCATCCAGTTACCTCAGTGGCTCCCTATCACCTCCAGGATCAAACAGAGACTCTGCTGGCACCTGGAACCTAACCTACCTTTCAGAGTTTTCCATTCTACTCCCATCTGAGCCCTCTGACCTTCTTGCTGTGGTCTGCACATGACGCTTGCCCTACAGACCGTGTCCCCCATGCCTGGGATGCCATCTCGCCTCATTTTTGCCTCTTACCCTTCCCTGTCCTGCTTCAAGACTCAGCTGGAACCCCAGCATTCCCCAACGGGCCTTTGTTCCAGTGCCTCCACTGCCTGGCCTTCCCTGAGATGACTGTCTCTTCTGCAGATGCCTGGCATGTACCAAGTTGCTTGATGATGGTGTCCCCCATTGTAATGGAGGTCCCTTGAGAGTAAGGATCATCTTTGCACTCTCAGAGCTTAGCACCTGCCTGACCCACATGAAATGCTTAACAAACAAGACTACTTAATGGACTCCAAGCACCCAATGCAGTTATACTCCGAAGCCAGTGGCAGCCCCAGCTCTCAGTATTAAGAATGAACAGTGCAGAGGTACAAGGGGCGTGGATCTTTGGTCACTCCTCAGCACCTTCAGATCATAATCAGAATCATTCATAGTGGCTTCTAAATGCTCTCTCTTCTTTTTGACATTCTGATTAATGAATGAAACCCTAGAAGTCATGGTGCTCAATTTTAACTTATTTTTAATGAAGAAAAATTGATTTAGGGTTAGATTGATTTTCTCTCCCTCTTATATCCCCCTATCAAAAAAAAAACCAAGCCCAAATCTTTGTAACAAACATTCACTGCCAAGAGAAACATATTCTGGTCATGCCCCCAGAGCATGCTTCATTCTGCCCCGAGTCATCTGACTATCAAATTGTGCGGCTGTTCAGTTGTTTCAGTCATGTCTGACTCTGGGATCCCATATGGGATTTTCTTGGCAAGGACACTAGCATGGTTTGCCATTTCCTTCTCCAGCTCACTTTACAGATGGAGAAACTGAGGCAGACAGGGTTCAGTGACTTGCCTGGGTCCCACAGCTACTAATTCCAGATTTGAACTCAGGAAAATGAGTCTTCATGACTCCAGGCCCAGTGCTCTATCCACTGTGCCACTTCACTGCCCATTATCAGATTTGTAGATGATACAAAGCTTGGAGGAATAACTAATATGTCAGAAGACAAAAGAATCTCAGTCTATTGAAACAACTGAGTCAAAACAAGCTAGATAAAATTTAAACCAAGATAAATAGATTTGATTTCTTGACAGTTGAACACATCTTTCTGAGAAGACTGCAGACAGACAGATAATGGCACTTCCAACTCATGATCCTTTGCAGCAATCAGTCAGTCAATTATCATTTAGTAAGCACTTACTGGGAATGTAGAAAGAGGCAAAAGACAGTGCCTGCCCTCAAGGGGTTCCCAATCTAAGAGGAACTGATACAAAGTACAATGAGCAGAACCAGAAAAATAATTTACAGTGTAACAGCAACATTGTAAGGAAAATCAACTGTGAAAAACTTAGTAACTCTGGCCAATACAATGTTCCACTACAGCTCCAAAGGACTCATGATATAAAATGCTACACAATTCCAGATCCAAAAGTGCTGGACTCAGAATGCTGACTGAAGCTGATAATTTTGTCATTTAGTTTTCTTTTTGTTGTATAACAGGTGTTGTATTTCTTGCTTTTTCAATGAATAGGGGAAGGGGTAGAGGGGAAGAGATAATGGGGAAATAGTTTTTAATTAAACAAACCAAAAAAACCCCCTCAAACACAGGCATGACAGATAGGAATGGATCTGCTACTGTGATACAAGAAGGTCATGAAATATCAGTATCCCATAACCATCAATGAATCCATTAACTTAGGAGAAACATGCGAAGACTTCAATGAACTGAAAGAGAACAGAATAAGGAGAACCAGAAAAGGAGTATCCACAAAAACAAATGATTGGAAAGAACAAGAAAGAAAATAAAGTGTGAATGCTATGACGACCAGAAAGCTTTGCCCCTGCTCCTCCCTTCTCCTGTGGCAGACAGAAAGGGAAAGGAATATGGATAGACTAGGAAACACAGTGGATATACTGTCTTTGTGGAACTGCATTTTTCACTTTTCTATCTTTATTATAAGGGAGGACTTGTGGGTTTAGGGGGGAGAGAAAGAGAAGGATGTGTTTAGAATTGAGTGTAATAGCAAAAGACATTAATAAAAATCATAAATACAAAACAAAATAAAAAAAACAAAAACAAACATGCCCCAAATCCAACAAATTCAAGCCAAAGGGCTTTCAATTGAAAAATGAGGGGGGGGGGGGGGGAGGAAGGATGGGACTATCTATCATCCACAGCAGATAAATACAGAATTGCAGTAAAGACACTCAAATTTAAAAAATATTTAAAAAGCCAAGAAAGAAGCCTGTAATAAAGAGCAAAGCCTCCCGTGTTTACAAGCAAATTTATGAAAAATAGGTAACAGTTAAGAGTTCAAATTAGATTTTGACTATATACCTAATGATTTCCTATCTTGTCTTCATGATAACTTCATCTTTCAAGAGTTGAAAGAACCAGTCAATGAGAGAATTATCTATCAGGTTCTGATTCTTACCAAACATCAGAAACTGACCGGTCTGGTGGTCTTGGGTTAAGAATCTCATAGAGAAGAGGCAGCCACTCCATTTCAGAATTAATGATAGAGGAGAGAGCTCTGAGTGGAATGAGACATACATCCCAATTTTGGAGGAGTGAATTTCAGAGAAACCTTAGAGAGGGTGCCATCAACTAATTACCTAATTGGGCAGGTCAGCCTGAGAGGGAAAGGAAGCTCTCCAAGTCAAACCCTAACCCTGTATGAGCTGGAATGAAGGAACAAACCAAAGTTAGCTAGTCACAATGACACTATAATCACTATAATAAACAATTAATGATATCATGAACAACAACAATAACGCTAATGAATTACGGCCCCGGAACCTCACCACACTTAGTATGGCCATGGATTATTCCCATTTTACAAGTGAGGAAGATGACACTGAGAGAGATTAAATAACTGGCCCAGGGTCACAGAGTGCATTTAGGGTTACTCAGTGTGTGAGAAAGGGTTCCCATTCATGTCTTTCTTACTCCAATTCTCATCAAGCTGTCATGGAGAAAGCAAAAGCTTTATGAGTTCTCTCACAGAAGATCTTCCCCATTTTAAGGGACAAGATAAAGGAGCCCTGTTCTCACAAGATGGTGACTGTTGGAATTGCTGTGACCTGGAATATCCTCAACTCATCCTGGAAACCCGGAAAGTCGGATGGCTCCATTAGGATCTACAATCACAAATTGTGGCACAGTCTTATTTTCTCTTTCCATTTAAAAAAATACACTCCATTCTTTAAGTCACATTCTGCAGTGTGAGGTCCTGGATGAACTTCCTGGATTTTCACCACATGCCAAAGACTAGAGGAATTAGTTGTTTGTGGGATGGGCCATGCTAACAAAAAAGTGACAAGCCTACCTAAATCAGTGGACATCCTCTGCAGTATGCCCAACAACAAAGGCTAACCATCTGGAGAAGACAAACGTAGAGTATCTCAAGGGAAACAACAAAAAAGCACAAAAGAACTGGTCTCCGTGGACCAGAGCCCAAAAGATGCTGCAAAGCAATAATCAAAACCATTTGGATCTGGTTAAGGAAAGGATAGAAGACCCAGAAACAACTGAACACAGCAGCAGAGCACGACAAAGCCCAGGCAGAGAGCAGCATTTCATTCTGTGGACCATAATAAGCTACAAATGGATGCATGATGTGGCTATAATAAATCCCATCAAATTAGAAGAGAATGAAAGAAACTGACTCTCCCTATCATACATACAGGAAAAGATTCCTGATCAAAGAAGGGCTGATGGAGGATTATGCTGAGGCATGGCATGGTATCTCCAAGGGCTCAAAGGAGCTGAGATCATGAAGGAAAGTGGTTCTACTGGGGGACAGAGTGGAGGCTCCAGGAAGGCACAGACCTACTTCTGGAGTGGAGAGCAGCTGGACCAACTCCCTGTGCTTCTGTCTGCTCAGCCAAAGAGAATGACCTTTGGATTCGAGAGGTCAGAACCCAGATGACTAATAAGGAGTCAATATCCAAGATAAGAGAAAGATAGTAAGAGACCTGGCTATTTTGGATGAGGCCCAGTCACCAGACACACGGATGAACTTTATGCCAAAGTCCTAAGAGACCTGGAGGAAAAAGATGACTGAGCCACCTCAGCTTCTCTCTCTGCATGTCCTCGGTGTGGTCTGCTAAGTCACCTCCCATATGCCTTCAATGGAATTTCTTTACCCCCAGATCTCTCGGGAAGCACCGATACTGTCCAAACCCTAAATGCTGGGAAGAAACCAGAACCTACAACCAAATGAGACAGGCTTCAGATACTAGTCCCCTCCATGGTCTGGCAGACAGCTATTCTATCAGTCACTGGGGAAATCCTATGGAGGAATTATTTGCCTACATTTTGGCAAAGCACTTGGCAAAGTTGCTCAGGCTACTTTCGTTCTGAGCCTGGACAAGAATCCACCTGTATCTGATCTGTATTTGGTCACTAAAAAATGATGTAGCTTCCCAAAGGCAATCTAGCAGAGGGTGCGTGTGTGCGTGTGTGTGCACGCGTGCACGTGTGTGTTATAGTAACCATTAGCCATCTGGGTAACTAGAGAGTTCATCACATGCAGGTGTGCACTCACACACAAATGGACAGTCTCCACTGATTACGCATCTAACTGCACATGAAAAACAAAACTACAGGCATCTCTTCATCCACTTAGATTTTTCTTTTAGATGGTTAGACCCAACTACTTAGAATGATTTGGATCTCATCGAGGAAGCTCTGGAAACTTCTCAGCTTGGTGCATCCAGCACAACAAGTTCTACAAAACTGAGCTCCTGAAGAAACATCCCTCAGTAGGAAACCCTGCTTTGACTTGGACAATGGGCTAGATCTCAGGGGTAGGATTAAAGCCTTTGGCATCTCCCAGTTTGGGGCCAGACAGACTGATAATGAACAAAGGTTTGAATGAGGTTCTCGCTGCTACATATACACAGTCTTCTTCTCCTGGCTTTCCTGGCTCCCTTTTAAGTCCCAGCTAAAAATCTTGCACAAGAGCCTTTCCCAATCAATCTTAACTCTAGTGCATGTTTTCTGGTCATTATTGACTATTTCTCCTGCACATATTTGTTTGTTTTTTCTCTCATTCAATGGTAAGCTCCCATGTTTAGTTAGTCAGTCAATCAATAAGCTTTTACTAAATGCCTACTATATGCCAGGCACTGTGCTAAGAGCTCTTGTTACAAAAAGGGGCAAAAGACAGCCCTGCCCTCGAGGAGCTCACAATCTAATGGGGAAGACAACAAGCAAACAGATGTGCTCCAACAAGTTGACAGTAATTGAGAAGGCAATGGAATTAAGAGGAGTTGGGAGGGAGGTAGGGGGAGATGTCAGAGAAGGCAGAGATGAGGAAGGGGTGCATTCCAGGCCCAGAGTTCAGAGATGGAGAGTCTTGTTTGCGGCCATGAGGCCAGGGTCACTTGCTGAAAGAGTAAAGGTGTTGGGAAATAAGGGAGGTAGGAGGGGGCCAGTCTATGAAGGGCTTTTAATTCCAAGGAGGTGTAAAGTTAGTGTAAGGTTAATGGTGGGTGGGGGGAAGAGTGAAAGATCTTTCTGGACCATTAACAGGCCTCAATACCATTTGTTAATTTCTACTGAGGCATTGGGTCATGCCCTCTGGCTCTGAAAAGTGTCTAAATACTCTGAGATGAGGTTCTACTTTGGGGCTTACTCACTGGAAGTGTTTGTTTGGCCAGACAAGACTCTGGGTAGCTGCTAAGGAGTCCCCCAGGCTTTGAAAACCCAGATGTTGGTGCTTCTCTCTCAGGTAACTATGTATGTATGTAATGGTCAGACAGATGGATCTGTCTGTTGGACTTTATTTCTCTGCTTGTATTTTCTCTGTTGGTATATGTGTTTGATTCAAGTGACTGCTGACCCTTCAAACTGCTTTCCTTTTAGAAAAGCAGATCTAAGAACCTGTACAGCAGGCCCTCCTGTATATGCTAGGGTCCTTGCTGTTAAAAAAGGGCATTTCATATTTGATCCAGGAGGCAGTACAACACAAATGGGGTCTGCTGAGTAGAGGGTGACACTTTTGGAAAATCATTTCAGTGACTAAATGTGGAGAATGAACTGGAGTGGGGAAAGACCAAAGGCAGGCAGAACATCCAGCAGTATCGAAATGCTCCAGGTGTGAGGACAGGGAGGGGGCAGGGTCCAAAGAGGTGCTGCAAAGGGAGGTGAGGTTAGCAGGTCTTGGCAACAGGGGATATCAAGGATAACTCCTAGATTTCAAGCCTGAGGGACTGGGAAGATGGTGCTGGCCAGGATATTGACAGGCAAGGGTCTGGCGCAAGGAAGCATTCCATTTTAGACATTATGATTTTAAGACAAATGTCTGAGAGGCAGTTGTAGATCCCAGACCAGAGGTCAGCAGGGACACTAGGGCAGGAAAGAGATTTGAGAATCAGCATAGAGATGGTCATTAAACCTCAGGGTTCTCATGAGACCACCAAGTGAGACACTAGAGAGGAAAAGAGCACCATCAAATCCTTTGTGGACCCAGGAGATGCTTCTTCTCCTGCTCTCCCCCACCCTGTTCTCCAGACGGGAGGTGACAGCTGCTCCCCGGTCCCAGGGGAGGGAGAAGCCAAGGCGAGCCAACGCCTCCCCAGGGGGCCCAGCCTGCAGATCTGATAACATTGTTTCCAGTCCGGGAGGCTGGAACAAAGTGACATTTACACAACAAGGCACCCAGTGGGCACTTCCCCGCGTGGGATTCGAACCCACCTCCCTCGGCTACAAGTATCGGCTGACTCGGCTCCCCTCCTGGATCCCAGGATCCAATCACTTCAAGGATGCAGATTACAACCCCAAGCACTTAAGCTCCCAGGCCCCGCGATGGGCCCAGGGGGGCTTTCCCGAGGGGGCGGGGGATGAGAACAGGTGGTTTCCAGGGGAGGGGGCGCAGACTCGGGCTGCCCGGCCCGCGCGAGCTGAGACCCGCAGGACCACGGGCAGCGCGTCCTGGTGCGCCCGAATGAGGGAAGGGGCGGCTCTGGCGGCCGCAAGGTCACAGGCCAGGGGGCGGGAAACGCCTAGCAGCGCGTCTCCCTCCCTCCCCTCGCTCCCCTCGCCGCCCCCTCCTCGGGCAGGGCCTTGAACGCCGCCCGCACCGACCGAGGGAATCCCGGGGCCCCGCCCCGCCCCGCCTCCGGCTCCAGCTCGGGCCGGGCCCGGGCCTCCCTCCGTCCCTCCCGGCCCGGCCGCCGCCGCCGCCAGTCTCACCATCGGAAGCGGCCTCTCCTCCTCCAGGGCCCGGCTGCGCCATGAGCGGCCCAAGCGGACAGCGGGGCCGGAGCCGGGACAGGAGCGGCCTCAGCGGGCGCCGGGGCCGCCGCGGGAACCTTGGGGCCAGGCCGCCGGCCGCCGCCGCCTCCTCATCCTGACAGCCGCCGGGGCCCGCTTTGCGCAGGCGCCGCCGCCAGAGCACGTGACTCAGCCCCACGGGGGCGAGGAAGGGGGCGGGGAGAAGGGAGGGAGGGACGAGAGCCTGAGAGGCGGGGATAGAGGAGAGAGATCCCTGGGAGAGGCAGAGCGGGCGGAGAGAGGGCGGGGCTATACGGGAGGGGGCGGGGATAGAGGGGAGCTACAGCAAGAAAATGCAAAGTGGGCGGAGAAGGGGCGGAGTAGAGAAGAGGGACAGCTGGGAGAGGCCTAGGGGACTGAGATTTGGGGGCGGGAAAATGGGGGGGCCGGGATAAAAGCGAGACCTCTGGGGAGGCCGAGCGGGAGGAGAAGGTACGGGCCTAAATGGGAGGGGGCGGGAATAGAGAACGTCAGTAGTCAATAAATATGTATTTATTTTTTGTCTCTTATGTGCCCGGCCCCCGGCTGAGCGCTGGGGTGACCAAAAGAGGCAAAAAACAGTCGTGCCCAGCCCTCGGGGAGTTAACCGGGTGCAGACGGGGACAAAGCGCTGCTGATAATGCACTGGGGGAAGACACTGGAACTGAGAAGGCGCCCTCTAGAAACTGGATTTGCAGCGGGGCCTTGAAGGAAGCCAGGGATGTAAAGGAGGGAGAGCTTTTCAAGCCTGGGGAACCAAGCCAAAGAGAACGGCCAGGAGGCTGGGGTCTCGGTATCGAGGAGAACACGGGGATGTAAGGTGTAAGAAGCCTGGCCAGGGGGGAGGGGGCAGGGCATGAACCACAGCAGCGAGAGCGAGAGAAAGCGGGGCGGGGGATAGAGGGGAGGGACAAGTGGGAGGCGGAGACCTGGAGAAGAGGCGGGACCTAGGGGGAAGCGACCGCTAGGAGAAGGCATAGGCTGTGGACGGGGCGGGGCTACAGGAATGGGGCGGGGATTGAGGAGAGTGACAGCTGAGAGGCAGAGAGAATGAAGGGGGCGGGGACAAGGGAGAGGGACAAATGGGAGGTGGAGACCTGAAAAAGAGGCGGGGCTACGGAAATGGGGCGGGGGTAGAAAAGAGCGACAGCTGAAAGAGGGAGAGAGGGACCCCTAGGAAAGGGGACTGGCGGATTGAATTAGACGTAGGAAAAAGGCGGGGCTAGAGAAGAAGGAGGGAATGTGGGAGAGCCGGGAGAGGGGCAGGTTGGGCGAGGCTATGGGAGGGGGCGGGGCTACTAGGGGTGGGGCTTGAGGACAGGAGAGGGCGGAGCTTCGCCTCCTGCTGGATGTCTCCCTGGGGACCTCCTGGAAGCTCCCTTTCCCTTCCTACCTGGACCTCTTCGCCCTATCACCTCTGGAACGCCCCCCTTGGAGGATGGCCATTCCGATTTCCAAGAAGTTTAGAGTGGTATCCATTGCGCCGGATATTTTCAGTCTTGGGGGGCGTCATGTGGTCAGGCACGTGGGACCCCTGCCACACCTCGGCCACCAATTTCCTTCAGACCCCGCTGGAGGCAGACCAGGACCCCTAGACTTGCTTCCATCCGCCCAGCCATCGCTGAGGGGAGAAAAACCAGAGCCCTCCTTGCTCATCAGAGCCCTTAACCCAGTGCCTGGCACAGAGCAGGTGCTTCCTAGAAGGTTTTCCCTCTCATCCGGAGAAGGACGGTCACCCCACTCTTCGACAGCCAATCCTGCCTTCTGTTTAGCTCTCACAGTCATTCTCTAGGGAGGCAGCCTTCCCTACTAAGTGCCAACTAAGTGGCACACGCAGGGCGGGCATGCCAGCCTGGAGGAAGCATTGAGACACCCTAAGATAGGGCCGGGAAGCAGCATGTGCCAGGAGAGAGAAGCCACGGCCGCCCTGATCACATTCTCCTCTGCAGACACTGATAAGGACTGGGGAGAGGGGAGTCCAGCCCAGTGTTCTGTGGGCTAGTGCAGGAGCTACAGCTACAGCTCCCAAAGAGGAGAGAGCGGCAAGGTCTTCCACCGAAGTCCTTGGCACTGTCACAGCTCAGTATCAGAAACGATGACTTATTAAATGCTTTACACTGATGTCTTTTGTTTTCTGTCATCACCCTGTTTTCCTTTAGTATCCGTTACCCCCTTGGCCAGAGAGCTCTTTCATGAACTCCATGTTTTCAATTATCCAATCAACACCGATGATTTTCTAATCCACTTAACCATCTCTAACCTCTCTGCTGACCACCAGACTCACATACCCCACTGTTGAAGGGATGGCTCAGACTGGTGACTCTGCACCATCACATCCAGGGAATTTGTTTTCATCTCTGCATTCCCTCAGTGCCTAGTAGTAGCTGCACACAGCAGGTGTTTCAAAAAGGCTTGTTGGCTGAGTGACTGATACAAGATGGGTGAGAAGGAGCGAAGGCTAGTTACAATATGGTGTTGGTTAGGTGGAAATCAAGAGACTCAGTCTCTTGATTCTATCTCCTGAACACTGACTCCATATTGTGCTGTGGAAGGAGGCAGACTGTCACTCCAAATGTAAGGGGTTTGCCCAAATTATGCACATTATAGGGTGGCATATGCCCCAAGAGGATTAGGGTTAATTAGGTTTTTTTAAGGGAGTTTATTCACAAGAGGCTAGTTGTTCTGGATGGCAGCTGAACAAAGTAACATCACAGATCCCCACAGAAACCCCAGGTCAGGTCAGACATGATAAAGAAACACAACAAAGAAGGGATATTGCCAGGGATGTCCCAGGGTCATTTGCAAACTTTCCCATGGGACAGTTGAAGCTTCTTCTGTTCTCGACATTTCCTCCAGGTAGTTTACATTTTCCTGTGGAGTCATAGATCACATCTTCATTCTGGCCTACTATTACACAGCTGCCCCGAATATTATCCTCCATCTTGTTGTTTTTCTGAAAACCGTTCACAGGAAACTAGATGCTATACATCATCTGTTGTTTCATAAATACAGGCAAATGCAATTAATCAACCTTGAAGCCCAGTTGCCAGCTTCCACCATGACCAAAACTCACTCTCCCCCACCCATGACAGTTGGGAAACCCATCATCTTTCCTTCAGTTAGAAATTGAATCACCTAATCTTGTGTTGTGGTTGATATGCTGTTAACTGTTTTCTTTTAATGCCTAAAAATTGGTCTCCCCCTGTATTTGGGGTCCAGTGCCAAGCTGAGGAGGCCTGTTCCCATGTGGTCAGGCAGTTGGAAGACATTACGTAATGAACTGATGTGCTTGGAAGTTCAGTCCCTTGTTTCCTAAGTTATTTCAGATTTTACCTGTCAGTTTTTGGTGAGCCAAGCTAGGTTGAGCCAGGACTCTGACCCCTGGGGTGACAGCCTTTCATAAATACTCTATGGAGCACTCTCTCAGTGGGGAGTTTTCATGGAAGGCTGCCTCTGGTGGTTGGACTCAACTTCAGTTTCTTCAGAAGTTAAGGTAAAGTTTCCCCCTACATTACCGGTGATGATTTATCCCCACCCTGCAGTGGAAAAGACAATCCCTTTAAGGGAACTTGGGGTTAAAAGATATGTCCTTTAAAAGAATGATGGGCTCTGGTAATAATAGTGAAATACTGAAACACGTGGAAATTGGAAAAATTTATTTCTTGAATGAGATCAGAGGAAGAGCTTTCTGTTAAATTGATCCTTCCCCCTCTCAGGAAAATTCTTATTGGCTTGGAACTTCCCATACAGGGGTGACTGAAAGGTAGTGTTCTCAATTTATGCAAAATAGGTCCCAAATTTGGTGGCAAATGAAAGGCTTTAAAATTAGATGTTCAGTAGATGATAAGGAGTGCTTTCATCTGTAAAATGCAGCAAAATCTTTGTCTTGTGTAGAATTTACAGTCGTTTGTAGATTCTTCTACCTTGAAAGATTTCTGAGGGGAAAATGCAGCCAGCCAGGACTCTCTAAAAGATGCAGCCTCAAAGCTGAGCACACCAGGGAAGCTGGATGACATTCCGTCCTCGAAGCTTTCTGTAATCTGATGCTAATCTCTGTTCTAAGAAGCAGGATAAACTCCCATTTTGGGCTTGCAAATGCTACCTGCTAAAAAAACATCTTGGATTTTGGTGGTTTGGAGATGGAGACTGAAGATGAATCATTTTAAGATTGCTGGGAGAGCTCTAGGAATTCACCCCCCCCCCCCCCCCACACACACACAGCTTGTCTCATTTGATAAAGTACTTAGCAGAAGTTTAATATCTTAGTGAGTTCTGGAGTACCTTGTTTTAAGGAAAAAATAAGAATTCCATAAAAGTCTCAGGGAGCAAAAAGCACTTAGATCACCCTTGCCCTGGAGGGGGAGAGCTGTTAGTGTCCTGAAGGAAGGCAGCTGGTTTGAAAGTAACCTGAGTGAAGCTATATGGCCTGTATTTATCACCTGAAACTTAGATTCAGTTGCTTCTTGTAACCTTTCCTTGACCATGAAAAGAGAAACGTTTGTTTAAATCGGAAAGCAAATTGAAAATAAGTGAAATTGAACTGAAGACCCGAAAGGGGAGGTGACCAGGAACTAGGAATGTCTTTTGGGAAGGCTGAAGGAGAACTTTAAAAGCTTTATGTAACAGAGCTAGTTTTTATGTAGGTAAATTAGACTGCAAGGTCACAAAAAATAGAAAGAAACTATGTATTTGTAAACAATGTATTTTAGGAACCTCAAAGAGTAACAGTATTGCAATTAATTGTGGTTGTAAAAAGGAAAAATTCTACGGAAGAGTCGTTGTTCAGACAGTTTGGAATACGATTAGGAAGTACAGGACTTGGCCCCTGAAAAACCATTCTGGGAGCATGTTACCCAGCCACATGGGCATGGGAATTTGAGACTGCCCTTTCCAATCTCTCCCTTTCATTTGACTGAGATTAAAACTCAAAAACCTCTGGGAAAGAGAGGACAGGGCTAGATGATGAACACAAAAAGAACTGACATGGCTCTTTGGGTGATGTTTGAAAGAAAATAAAATCAAAGTTTGCGGAAGGGTGAAAATACGACCTTGAACCTTTGAAAATAAGCTAATTGTTAACTTTGGGCTCCAAATTTTAAAAGTGCAGCAGTCTAATACCCCTGGAAAATGGAGGTTTTGATTCTATGGTTGTAAATTCAGATTTGATTTGGAAATTTGTCCTGTGACTAAATTAGAATGTGTTGAAACATGCAATACTATTAATTGAGTTTAAGTCTCTGTCTTGTATAAGGTCTATAGTTGTAGATTCTTCTACCTTGAGGGGTTTCTGAGGGGAAAATACAGCCAGCCAAAAGATCTGTCTAAAAGATGTAGGTAAAGAACTGCAAAATGCAAAAAAAATTCTTGAAAAATGCAGGGAGATCTGATTTACATTCCAGTAATCTATTAGTTATGTGATATATTATGTACATATGTAACCTATGTAATATATTAGAAATATATTAGTTGTATGATCTTAAGCTACTTACCCTACCTCTGTTTACCTCAGCTTCCTGATCCATAAAGAGGAAAACAATAATGACGTCCACCTCTCCCAGTAGTTGCGCAGATCAAAAGACACGGTGATTAGGAAGCGCTTCATATGGTGACGGGCATATGAGAAGCGCTGTAGAAGTCTTGACTAGCGCTGTTATCATTAGTTCTGTGATTGGGTGTCATTGTTCCATGTGTGATAGCTCTGTGCCAGGGATGATTAGCTTTCAATTTCAGCTGTGACTTACCTTACCCTAAATTCCACCTCCAGGTTTCCTTCAAGTCTCATAGAAATGTGGTTTTAGAGGTGATGAGTCTAAAATGCCAAAGGGGATGAAAGGAATCTTTATAGATTTGGCTGAATTGTCAACATCTGACTGCTAAGAAGTTTTGTTTCATGTTTTAAATGTATAATATTGTACATGTTATCATTGTTTCTAAATGTTTTTCTTATATTGTGAAAATTGAGAAACCATTTATCAGAAGTGCTGTTAGACAAATGATTTCTCTTTTTATCAGGATCCTGTTAGACTATGAATTGAGCTGTTAAAAGAATGTGAAAAAATAGATATTTGAAAACTGTTCAATATTTAATGGGAAGCTAGGCAGCAAAGTGGGTAGAGCACTGGGCCTGCAGTCAGAAAGACTCATCTTCCTAAGTGCAAATCTGGTTTCAGATACTTGCTAGCTGTGTGACCCTGGGCAAGTCCCTTTGGCTTTATTTGCCTCAGTTTTCTCATCTGTAAAATGAACTGGAGAAGGAAATGGCAAGCCACCATGATGAGGTTTGGGGTACTGGGACCCCAAGAATGCCAAGGCAGAGATGCCTGGCATAAATTCGCACTCAAATTGTCTTCCAGTCAAGTGACAAAAGTCTATTGTAATGCCAATAAAAGTGGGCAGAAGTTCTTACGAAACTTGCAAGCTACTAAGGGAGGTGCTGAGGCTTATGTGGAAAAGGCACAAGGGAGAAGGTTGACAAGGATGCTCATTAGTAATCTCAAGACTTCCAGGGATATATCAGGGATCCAAGTGTCTTTGGGAGTAGGTGCCTATAATCTGGGATTATAATGGATTGGAAATTCTGGAATTCTGCAGAGATAACTTCATTAACAGCAGACATGGAAGGAGAAAAAGCAGATTTTTGGTTTTTGTAACTGCCAGAGGCACGAATCTTAGGGATCTGCCATGAGGAAGAGTCCTTGGGCCAGTCAGGGACAAAAATCCTTGGGTCAGGCACTCCTGTGTCTGGTCTGATAAGAAGGCTTGCAACAAGGGACATTTTTCTCACAGAACAGGGCCCTCATAAGGGATTGAGAGGCCTGCAGAGACATGATCTTAGGGGCTGGGGTTCAAGAGCAAGCACCCCAGAAACTATAGGATCTTTACCAGGAAACCAACAAAGAGTTGGTCACGACTTAACAGGAAATATTTAACGGGGCATATTTGGTTTTTCAAATACACAACAACAATGGAGTGGGAAGTTGCACAGACCCTGTAAGACATCCTTTTCTGTGAGGTCCCTTGAGACTTTGTATTCAGACTGCATCATGACCTCTTAGCAGCACTTCTGACTGCATGTGGTAAAGTACTGAAGTTTAAGAAGCTAGACCAGAGAAAATAGGAACCCCTCCTCCACTCCTTGTCAAAAGCTTACTCTAAGAAAGAATGAGTTTTCATTTGAAAATGTTTGGCTATCACTTATACAAATTATGAAAATGTATAGGGTTGTTTTAAAGAAGTAACTTCAATACATTAATATGAGTCAACTCTCAGGTAATTGCTGTATGTCTGAAACCCCAGAATGAGATTTATTTTAATTTATAAGTGAAGGATAAATGAAATGTAACATTTAGGAAAACATGAGAAAATTAATAATATTTAACCTCTAAGCTGTGATTAGTAAAAATTTTCTATTTGAGGTAAAAACTCTTGGGACTATGATTTAGTACTGTTTTGAGGTTTGATTACAGGGATAGTTGCCTGAATCATAATGAAACCAATAATAGAAAATGGTATGCTGGCACTCTGAGAGCTGATAAAAGTAGATGTGTGTTCTAGGAAAAGTTGAGGGGACACCTTGTCATGGCCCTAAGGTAGGCTCCTCTTGACTCAATTTCTTCATTGTGTTATTTCCTTTCTAAACAGGAAACTTCACCTCATTCATCCTAGATCTGCCTTTTCTTACTCTATGAATAATGTAGGGCTTTACTATATGATTGACTATTGGATATGACTCAGACCTGGGGCTGAATAGAGCTAAAGGAGTTTTTTTTGCCTCTGTTATGATATGTGACATCATATAACATACCCCTTCTTTTCATTTTATAGCAAAGTTCTATAATCAGAACAGGTGAGTAGTAGAAGTTTTCTAAGTACAAAACTAAATCTATTAATTAATAGATTGGTACTACATATCTGTAAGTTACTATAATAGGATGAAAGTATGAAAAAAATCTTACAATTTTAATTTGTATTTGTGATCAAATTATAATATGGAGATGATATCCTCCTAAAGGGAGAATTTGAATTAGATAAGGTAATAAGACAAAGATGGAATGTAAGTTTTCTAATTAAATGGAATAAAAAATTTTGAGAAAGCATCAGGTTTAGACTATTTGCTCTAAGAACCACATACATACATATATGACTGACTTCCAAATATATCAAGTATGAAAATTCTGGCTTTGACTATGTTTTAGTAATAAGTTCTCAAAATTGAATTAAGGATTTTACATATAACATTATATTACTAATTGTAAAGAAAGTGAAATTATTTTTCCATTTTAAGGTGTCTTCTAATGTTAAAAAACAGAAGGGTTCATTTGACAAGTTAGACCCCTGTGCTTTTTTATTTTTTAGATTCTTATATCAGGTACAAGGTTTAGGTCAAGATAGAAATAGAAAGTGGTACATAAAAGCTGAAATTCTCTAAAGTCTCAAAGTGGATTATGGGTTCCTAGTTTGGTGTTCTTATAGCTCTGTTGCTAATAGGATTAGCTCCATAAGGCTTGAACTGTTTTGGTTTTGTTGGTTTTTTTTTTTTTTTTTTACCACGTGAACTAGTTACTCGAAAACCAAACATAGTAGGTTATACTAAACTGTATTAAGTCTTGTTACTAGAGGATTTCAGTTGAATTATCTACGAATCTCTACAAATGGTTTGAAACAGAAAAGCAGAGCCCCCTTCACAGCTTCACTGAGAATGAGGTCCATTCCAGAATGTCCACAAGATTTTTCCAGGGATCCGATGAATAGATGGGACATCTGGACTTCAAATTTGCTGACATTTGCTGGACATCAGGAGTAGGTTCCTAGAATACACAGAGATTGATGTTATTTAATATTGGTGATCATCATTGTATAGCTTTGGCCTGTTTGATTGTATTGGTGGCAAGTAAATCTCCCCTCTCAAAATTAATCCATTGTGAGTCTTCTAAGTAGTTAGAGCTGTAACCTGACTTAGTTTACCGCTACTGTCTATTTAACAAGGTCTGTACATCATCATCATTGGTTTTAGATTCTGTGTTAGCTGTTGTATCAAGCTATATGAGAGGATACTTCCTAGTGGTCTTTTCGTGGAATGTAATTCTGATTATGCTTATATGAAAAGCCTTATAGATAAGTGATTCACAGAGAAGTGGGCTGACCCCTCCCCCATTAATGAAAGAGGGGCAATTGATGAGATTAGGTGAATGTCATGAACAACATGAAGTTGGTTTGGTGTGGAATCAAGGGAACCAATCAGATGCTATGGCATCTGACTCTACCTTGTGCTGCCACATATTTTATTTTCTGTCCTATTGTTTTTCTGCAGATCAGTCATGAAAAATTAGATGATATGTCATCTATAGTTTCATAGATGCATGAAATGTATCAGCATCTCTGGGAGAAAAGAAAGGCCTCAAAACCCAGGTTCCCCCTTCCAACATGACAGAAACTCATTCTTCCCCCCCTGTCAAATCATTTTTCCTCTAGTTAGAAATCAGATCACCTAATTTTGTATTCTGTTTGATAATCTTTTAATTGTTTTATTTTAATGCATAAAAATCAGCCTCCCCCTGTATTTGGGGTCCAGTGCCAAGCTGAGGAGGCCTGCTCCCATGTGGTCAGGCAGTTGCCACATATTGTTTAATGAACCAATATGCTTCAAAGCTTTGCTTCCTTAGTTATTTCAGATTTCACCCATCATAAGAGGACCTTTGCTTCCTTAGTTATTTCAGATTTCACCCATCATAAGAGGACCTTTGCTTCCTTAGTTATTTCAGATTTCACCCATCATAAGAGGACCCAGGGAAGAAGCAGCCAGCACCTCCTGGAGAGAACATTTGCCCTTGTATTCAGTGACCCTTCATGGAGACAACCTTCTGAAGTTAATCTTTATCCCTCTCTAGCAAGTGCAATAGGGGAGGGAAATGGGAACTTTGAAGAAGGAAGAGAAAAAGAACGTGATCTGTAGCCCTTCCTTCCACAGAGTACAGACTCTCCCATCACTTCATCTCTTGTGGGTGCTCTCTACCTCAGCCCCTTCTCTGATCCAGGAGTGAGAACCCCCACACCTGTTCCCCTCTCCACCCCAATTGAAATGTCAAGCTTAATGGGCCCAAAGAAAGGGATGGGACTTTAAGCCTTTTCTCCCCTGAACTCCTCAGTCGTCCTGGGCAAGTGAGAAGTTTCAGAGGTGGGTGTTGCTGTGGTTAGTTTGCTTCTTACTGATGGATATATTTGTCTTTTAAGAAGGGCAGGCAAGTGAGCATCATGGTCCATGTGTGTCCTGGTGACAGCGGGGTTGTGAATGCCAAAAAGAAAGCTTTGTAGTCAAAAGCCAAAGGAGGCCCTGGAACTTTCCGTGCAGAGAAAACAGGGCCAGGTCTGAGGGCTTAGAAGATCATGGAGGTAGCTGTTGTAAACGGCAGAAAAACCTACCTCCCAAATAGAGGGGAGTTCTGGTAGAGTCAGAACAAAATTATTTATTAAAACGAAAAGAAATTTGACATACACTCCAGAGCAACTAAGTGATGGAGCCCACAACCCAGGAGAGGCAGTGACAGTTTATGCTTGAAAACCACAAAGGTGAGGTTCAAGGAAGTGTTACGGTGGAAGATGGACAGACTTTCTCAGGAACAGGTGGGCTGCAGTAGCAAGATGTTTTGCCATAATAGTTGACCACAAGGCTAGCTTAAGCTTCTTTGAAGTGCATAATTCAGCACCAGCAAAGGCTTCTGGGAATGAACAAGACTTTTGACTCACTGCAGGCTCCTGATTGGTTCCTTTTGGCAAACAGGTTGACTCTGGTCCACTACATCTGTATAGTAAGATAATTCATAGAAAACCAACATGTTAGTCTCAAGAGTATTTTCACAACCCCCTTTTCTCAGGGTGGTTACAGGGCCCACTCCTGACCAAAGAGATATAATCTGTTGAAATGTAGTGCTGTTACCCTGTGTGGTTTCCCCTTGCATAGATCCAACAACAACAAACCCAGCTTTGGCTAGGACTTGAAGGGGACTTCTGAAGAGGTGTTGGGTTCCTTCCCCTTCCTTAGCACTGAGGAAGGCAGAAAGGAGAGAAAAGAAGGTGAAGGGGGAAGCTCTGATGGGATTATCAGGGTCTACAAAACAGATATGGCAATAAGCGATAATGAAATGACAAGTTCAGAGGCAAACAATAAAAATTTGGAACGAAAGAAAACCCCAAACATAGTGACTGTTTGGTGGTCAGGGGTGCCAGATACTCTGGAGACATGGCAGAGCAGTCTCCTTGACATGTCATCTGCTTTGTGGCCTGCTTAAAGTGGACTTTGAGGCCCTCACCAGGTTCAGTGGTCCACTTGGGGACTGGAGCCTTCTTCAGAAGAGAAATATGTACGCAGGAATCTACTGCCTCCAGTTTGCCAGTGACAGGAAGGCCCATAGATTGAAAAAGGCCAATTAATTAAAAGGAAATAATTCAAGATTATGAAAACTGATTTCTAATTGGAAGAACTTTCCAAATTGGGAGGGGGAGAGTAGATAGGTGTAATTCCCTGAATTCAGAAAAGGTGTCCCACTCCCCAAGTATCTGTAAACAATCAAAGGAACATGGGAACAACACTGGTGGATCAGAATGGGACCAGTTTTCAGATAAAACACATGGGCTGTGAGCCTTATGGTTTCAGTGGAATGACAGGAGTTTGGAAGTAATCCGAGAGTGGGGGGAGGATATTGGTATATGGTTTTCACTTTATAGCTGCCTCTTCTGAACCCTTCCTTGATCATGAAATGAGAAAAGATTGTTTTAATCAGAGACCCTATAATCAAAACTAGAAACAATAGTAAATTATATTCCCAAGAATTTTTACCTCAAATAGAAAAATTTCACTAACCACAACTTTGGACTTGAATATTTTTATTTTTGTTTCCCTAGCAGTTAACATTTCATTTATCCTTTACTTTTAAATTAAAACTAACCACATTCTGGGCTTTCAAGCATATAGCAAATACCTGATAGTTGACTCATTGTTAATGTACTGAAGTAACATCTTTAAACCATGTATACATTTTCATAATTTTTCTAAGTGATAGACAAAATTTTTCAAATGAAAACTCAGTTATACTAAACTTATTTTTATCTGTTTTAAAATAAGATGTCATTTAGCAGTTTTATCACATTGTTTTAGAAGCTCCATTTATAATCTAAAAGTATCCAGATTAAAAAAATTTGTTTTGTCTAAGCATTTCTGACACCATGATTCCCCAAATTTCAAAATGTAAGAGAATTTAGAAATACAATAATAACATAAACAAAGTATATTTAAAATCTGAAACCAAACTTATTACCAGTCAGATGATATCAATTTAACTAAATTCATTTATAACTTATTGTATATAAAAATCATTAATCATATTACTTTTGGCATTACATCTAAAATCTGGTATGCAATTACATTCAATTAAAGAAATAATAACAATAACCAACATTTATATAGTGTTTGCCATGTGCCAGTCATTGTGTTAAGCACTTTACAATTGATATATAATTCTGATCTTCGCAACAACTCTGGTAGGTGGGTACCATTATTATGACAGATAACTTGCTCAAGATCAGAAAGCTGATAAATTTCTGAAACGAGAATGTAACTCAAGTGTGCCTGTATTTTCCAGCATTTTCCCCCAGCACCTTTATTTGGGAACCTGATCTGAGGGAGAAGGGTCTCTGAACTGGTACAGTCACCGCAGCTGAACTGCCAAGTACTCAAACCATGCTTCAGAGAGAACAACTTTGATGGGTTGGCCACATTGTTCAAGTACAAAATAGATGCTTGCCAAAGAGACTATTTTATGGAGAACTCACCTGGGGGGCAGGCAATCACATGGTGGCAGAAGAAATGATACAATGACAGTCTCAAGGTCTCTCTCAAGAATTTTGGATTTGACTGTGCAACATGAGAGACACTGGCACAGGACCGCTCTGCGTGGCATGCCCACATCAGAAAGGGTGCTGTGCTCTTTGAGCAAAGCAGAATTGAGACAGTACAAAGGAAATGTACGATACTCAAATTTGGGATATCCACCCCAAATATTCACATGGACTATCTCTGCCCAACCTGTGGTAGAGCATTCCGAGATCATATTGGTCTGATCAGCCACAGTCAGAAACACTGAAATTTCACTTTATCATGGTGATGTCATCTTGGTTCTCTTTGAAAACAAAGGACAACAACCAACCAACTTCCCTCCTTTAGTACACTAGAAACAGGGCTATCAATCTTCAGGGGAAAAATTATGTAAGTTAATTTTAAAACTTTTATAGAATTTAATTCTTATTTTTCCCTTAAATTCTAAAGAGTGGCACCCCCCACCCAGTCACGAAGATATTTCAGCTAATTTTACTGAGTGAAAATCATTGATCTTCAAACTCCTTAATATCTGAGACCTCCAAAATCTATGATGTTTTTAGCAGTTCAGACTTCAATTATCTGTCTTTATTTCTGCAATTCCAATATAGCTATGACTGAAATGACAGAAAAAAAGGGTCTTGTAGGGCTTTCCTCCCCAACACCTCATAACCTAATCATCCCCTGCTGAAAGCCTAAAGGGTGAGTTAGTCTTGGTTGCTGGGACAATTGCTTCAAGTATGAAAATGCATTAATCTTTCCCAACATTATAAACTCTTTGGATGCAGCCTTTTAGCAGTTTTTCTGGCTGGCTGCATTTTCCCTTTAAGAATCCTATATTTTACAAAGACACAAAAATGCTGACAAAACAATAAGACAGACACATAGGATATGAAGGAGCAACTCCTTTAAGGGGGAGGTGGGCACAAGTCATCCCTTAAAGCTGCCTAGCAGAGCCAAAAATCCATCTAACCAGAATAAGATTTTTCAATGACTAGTTTTAATTTCTTTAATTTGCAATAATGATGAGAGGCAAAATAACTAAAACAAATTATCAACTTAATCTCTTTACAGACTTATGTCAGATGTCACATAACTCAATATAATGGAATAAGTTGAAGCATTGAACCCAGGCTCTTTACCTTCCTCATCCTCAGAGTGAAGGGGTGAATCTTTCCCATGGTGGAGTGAATAAATCTTTTCTGGGAGAGGTAGGTTGGTCTGTCAAACATGCAAGTATCCAATCTATTTTAACTGAGCTATGCACTTCTGATTCTATCCAGGAATAGAGTTTGGATATTGCTTTGGAGGGCACAAATTTGATCTCCTGTGTCTTTCTTTTTGTTTCAATGTGTTTGATGTTTCTTTAACAGAGGATAAATTACTTTCAGCTTCTTGCGTGATGGTTTTGAAAAACCACTTATAAAAAGCATTTCACTCAAGATATTTGATTTTCTTGCCAGCTTCATCAAATAATTTCTTATTGTAACTAATTTTGTCCCGATTCAAATTACCCCAGCATGGTCAACAACGATGACTGTTGTCTTTGGCCAATTTCTGCCAATTAAATACCTGGTTTTTACGTTGCAGTGATATGTGGCCCATATCTATTCCCATAAGAGAACTTCTCAAGTTCTCTCCTCCCATTCCCTGCTTCCTGATGTCTCTCAAAAGCTACTCTCAAATTCAAATACCACTACTAAGAGTTTAGTCCCCCAGAGGGGAAGGGCACATGTTGGTCCCTGAAGGATCTCAGGACCATGGATAGTGCCATGGGGAGCTAGACTCCTCTGCCATTGTGCTCCATGGGCAAGAGAGGGGTGACAGGGAGGTGTGTGGGGTGTTGGTGATACAGGGAAGTTGGGCAGGACCAGTCATTTACATCATCTCCATCCAGGTTTCCAGGAGCCTTTGAAATTGAACAGGACAGCTGTTCTGCACCAAGTCTGCATATAGGGCTTCATTTCTATCCTGTTCCTTACTCTGCCTCTTTCAGCCTCTGTGCTTCTGGATGAGCTGCTGTCAGGCTCAGGGTCTCAGGATGGAATGGGAGGAAGTCCTATCTGTTGTCATCATAGTACTAGAAGCCCTTGGGGCTGCTATCGTCTTGGAGTTCCCAGCACAGCCTGACCTGGAGGAGGTGAGACCCTGAGCCCCCAATCCCTTGAGGTTACTGATCTGTCCTTCATACTCTGGGCCCCAGGCTCTGCTTGGGGATCTTTTCCCAGCCCCCACTTATCATGGCTCTGACTGGCTTGGCTCATTATCTTCTGAAGGAGGCCCCCCCTCCCCCCGCAATTTTTTGCTTCTTGTTTCCCAGGGACCGATGCTCCTTCTCCCACCAAGATTCAATCGTCCAGCCAGCCAAGGACTGGGTTGAGAGGATGAAGACACTTATATGCCAAAGTGAAGTCATAGTGAAGCTGGTGAGATGCAAGGAAGAAAAGACACACTCAGGCCCTGGATCCAAGTCTCTCTGACCCTGGGACATGTCCTCACATTCCGGATCTCCCACATTCATCTAAAGCCCCATTCAAGCCCCTTTCCTTCTGTAACAGGGTTGTGAAATGGCCCCTCCAACCTCCTACATGATTAATTGAAATCAGGCAGAGAATGTTGGCTCATATTTTCTCTGACTCATCAAGATGAACAAATAAATGTAAAACTGTTCTCAAACCATTACACCCAAATCTCACCAGGTCCAACTCTTATTTATGTTCCTTTCCAAACATACCCACTAGGTCACTAAGAAGCTCTCATACCTGTCTTAGCCCCCTTTTCCTCCCTCATCCTAAATCAAAGACTTCATTCAGAGGCAAATTCCCCTGGGCATGGGCCATTGATTCAGGAAGAGGGAAAGGGCTTTTTAAAAAAATGGAGGATTTAAAAAAAAGGGAGGATGGGAGAAGAATCTCAGACTGAGGAAAGAAATTTGTTCTAATTTAATAGAAAGAACAGAATTTGCAAGTGGAAGACGGGTTACTGAATTCCTGTGTGTTTGTTCTTCGTTGCTGAAGAAGACCATGCCATTAGAGAAATAATGACATGACTTGCACTTGACTTCGAGTGAGGGAGGGCTGTGCAGGTCACCAGCCTCACTTCTCCTCCAAAGCTATCTGAATCCAGTGACCAGATATTCATCAGGATGATTGGAGATGACCCAGGATGAGGCCATTGGGGTTTTGACTTGTCCAAGGTCACACAGCTAGTGAGTGTTAAGTGTCTGAGGTGAGATCTGAACTCAGGTCCTCCTGACTCCTGCACTGGCACTCTATCCACTGCACCACCTAGCTGCCCTACTGAATTCCTAGAAACAGAATCAGTGACTGCAGAAAGCAAATGTGGTTCCTTATTGGACAGACTGATAGAGATATTGTCCTCGGTTTTAGCAAATTTTGATAGTCTTTCATGCTATTATGGAAAAAGTGGAGAGATACAGGCTAGATCATTTGTTCTCAAAGTGTGGTCTAGGGATCCCCATGTGCATTTTATTCCACCTCCCCGTTAGATTGTGAGCTCCTCAACAATAGCTTGATTTTTACTTTTCTTTTAGCTCAGTGCCTGACCTGCTGTTAGATACTTAATGTTTATTGACTTAGCCTTTTCAGAATGTCTGCAACATCAAAACTATTTTCATAAAAAAATACTAGGCTGTTTCAATTTCTACTACTAAATTCAATATAAACAAAAGGTGTTTGGGGAAGGCTATTCAATAACCTTTTTTTATTTTAAGGATTCTTAGGATTAAAAAAAATTGAGTTAAACCATACAACAGTAAGATAGATGGCTGAATGACTAGATTTGAAGCCTCCTCTTTTGTTGTTTAGTCAAGTAGTTGTATCACTCTTTGTGAACCCATTTGGGGTTTTCTTGGCAAAGACACTGGAATAGTTTGCCATTTCCTTCTCTAACTTGTGTTACAGATGAGAAAACTAAGGCAGATAGGGTGAAGTGATTTGCCCAGGGTCACATAGGTAGTAATTGAGGCCAGATTTAAACTCAGGTCCTCCTGATTCTTGGGCTGGCACTTTGTCCACTTCACCACCTACCTGTCCTAAACATTCAGCATTGCTAGTTAATGTCAAGTTCAAAGGAGATCAGTGGTGGAGTGTGTCTCACAGGAATCTTTATCAAATTTCACAGATGACACAGAAGTGAGGTTAGGGTTTTGGGGAAGAAATAGCTCACACACTGAATGACAGTCAGCATTCAGAAAGACCTCGAGAAGATTGGACCCAGGAGCAACGTCAACAAGATGACGTCCAGTAAGGAGAAATGCCAAGTCTCATCCTTCCATAAAATACACTTACAACGATAACAAGCAGCTTGCTTTCTGAGAGCAAGATGAGAGAGGCAGGGAGCCCCGAGTTCAAATCTGACCTTAGACGCTTAGTCATTTAACCTGTTTGCCCCAGTTCCTCATCTGCGTAATAGGAAATATAGTGTCACCTGCTTCCCAGGAGGATCAAAGGAAAATTATATGTCAAATGCTTTGAAAATTTATGCTAATGATAATATTCTGTATTGTTGTTGTTGGTAGCCACAGGGCCCAGAGAGCTTAGCTACCTTCTCCACCCTATACTTGGCTTCTGCCATTCCCGGAGGGGTGACACCCTTGTAGACCCTGCTTCTCTTCCTTATTGGCCTTCAGATTTGTCTTTCTTCTTGTATAATACGTTCAGTGGTCCTCTGGTTATTATCAGCAAAGGCACAAATGGAAACAAAAGCTGAAGGGGGAGGTCCTACTGAGGACGTCCTCTGTACGCTTCCATTTGTGGAGGACGTTGTGCTTTTTAAGTCACGCCCTAGAACTCTCAGTGCAGGACCTTTCGGCTAAGAGCCATAATCTCTCAGGGAGTATGCCCTAGTCATCGACACAGGAAAATCCTACATGTGCACAGTGGCTATTATTGATTACGAATTGGAGTTATGTAGACAGTCTATAATCTCTGCATTAATGGAAAGTCAATATGGCTAATTAACTCCCCGCACCAATAAGAGCCTCCTTTGTAACAAAGAAGTCGTTAGGTGAAAGTAAAAGAACACATTGGCCATATCTGAAAATGCAACCATGGTCCATCACCTTACAAACCAAATGGAGGAGGCACACCTCAACATCAGTCCTTTGAAGCCAATGAGAACTCTGAAACTTTTTAGGGTTGTTTTTCTTTACATCATTGAAGTCATTATCAGATTTTTTTATACTCCTTTGCCTAATCACAAACTTTCTCACATTCATAATTTCTCACAGCAAAACAAGTTCAATTACATTAACACTTTATGAAGTCCAGCCAATGATATATCCATATATACAGGTTTGGTGTACCACAGAATTGCTTTTATGAATATTTCATAACTGGTCATATGATAGACTACATTTATTATTTATGTATACATTATTATACACCAATAAGTTATCTATTTGCGTAACCCAGATAAATCTAGCTATATGGTAATCAAATCAACACTATTTTACAGAAAAAGATGTGTGTGATCAATTACCCTATGGCTCCACTCTCCAGACCAAAACACCTCTCCCAGGACACAAGCACTCTCTGCATTGTTGCCTCCTCTTAGAATGTAAGCAGTTTGAAGTCAGTCTTCTAACTGTTTTCTTTTTGTATTGATATACATAGTATTTAGCATATATCAAGAATTTAATGTTTTGTACTCATCCATTTATTGGGAGATGACAATTCCCCCCCTTAAAGCCTCAATAAGATAATTACACATATAAACATCCTTGAATTGCACAAGTGTTTAAGTTGATGTGATATAGCTGGAGGGGTTCTGAAAACTCATGAATGCTTTTATAGGACAGAGAAAAGGGTCTTTCTGAACCGACATGATTGCAAAAATCCTTTTTTGTCTTTAAAAGCAAATTTTATAATTTGAATAAAGGTTTAACTTTTGATTGAAGAGGTTTACCATATTTATCTCTCCAGTATAAACTAATGGGTTGACTAGACTATCCCTGCAGAAGGTCTATGGTTTATTTCATCCATAAATTTCTTCTCCAGTGTAGTTTAATGCAGCATAAACTTGCATTTGCACAAAGTCTTTCCACATGCAGTTCGATGCTCTGATGTAAAACTCTCTGCATTAAGAGGCCTATGTTCTTTATAATAAAATTTCTCTAGTATGAATTCTATGATGTCAAGTTAGCTCTGCTTTCATAGGGAATTCCCATGTTCATTTATTCCTAAGTTTTCTCTCTCATAAATTCTTCTAGTTTGAGTAAACTTTTCTCTCAGAACAACCTTCCCATATGAATTATACTAATACAAATTCTCTTCAGGATAAATTCTCTGATTTTGGGTCAGACACACACTGAGGCAGAAAGTCGCATTCCTAAATGTGCCTTTTCTGGTGTGAATACTCTGATGTCAAAAAAGCTCTATACTTCGGAAGAATGCCTTTTCACATTCATACCACTAAAATGGTTTCTCTCCATCATGTTCAGGATGAAATAGCATGATTCAATAGAAGAGTCATGAGGCCTGAGTTCATATTCTCCCCATCTGTGTGACCTTAGACAAGTTACTTATCTCCCTGGGCTCCAGTTTCTTTAATTATGAGATTAGATTTGATGACTCTAGGCCCTTTCAGCTCTAGAACTATGAGCTTATATTGGGCCATATATACACCCAAGAAGGCTTTTCATACTCAAATTATCAGGCATGAATACAATTGCTACGTAAAATACTTGCTTTTCATATCATTGGTCTTTCCAATTGGTTACTCAGAAAGTTCCTCTCCAATGTGAATTCTCTGATGCTGGGTAAGCTGTGTACTGAGGCGGAATGTCTTCCCACACTGCTTACATTTATATGGTTTCTCTCCAGTATGAATTCTCTGATGTTGGGTAAGCTGTGTGCTTAGGCGGAAGGCCTTACCACACTGATTGCATTTATAAGGTTTCTCGCCAGTATGAATTCTCTGATGGAGTGTAAGCTCTGTCTTCACACAGAAGGCCTTCCCACACTGATTACACTTGTAAGGTTTGTCACCGGTATGAATTCTCTGATGTCGGCTACACTCTTTGCTCAGGCGAAAAGCCTTCCCGCACTGATTACACTCATATGGTTTTTCTCCAGTGTGAAGTCTCTGATGTCTAGTAAGCTCTGTTTTCACATGAAAGGCTTTCGGACATTCATTACATTCATAAGGTTTCTCCCCAGTATGAATTCTCTGATGTCTGGTAAGATCTGTCCTTACAAAGAAAGCCTTCCCACATTCATTACATTTATGAGGTTTCTCTCCACTATGAATTCTCTGATGTTCCATAAGCTGTCTTCTGAGGCCAAATGCCTTCCCGCACTCACTACATTTATGAGGTTTCTCTCCAGTATGAATTCTCTGATGTTGTAAGAGAGGTTCTCTCCGGCAGAAGGCCTTCCCACAATCATTACATTCATAAGGTTTCTCTCCAGTATGAATTCTCTGATGGCGGGTACGGTCTTTGCTCAGGCGGAAGGCCTTGCCACATTGATTACATTCATAAGGTTTTTCTCCTGTATGAACTCTCTGATGTCGGGTAAGCTCTGCCCTCACGCGGAAGGCCTTTCCACATTCGTTACACTCGTAAGGCTTCTCTCCAGTATGAATTCTTTGATGTCTGGTAAGATCTGTCCTCACAGAGAAAGCCTTTCCACAGTCATTACACTTATGAGGCTTCTCTCCAGTATGAATTCGTTGATGCTGAATAAGTGGATCTCTCAGGCGGAAGGTCTTTCCACATTCTTTACATTCATAAGGTTTTTCTCCAGTATGAATTCTCTGATGCAGGGTAAGATGTCCTCTTTGGCTGAAGGTCTTCCCACAGTCATTACACTTGTGAGGCTTCTCTCCAGTATGAATTCTCTGATGTTGAAGAAGGGGCTCCTTCAGGTGGAAGGTCTTCCCACAGTCATTACATTCATAAACTTTTTCTTCAGTGTGAATTCTCTGTTCAGTAAGTTTTATAGTTTGGGGGTAAGCCTCTCCAAATGTATTACATTTCGGGGTTTTCTCTCCAATACCAGTTAAGTGACAGGAAAGACTAAATGGGCTGAGACTGATGACTTCTCCATGCCCATTATCATCACTGGGTTCCTCTCCAGGAGAGAGTCTATGATACTCAACAAAATCTAATTTAGAGTCAAAGGATTTCCCACATTCGATACACTGAGAAAATGTCTTCTTTGAGCAGATTTTATTACATTTCCTTGAGTCTGAAGACAGAATGAAGCTCTTTTGGTGGACGTTACCTCTGTAAAAAGTCTTTTCTATAGATACTTCTTGGGGAAAAAGTTTTGGTTCCAGACTAAAGCTCTGGCTGTGTTTATTACTTTCACTGTTTATCATCTGTTTGAAAGTTTTCTTTTGTTCCTGGGAATTTTTCTCATTAATGCTCTTCCGTTCCCCTAACCTCACGTCAGATTCCCAGGGTTCTTTCAGGTTGAAGACACAAAGACTGGAGCTTGTGAGCCTATTTGGGGATGAATGCTCCACAGAAATGTTACGCTCTGGAGTGGACTCCTTGCATTCAGGCCCAGGATCCCCATCTGAAAGAAAGAAAACCGAAGCAGACGCTTTACTCACCTACTACACAATTAGTACTGTTTTGTGTATCTTTCAGAAATAAGGACTCAAACCTTAAACAAGAGAATGATAAAACCTTGTTTTCAGTCTTTTAGTTAATAAAAGAAAAAAAATTCCTGGTGAGATTCCCGACCATATTGTGAGGGAGGCAGGACAGTCATCACAATTACAAGAGACCACTAAGACTCAGAACAATTAAATGACTTCCATCTAAGGCCACATAGTGAATCAGTAGCAACCAATCAGAACATGGGGCTAGTCCCTTCCATCCTCAGTCTTCTTGTCATGCTGTGCTTTGCTTTGGCTCAGCTCTTGGTGTCTGAAAAATTTAGTTAGAAGCCGTCAGGTAGGGAGTATGTCCTGAAGTAATCTGACTGGAATCCTCTGCAATTTCATTACAAATAAGGTTCTAATTCTAAATCTTTTTAATGCTTAGAACAGAAAAAAAGGAAAAATGAGTTGACTAACACTTTCTTTCCCACATATAATACGGACAGTAAAAAGAGAATTTGGAAAAGGACGCATCAAGCTGTAACTCGAAGCTATTTTAAGAGACACTAATGAAAGTGCCTTATTATAGTATGGCATAGCACACAGGTGGCAGACTGGGGGAACAAAGCATCTGCTCCCTTCAGGGTAAGGGGAGAATAGGGAGACCCTCCTCTGCCTTCCACCTGCTAGGGCCAGCAGAGTGACCTCCATCTGTGCCAACACAAGGCCTCCATATGGAGAAGCTTTGGTGCCCTCTGACCTTAGACCCTCTTTTTGCTGTCTATGTCCCTTGAGGAAGAGGAAGAAAAGAGTTGTGGCAGAGGGGAAAAACTTGCTTAATCTCCAGTCTTCAGAAGGAACACAGAGAAGCAAAAGGGGGCTTCCCATCTCTCTGTGTGCCTTCCAACTTATGCTACATTTGCTTACAGCCTGGTCTCCACTTTCCTCTGAGAATAGGGCTGCCTTCCACTCTCACCTCTGTAGATCATCATAAACACCCTACTCCTCTACATCATAAAACCCCCATCATCTAATTCCTTATTCCCAACTCCTTCAACTCTCCCACCCCAAAGTTCCAACCAAATATCATCTGCCACTTTCACTGTGCTTTCTGGAATACCTTTCATTCTAAACCTCTTTCTCTCCCACGACTTCCATTTCCAAGGTATCACTGAAACTCAGCTCCTTCTCTGATGACCCAGCTTTCTTGGCCACCCCCTTCCACTACTTACTGTACCTTCACTCACTCTCCTCAGCCCAACAGTCAAGGTAGTGCTCCCCACTGTCACTTCCAGGTCTCCCCCTCCTTCCTCACTCAGCAACCTCTCTTCCTTCGAGGTTTGAGCATTTCATCTGTCACTCAGTCAAAATCCAGGCACCTACTGTTGGAAGCTCCCCAGGTCACTTCCCTTCCTTTCTCAATGAGGAAGTTACATGGTACATGACTTACCATCTTTCTTTCTTCATACTAGGGTACTTTATCATAAGTATTGACACTCTCTCAGAAACCCTAACCACCACTCAGTTTCTCATACTACCTCAACCATGTAGAAAGGTCGTCAAAGATGGACTGTGCTGTTAACCACAGATGTGCCACCTCTACAGTCAAGAATTCCCAAATTCCCTTACCTGATGATAATCTACTGGCATCTCACCTCTTCCTTGGTCCTCCTCCTTCACCCTCACTGTGACTTCCAATCTCTTGACCCCTCAAAACTCTCTCCCAGGCCCTCACCCCAGCACTAGCCACTTTCTCCTCTTTCCCCCATCTTGACTCCTTGGTGAAACCATTCAACTCTACATTGCCTCTTAAATCCCTGGATCCCTGATCATTTCATTGATTATACTCTGTCAAGCCTCAGTCTTGGATCCCTTCCACATCCCCTACCTTTTCTCCCATACATCTGTTGTTGAATGAAAATGCAAAAAATCACTCCACTTTCTGATTTGTTCCACTACAAAATGATGTTATATAATTTCACCTGGGCCCTCTCTGCTGCCAAGCAATTTTACCATACTTTCCTTATCAACTGCCTCTCCCACTGTCCACAGAGGTTCTTCCAAACCTCATCCCTCCTCCAATCTTCCAGGGCTTTCCCTTCCCCCACCCTCTCAGCTTTTCCCTTCCCCCACCCTGTCTCAGATTTTACAGGAAAATCTGAGGCCATCTGCCATGAGCTCCCCCTTCTTTCTTCCTCAGGTGCCTTCTGTTCTCCCCTCCTCCTTTTCTTACATGTTGAGGTGGCCTCACTCTTGACCAAGGCCAACTCCTCTTCCTGCACAAGTGATCCCATTCCATACCATCTCCTCCAGCAGAATGTCCCTCTGCCATCCCCACTCTCTTGTTTTCCACCTTTCCCTGTCTACTGGTTCCTTCCCTTCTATCAGTAAACGTGCCCTTATCTCCTCCATCCTCAAAAAGATTTTCATTTGATCCATCCCCACTCTCATCCTAGGTCTCTATCTCTGAAGTCTTCACAAAGGCCATCAACAAGAGATGCCCCCATTTCCTCCTCTCTCACTTTCTTCTTAACCCCTTATACTCTGGCTTCTGACCTTACTATTCCACCAAATCTGTCCTCTCCAAAGTTACTAATGATTTCTTAGTGTCCAAACCCAATGACTCACTCCTCATTCTCCTCAGTCTCTCCTCTGACGCTGGTTACTCTTCCCCTTCATACTTTCTTCCCTCTATGTTTCCAAGACACCATTTTACCATGGTTCTACTCATACCTCTCTGACCATCCCTTCTCGGAAGCTTGTGTTGGATCCTCCTCTAGACTACACCCTCTAACCACAGGTGTCCCCCGGGGCTCTGTCCTGGGCCCCCTCTTCTCCTCTCTTGTCTCTATACCACTTCACCCATGATCTCGGCTCCCATGGATTTAATTACCATCTCTATGCTGACAATTTGAAAATCTCTGTTTCCTGTCCCACTCTCTCTGTTGACCTCCAATTGCCTTTCAAACACCTTGAACTCACCATGTTCAAAATGGAATTCATTGTTTTCCCCCAACCCTTCCCCCATGCCTGCTTTCCTTGTTACTGTGGTGGCAATGCCCTCCTCCCAGACCCTCAGGCTCCCTACCTAGGAGTTATCCTTGACTCCTCTCTATCTCTCCCCTTGGCCCCATTCAATATGGTGCCAAGGCCTGTTGATTTCACCTTTGTAGCATCTCTTTCCTTACCACCTCACACCTGGATTATTGCAATAGCTGCTGGGGAGTCTGCCATTCTCAAGACTCTCCCCACTTCAGTTCATCCTCCAGTCAGCCACCAAAGTGACTTTCCTAAAGCATAGGTCTGACCACATCACTCCCACTTAGTAAAACTCCAGTGGCTCCCTATGGCCTCCAGAAGCACAACCAAAATGCTGCTTGGCTTTCCAAGCCCTTCCTAACCTCACCTCCTTGACCCTTTCCAGCCTCCTCATACCTCTGACGCCAAGAGCCGGGCCTCCTGGCTGTTCCTCCACCTCTCAGCTCTGGGTATTTCCTCTGGCCATCCCCCATGCCTGGAACACTCTCTCTCTTTCTCTCTAGCTTTCTTCCAGCTCTCAATTAAAGATGCCGAGAGTAGTATCTTCACCTTTGAGATGGGAGGCACATCTGGGCAGGGAGATGGCACCTGGTACATAGAGCCCTGGGCAGCTCCAACACTGTAAAGGAGCTTTCCCTTACTGACTCATCCATCTGATGGCCACTCACTCACCTGGACAGATGCTTCCTGGGACCCTGTCTGGATTCCACGGGGCTTCTTGTTCAAACCAGTAAATCACATCTGGTTTGGAAATGACAAGTCCTGCTCAAAGGATGAGAAATAGGGAAGAGAAAGGAATTGACTCTCTCATAACTGAGGTGGGCCAGAAAAGAGTAATCCAACAGTAAGATAGTGCTGGGTAGAGGGGGATGGGGTGGGGGGAAATCAGGCTTGTCATGAACCTTAATCCTTTCTAAACTGGAGAATAGAAGGCTGAAAATACATCTAAATTGGGCAAAAAGTGCAGGAGCTAAGTCCTTCACGCTGGTTCCAGAGCTCTTTGAGGGCAGTGCCCTCATTCACATACTTTAAAGGCTGCTCTTTCCACCTCCACACCTTTGCCTGGCATATTCTCTCTCCTCACGTATTCCTGGCAGAATCTGGAGGTTTCTCTAAAGCTCAGCCTCCACATCACCTGCTTGCTCAATGTTTGTTGACTGGCTGAATGACTCCCCTGGCTAGAAGAAGATGAGGAACCATGCCAAAGAGGGGGATTGAGGTGCTGAGCCTGAGGCCCAGGGGGCTGTCCTCACCCAGGTAAAGAAGGTTTCTGTAGTTCTCCAGCATCACATCTCGGTATAGGGCCTTCTGAGAAGGGTCCAAGTAACACCATTCCTCTTGCGTGAAGACCACTGCCACATCCTGGAAGGTCACTGGCCCCTAAAATACCAAATGAATTTATTTGCGATGATACAGGGACCTCCAACTCTCTCCTCCAACAGCCCTGGGAGCAGAGGGGGAGAGGAAAGGGACAGGGAGTAGCTTGCAGTATTCTGCCTTCACTATGATCCAGGCAAATATGTATCAAAATCTTAGAGATTGAATCATGTCACCAATAAGTAGCCACTGTAGGGGAAGCAGTATGCCATAGAAAGAGTTTGGGTTTAAATCCTGTCTATCTGCTATCGCCTGTGACCCTGGGCAGGTCCCTTATCTTCTCGTCTGCAGCATGAGGTGTCAGACATCATGGTTTCTAAAGCCTCTCCAGAGCTGTTGTGAAGGTCCTATGACCCATACCTGCCTTGGGAAAAGCTTCTGTCCCACCAATACTGTGAGACAGCTACTGTTGGGATGTGGTAGCTCCATTGAACAGAGGGGAAAACTGAGTTTAGCAAAGGCTAGCCAGCAAGCTTGTAGTCACACCACTAGATCCTCTTCCCCTTGCTCCATGCCATGATCAAAAAAGAAGTTAGACATCAAATTTCAAGAAATTATCCAGGAAAACTGCCCTGATATTCTAGAACCAGAGGGCAAATGTAAATGGAAAGAATCCACTGATCACCTCCTGAAAGAGATCCACTAAGTCAGGAATGGGACTCTGACATGCCCAGGTTGTACCTCAGCTTTCATCATATTATATCATGTCTTCAGATATGCAAATTCAGTTAATATTTCAGTTAATAATTAACTGAATGCTAGCTGGGTACCTCACCTCCTCCTCTCCTGTCTGCCTCTCCCTCTCCTTCCTTCTCTCCAAAGATAGGTAAATTTGGATGGTCAAAAGTTGCCCAGCTGACCTGGGTTTTACTGCCTCCTTTTTCCTCTCCTTTCCTTTTCCTTTTCCTTTCCCTTCCTCTGTCCTGTCCCCAGTCCTCCCCAAAACCTTAAACGTATTACACTCTGAAACTGGGACCCCAATGGGCCCCTGCCCAGGGCTCCTGGACCCTCCTGGCTTCAGAGTGATTATCAGTAGTAACTGTTGCTGTTTCCCTTCCAGCCTGATGTCTTTCTTTTTCTTTGCCTCATTAAAGGGGCCATGCCCTGGCTACTTCTTAAACAGGCCTATTTAATGAATGGGCATTACCTCATCCTAACTGAGTACCTGCAAAGACCTTGGCCTTAAAGGGCCCAAGGTCTCCCAGGGCATCCTGGGCCATCTCCAGTCATCCAGATGAATTTAGGGTTAGGGTTAGGGTCACTGGATCCAGATGTCTCTGGAGGAGAAGTGAGGCTGGTGACCTAACCCTAACCCTCCCTCATTCAAAACAAAATCAAGTGCAAGTCATGTTATCATTTCTCTGATGGCATGGTCTTCTTCGACAATGAAGGCCAAACACGACTAACTTCAACAGTCACACTCCAAATAGGAATCTGTGGTGGATGGGAGTAGAGGGGAATTGATGGTATTAAGTTCCAGATCAAGGCAGAGCCTTAGACCTACGGCTACCCTCCAAGACTTCAGTCCAAGGCAATGTAGAGCACAAGGATGGGCAGCCGCCTGTGGATCTCTTCCATGTGTATTTCTGTCTCAGACCATCTATTCAAAAGGACCATTAGTTTGGCCCAAAATTGAATGGAAGAGGAACAGAACACGTTTCACTGGCCCTGAGCTTTTCTTAAAATTACATGCAGGCCCATCTTTCCAATGCAGACGTTCTTTTGGGGACTGTGAACAGCAAGTCTCTCCCAAGGCAGCTGAAGGTATGTGATGCGTGTGGGCAGCCGGGGATTTACATGGGGAATCCAGCTCCACAAAACAATGCATGTTAGAAACAGAAGATGAAGGGTCCATACACCAAGAAATAAGGAGATGTGACAGATGCCCATGTCCTCCATAGTTTGAAGGATGGGGACCCTGTGACCCAGGACAAGCAGTCACCACTGGGACCAGAGACCATATGACTGCTCAGTATGGGGGTGATGGTCCAAGAACTCGGGCCCAGGCTGCACCCTTGCCTTCCCTTGGGTCAAGTTTGCATCACCCTGGATCTCATGGAAGCCCCAGAGAATCCTTGGGGAAGCATTTCTTCCTCAGAGTGACCAGGGTTCAGCTTCCCTTCTTATGAAGCCCTCTTTTCTCTACCTAGACTGAGAACGTACAACATACTTTTTGTTGAAGGGGAGCCCACGAGGCCACATTTACCTCTATCTACTAGGGGACCAACACTCATTGGTCAATATTTCCCCATGTGACTGATCTGACCCCAGGGCCCCTGAGTCCACTAGCTTTGGGGCTGCCTCACAATATATTTGAGTCCTCCAGAGCTGGATGGTCAGCTCTGGCAGTGTGCTTCTCTATCATCTGATCAGATATGGTGCTACTCTAGACTACTGAGACCTCACATATTTATTTGACCAGGCATTCAAAGCCCTCCTGATATTCTGGCTTGCATAATTTTCACTGGTAGGACTGGTAGGGAAATGCCATTCCCCCTTGCTGCAGAAGGGTCCAATTCCAAGCAGTTATGAGCACAATGCTCCTGGGAATTTAAATCCTGGCTCTGCTCCTTCTTGTCAGTGGAGTCTAGGCCTCAGTTTTCTGTGGTATAAAATGAGTGAGCTGGATTCTCAGATTTTTCCAGCCGTTAAGTTCTCTGATGGTCCCATCTGTATGCATGTCTATGTCTGTGTGGTGGTGGTGGTGATGAGATATTAGAGATGATATTATTATAGATGAGATATTAGAAAGATGTGATGCTGGCACTTCCTACTCACCTGGGGGGTCCTGGCTGCCAGGAGCCTGAGGGCCATTCCTATTTCCAGAGTTTACTTCTTGGGGAAGGGTGGTCAGGCAGAGCTGGAGAGGAAAAGCAGACCATGAGTAGGGCCAGTCCTACCTGGCAGTTCCCTGGCACCTGAACTGGGTCATTCTCCCCCTTCTTTCCCCACCCTCTTGCTTATTTAGCACCGAATATGGACAAACCCTGGACTAGATGCTGAGGTACACAGACAAAAAGAAACAGTCCCTGCTTTGAGAAGCCAATATCTGCTAGAAAACACACAGTAGGTCCCTCAGCCAAATGGATCTACATCTATAGGAGGTCACTTAACCTCCCCCAGGGGCCTCTGAGTGTGAAAGTGAATGAGCTGTTACTAATATGTACAAATACAATCGAGACAAGATCACTGAGAAAGGAAAAAAACACTACACAGGGGAAGTCGGGGAAGGGACCTCAGAACCAGCTTTTGCTTTAAGTTCAGAAAGCGTTTCAAAAAGGCAGATCTGAAGAAAACCCATTTCAAGCCTCAGGAGCAGCCTGGGCACACGTATGGAGGCTGTAGATGGGAACAAACAGCTGGTACCGCAGTTTGATGGGAAGGTGGACTTCCTGACTGTGAGCAGCATCCAACAGGGCGGGCAGTGGAGGGCTTCAAACACAAGCATGGAATTAGGGCCCAAGCTGACGTGGCCCTGTCGGACGTGGAGACAGGGGAGAGGATGTGGACAGGCCGACATCCAAGCGGCGCCTACTGCGTGATGAAGCGGCGCTCAGCGCCTTCGGATCGTTACCTGTCGGGTGCGCCCGGGCGCCGCGGAGGGCACTGAGGCAGAAGGGCTGAGGCTGCATTGGAGCTCGGGTCTCCCGCCTCCTGGCCTGGGGTCTCCGACGGCGATGGGTCCAGGAGGTGGCCGCACAGATTGGGAGGGAGGAGGGAAGGGACGGGAGAGAGCGGACCACCGAATCTGCCAAGGAGGCCGCCGGGGAGGGCAGGAGATGCCCGGAGGAGGGAAGGGATGGAGGGAGCAGACCACCGAACCTTTCCGGGAGGCCGCCGGGGAGGGCAGGAGATGCCCGGAGGAGGGAAGGGATGGAGGGAGCAGACCACCGAACCTTTCCGGGAGGCCGCCGGGGAGGGCAGGAGATGCCCAGAGGAGGGAAGGGATGGAGGGAGCAGACCACCGAACCTTTCCGGGAGGCCGCCGGGGAGGGCAGGAGATGCCTGGAGGAGGGAAGGGGCACGAGGGATGGAGGGAATGAAGGTCCAGCGAGGAGGGTCGTGGAAAGGGGAAGAACTCAGAGTGGGGGCTGGGGAGGAGCAGGCAGGGGGTGCAAGGTGCGACGTCAGGTGAGGGGACAGGGTTCAGGGGACCCCGCCATAGTGGCCGCGGCTCGAATCCTGGCAGGTGGAGGACCGCCTGGCCCACGAGGCTGCGGAGGCGGAAACGGACGTTGCGTAACAGCGCACCTCGTTCTTGGGACGTGCATGCTACCATTTCCATGACAACCGGTCAGTAAGGAAAGGAAGCCGCTGTCCGGCAGCGCAAGGCTTGTTGGGAATTGCAGTCCAGAATCACTGACTTTGTTCACGAGTGGGCACTGTCCCTCCCCTCTCCCGGGGTGAGCGCACTACTGCTGGGAGAGGAGCTCCCCCAACCTCGCCTCTTCCTGCAACCTACCTGCCCCTCCAAGTGCAAAGATGCTCCAGGTACCCAGGTGTACCTTGGCTCTGCATACTGACACCTGGTCCCCTGCTGACCACCCCCACCTTTCCAGGACTCCTGACCTAGGGGTGGGGAGGGGGTCGCCTTCAAAGCTGGCCTTCAGGAATCCTGAAAGAGTCCTGCCTCGGGGACATTCTCTGCCCCGCCCAAAGCTTAGGTGCGCCCTGACTCTGTATGGAGCATCAGTTGACCTGCAAAGGTCCTCGGCACCCTGCTGAACTTCTTCCTGCCCCCCATCTTTTCCTAGGACATCGACCTAATGTGTTGGAAGTCTTTCATGATGCTTAATAACGTTTTGTGGACATTAATGTCCACAAATACTTGGGCTAACTTATCAACAGGCACCTGCCTCCTTTTACAATGGTACCTTTCCTCATCAATATCTTTTCCCTTGTTTCTTGGAAATCAGTCCATTAATGAGAATCCTCTGCAATGGTCCTAAGAACATCACATGCTCTTCTTTTGAATTTGTCAGCGATTTTTGTGTTTGATATTTCAGAATGTATATCATCCATCAAAGAATACTAATGTTACAAAAAAGACTTTTTGATCTTAGAATGGCTTGGAATGATTGAAATCACCCTGAATTATCGAAATACCTTCCTTTTTCTACATCAGCTTTGGACTTAGGTCTTTGTAGATTTGCAGTGTCTGTTCAAGACCGATGCACTGATATGGTTTAATGTGTTGGACCATCAATTCAAATGCGTAGTGGAGACTGGATAACAGGCCTCGGTCTTCTCCTTCTGTTTTTCCAGGTTGTGGAACCTCATCAAAAGGTTCCGTGAGATGGTAGGATTTGATGCAATTGGCATAGCAGTATTTAGGAAAATTTTAAACCTACGCCAGAGGCAGGTGCACCAGGTTTAATTAATTACTTTCAGGGTGAGGGATGCCTAAAATGCCAGAGAAAAGGCACAGGTTATATACATACACAAGTGGGGAAGGCGAATTACAATACAGTCATCTCCAGGGCTTGCAAGCCCACCAATGGAGGACAATACAATTCTTAGGTAGATTGTTTCAAATCTCAAGGGTCTAGTGCATTGAGAGTTAGGGTTGGATCTCCCCCCTCCACACGTCACAGAACCAGAGTTCTATGATGGGAACACATTCTGCTTCACTTATCAAATACAAGTATAGTACAGCACAAGAATGCAGTGATGATAAGAATGTTGTCAAGTGTTTGCTTGATCATTCAAGCTGCTTTGTGAGTTTCTGACTCTCAAGCCAGAAGAAGAAACTGAGAAATACAAATTATTAATATATTCATTACACATATATTGATTAATATGAAAATTATAATTTCCTTCACACTTCTATGAATAAATGAAACGTTATTATATACTTACTATGTACAAAGAGAGCAGCTAGGGGGTGCCATTGTGCACAGAGCACTGGAAGACTCTTCTTCTTGAGTTCAAATCCAGCCTCAGACACTTACTTGTGTGACCGTGAGCAGGTCACTTCACCCTGTTTGCCTCAGTTTCCTCATCTATAAAATAAGCTGGAGAAGGAAAGAGCAAACCAGCCCTGTGTTTTTGTCAAGAAAATCCCCAATGGCAGAATAGAAGCAGGTACCTGTTTGAACTTTCCCTGAAACGCCTCAAAATATCTATAAAAAATGACTGTAAACATATTTTAGAGCAGCAGAAGCCACAAAATGACAGACTGAAGCAAATTTCCAGCCCAAGACAATCTAGAAGATAGACCCTGAAAGAAAGGGTCTATCACACTGGGCTGGGAGCAAGGTGCAGTCCCACGTGGACCACCACATAGGGCCTTAGGAGATGGAATCACTGGCAACTGTAGCAGTTTGCAGGCCTCTCAGCCCAGAAACACCAAAGACAGTTTAGGTTAGTGGGAAAGGTCTCTCACCTGAGTGAAAGAGCTCTGGTCCCAGTGTGGTTGGTGCCTCAGGAGCTGCTGGCCTGCAGATGGTGGGGAAATCCAGTGGCTGATCTGGGTTGCAGTCCTGGGTGGGGTGGGAGCACTGGTGGCGGGTGGTGACAGCAATGGGGAAGTCTCATAGTTCCAAGGCACAAAAGAGTGCTGGTGGTTGCTCACAGACCGGATCCCAGGCCATGAGAGGAGTAAGCAGCTCTCCCTTGATCCTCCTCTGAAAAGAGCTGCACAAAATCCTGAAGTTTAGGGAGGAAAACTCAAATGGAGGTAGGAAGAGCAGGCCCCCCTTTAGAGGTCCCACGGTGCGATAAGTGATGGGGACACAACAAGAAAGGGCTCTCCCATATTAATGGGGCAGTTCCAGCGTCCCTCCGCAGGGTGCAGGTGTCTTTCATCTCCTCTCTACGGAAAGGATGCCAGTCTCTGGCACTGACCCATGGCTGGGAGCCTGGGCGGGGCAGGCTGGCACCGGGCTCTTGGGCCCTCAGCATCCCAGTCAGCCTCACCCCGTCTGCGTCCTTCCGTGCAGGGAGCCCCTAGAAGGGCTCTGTCCAACACGTGGCCCCCCAGCCTCGCGGCCGCCCCCACCAGGAACGTCCCGCAGCCGCAGGGGGCACAGTCAGGCTCCGCCTCGGCTCCCTCTGCCAGGGGGCGTCTTGGGGCCTCCCTCCCGGGGGGGATCTCCACCCGCCGGGGGCTCGGGCGCGCGCTCCCGGGGGCACTTCCGCTTCCTCCAGCGGCAGCCGCGGGCGCGTGGGCGCGTGGGCGCGTGGGCGCGTGGGCGCGTGGGCGCGTGGGCGCGTGGGCGCGTGGGCGCGTGGGCGCGTGGGCGCGTGGGCGCGTGGGCGCGTGGGCGCGTGGGCGCGGGACCGTGGAAGGGCATTCTGACGTCATCGACTTCGGCTCGGGGTCCAGGCACTCCCGGGGGGCTAACGGTCACAGGGACCTTCCCCTCCTCCCCGAGGTGCCCCCGAGGGTGGGGGCGGGGACCGAGGGCTGACCCCCTGAGCCCCCCGAGGCTGCCCTCCTCCTCCCCCTTCCTCTTTCCTCTCTGATTTTCACCCCCTTTTCCCTCTTCCTGCTCGTCCTCTTTGCGCCCCCTTCCCCTTCTCCTTTTCTCTCCTCCTCCCCACACTCCTCTTCCTCACTCTTCCTTCCCCCTATAATTTCCACCCCTTCCCTCCCCTCCTTTCTCTTCCTTCTCTTCTTCTTCTTGGTGCCCCCTCCCCCAGTTGTCCCCCCTACCCCTCCAAAACCTCTCCCCTTCTTGTCCCCCCTCCCCCTTCTATTCGCCCTTCCCCCTCCTGTTCCCCCCACCCTCGGAGATCCTGTGGTCCCAGGACCAGGTTTCCTTTCCCTCTTTGGTCCCCCCAGTCTCACACAGGTTCAAGGACTTGTCCAGGTGTCACAGCCAGGTCTCCCTGGCTCTGAGGCTGCCCTAGGTCCTGTGCCCCAGGTGGCCTCTCCTCCATCCCCAGTGGGCAGTGAATGAGAGGTACAGGGGCACAAATGCCGGGCATTCTTTGCCCTGTGATGGCTCCCCTTTCCTCCCCAGATCTGCCTCCCGAGCGCTCTGCCCCTCCTCAAGAGGCAGGAATGGCCCCTGTGCTCCTGACGGCCAGGACCCCCCAGGTGAGTGGGAAGTTGCTGTTTCCTGGAATGGCATCTCTGTCCACAAGGCACTCACATAGGGGAAGGAACTGGACCCGTCACAGAATTTAGCAAGTCTTACTTGGTGCCAGGCCAAGTGCTTTTTGCCAAAAACCCCCCAGCAAGAGAAGAGCAGAGCTGAGTTTTGGATCCAAGTCTGTGGACTCCAAAGGTAGCTCCTTTTAGTGACTGCCTTCTCTGCCTCCCTACAGGAGAGACTTCCCTCTCACAATCACCCCCTCCTCCGTTTATTTGCCAAGGGGCCTGGGCCTGTATTCTTAATGCTAAGTGTGTGACCAGATATGCTGAAGGAAGGCACAGAAGGAAAGCTTTCAGGTCTGCAACATACTTTCTTCAGAATACCTAGTAAGCCTTCTAAGGACTGCTGCCCCCATTTCTACGGATGAAAATATTGAGGTGCTGAGACACCGACAGGAAGTGATAGAAACCTTGAGGAGTGGACAGGTGGATGAGTCTGACTTTGGAGGGCCAGAACGCTGAGGTTTAAGAACCATCAATAGCCTTACCCATATGGCTTACACACAGGCTGATTGCATGTGATCTCACAGGAAGCCCAAAGCCTCTGCTACCTTATGCCCGAGAATGAGCTCAGTGCTGGGGTCAGCTCACGTCCAGACACTCCAGAGACACGTTTTAGTGTGACATGTTCTCATAAAAGCAGCTGTTTCTTGTTCCCAGAAAGGAAATGACTTGGGATTTGGAAAGTCAGTATTTAGGAAGCTTCCCAGCATTTCTTTCAGACACAGGATGCCAAGTATCTTGATAGACTTACAGAGAGAGTCAGCGAGGTCTGTTCTTCAAATAGGGCCAAATGAAACGTAAGACAGGGGAGTGTGTGCCAGCTTCTCTTGTGACGGTCTACGTGGGCAAGCATTCTGTGGGGTCTTTATATTTTATTTTATTTTTACAAATTATTTTTTAAAAGTTTTAAAATCTATTTTGAACTCAAGTACAAGATAATAAAAGAAAAAAGAACCATTGCCATGTACAGAGCAAAGGATCCAATATAAAGCATTAAATTTCCATTTCAAGAAAACCTATATCATAAATACTCCACATTATTTTCAAAGCTCTCCAGCTTTTCTTTGTTTTTTGTACGTTTTCTGTTGTGCACGTTTAATTACCCTGCCAAGTCCACGATTAAGTACAGAAACACAAACACATGTATGTATAAACCAACACATATATACACATGTGCACTCATACTTCAGTATGTAAGACCATACTGTGCATTTCCACTTGTTGTTTCTCTGACGGTAAATAGCATCTTTTGTAAGTTCAAGTCTCCATGTTTTTCAAAATCAACCAACTCATCTTTTCCTATACCACTACAATATTCTAACCCAATCACATTTATCTGAGATTGTCTATGAAAGATTTTCCTACAGTTTTCTGCATTCCTTTTATTCTTGCCTGGTTAGGTTTTTTATATAAGAATGTTTTAATTTAACATCCTCAGAATGACCCATTTCACACTTCAACAGTGCTCTCACTTTATAATATAGTTTACACCTACTTCCTTTATACCTTCAACAATGCTCTCACTTTATAATATATTTTAAACCTACTTCCTTTATACCTTTTCTCCCCTGGTTTCTTTGAAGCTCCTGACCTTTTGTTCTTCCAAATCCACTTGGTTATTCTTTTTTTTAACTTGGATAATTTTTTAGTAACTTAATTGGGATAGCATTACATAAATAAATGAGTTAGATGAAATTGTTATTTTTCGTTGTTGTTGACTTTACCTACCCATGAGCAATAAATATTCAGATATTTAGATCTTTATTTATTTGTGTAAAAATTGTTTTACATTTATATTCATATAGTTCCTATGTCTGTTTTGGCAAGTATACTATCAGGTATTTTATACTGTCTAGTTATTTTAAGTATTTTAAATATTGAACAATACAGCTGACACACAGTGTAGTTTCCCTATTTTTCTCCTTTGATTGAATCTGTTTTAGATTTAACTTTATCTGAAATCATTACTCCCCTTTTTTTTATGTAATAAATTCTACTCATGACCTTTATTTTATGTTTGTGTGTAAGTCTCATTTTTATAGCACTTCCTGAAGCAATGTGTTGTTGAATTCAAACTTTTAATCTGCCATCAGTTTCCATTTTATGGGAAAATTGATCCCATTCACATTCCAAGCTCTAATTATTGTTGCATATTTTCCTCCTTCCTATTTTTCCTCACTATCCTTCTCATCCTTTTTCTATTCCTCTTTACTCCTCTGCTTCATTTCTACCTATTGCCTTGTCCTCTTTTTTAACCTACCCTCTCTTATCCTCCCTTCCCATCCTATCTCCTTGCTCTCTTCTTTCTGAACTTAGAAGACTTTTATATCTTCCGAGATATATATGTTGTTCCCTCTTTTAACCCATTCCTGATGAGAGTAAGGTTCCAGCACTGCCCACCCTCCTCACTACTAGCTTTTTCTGTCAATTTTTCCTTTTTTGCCTCTTTTGTATGCGATAATTGCTCCTTTTTATCTCTCCCTACACAGCTTTATTTTTTTAATCACCCTATCATACTTAACTCAGCCCAAACCTTTCTTTCAAACTACCCAAACAAAAATGGCAGTCATAAAAGAAAAGATATTTTCATGTATAAGAAGTAAGCAATTTAACCTCATTGTGTCCCTTATAATTGGTCCTTAATGTTTATTTTATATTTCTCCTGGATGTTGTATGTCAAATTTTCCCTTAAGTTTTTTTTGCTGTTTTTGTCACAAATACCCGAAAATCTTTTAGTGCGTTGAATGTCTGTTTGTTTTTCTGTTCAGGATTATACTTAACTTTGCTGGATAAGTTATCCTTGGTTGTAACCCCAACTCTTTTGCTTTGTGAAATACAGTATTTCAAGATCTATGGTTCTTCGGGTGCAATAGTAGCTGCTAGGTCTTATATAATCCTTTATTGTAGATTCATGATATTTAAATTTATTTTTTCCTGTTGTTTCCAATATTTTCTCCTAAACCTGGGAGCTTTGAAACTTGCCTATAATATTCTTGTAAGTTTCTCTCCTGAGATCTCTTTCAGTTAGCGATTGGTAGATTTTCTCTATTTCTGCCTTGCCTTATTGTAGAATTTCAAGGCATTTTTCCTTGATAATTTCTTGTAATATTGTATCAATTTTCTTTTTTTATCATAATTTTCAGGCAGTCAGACTATTCTTACATTATTTCTCCCCAGTCTGTTCTCAATATTAGTTGTTTTTCTGATGAAATGTTTCAAATTTCCTATTTTTTTCATTCTTTTGATTTTGTTTTATCATTTGTGTCTTAGAATGTTATCACTTCCCATTTCCTGAGTGGTTTTGTTGTTCAAGGAATTATTTTCTTCCTTAGGTTTTTGGTTGTCTTTTACATTGGTTGACTTCTTTTCACAATCTTTTTTGGATTGCTGTTAGTTTTTTCTAATTTTCCCTTGAGTTCACTTACTTGATGTTTAAAGTCCTTTTTAAGTTCTTCCAAGAATTCCTTCTGTGCCTAGGATCATTTGACATTTCTCAATGAAAACTCCATTATCTTCCTCTGAATATGAACCCAGATCTTCTCTGTCCTCCTAGTGGCTATCTAAGGTTAGGTGTTTTTCTCATTTGTTTACTCATTTTTATTTTATTTTTTTGTTGCTGTTTTATTTTTAGCAGCTATTGATGTGATCAGATTCGAGTCCCAAGGTACCAGGAATAATGCCCCAAGCTTCAGGTCATTCTTACTGTTACTTTGTGAGGTCTGTGTCAGGGCCCAACCTTGCTTGGGTTCTCCTCTCTTCTACTAAGCCATGGCTAGAGCCTCCAGTCACACTGTCTTGCAAATGATGTCACTTCCTGTGGTCTTCCAAGTGCCACAACTTGCAAGATCCCTGCCCCTTTGCTACTACCCTCACCACATGTGTGCTGGCACCTTCTCCCTGGCAGCTGCAGTCTAATCCAGGTCATCCCTTGACACTGGAAGATCCTTCAATCTTCTCCAGTCTACTTGTGAAATGAAACTATCTCAGACTGAAGCTGCCTCCCAATCCCAGCAGCCTCCAGGGCATGTTGTTTGTTGATTCTCCGGAGTTGGTCAACCTCTGCCCTTGGAGTTCAGCTGTTTCTTGGGGTCTTCTTCAGTTGCCTTGGGAGAACAGCTGCTTTACCATGACCTTTGTTTATGTCTGCTGTTCTCCATTCCTTCTGAAGCAATATTCTGTCTTTTTCTGTGGAGGAGATTTGGAGAACTGAAAGTTTTCTGACCTGTGCTTGCATCTTCCTGGAATCCTCTCTGGGGTCTTCCAGATGTTAGTATCAGGGCCCTTAACATGCAGCCCCCTCTGTGATGCCTGTGAGGTGCTTGGTTCACCCATGTCATGAAGAAGGCTAGCATTGGGTTAAAGTATCTGCTGCACATCTGGATCAGGCACTTCTGTCAGATTGAAAGTGGGGCCTGGAACTGACCTGGAGAAGGAATGTCCTTAATGTATTTTAGGGCTTTTCTCACCTAGGGGCTCAGTGATTGTGACTAAAAAGTTTGCATTCAAACCAAAGTCTTTAACTAACCCTGGATAGGAGAGGAACATGATGTCATCTCCCAGGCTTGAAGCAAGCTGGTTTACTGAAACAGACATGTGGAAGACCAGAAAGCCCTCGAATGCAGTCGTTATGGGGAACCATCTCCACCTGTTTGAAGGAGGCCCTAGAGGGAGGTAAATGTAGTCTCCCTTATTGGGAGCCTTCACACACAGACTCTGTGCACACTTACCTGGGGGACTCCTGTAGGATTAGTGTCTCAGATCAGGTTGTTCTGTGAAATTCCTGTGACCTCCAGTGAGTGACTGTTCTCAGTTGCCTCATCTGTAAAGCTGGACTGAGGGACCTATGCTTTGATGATTCTAGTAGTGTCTCCCCTTTGGGTTAAGGAATGCTGAGCACTTTTCACAACCCCCAGCTTTCTAAGGTGAAAAGTTATAGACGGGGCAACTGAAGAACTCAAAGACAAATAATGAACACTTGTGCACTTGACCTGTACAGCAAGAGGGAGGTTGGTAGAATAGGGAAAGCAGGGTCCTGGATATCAGTCTTGCACCTCAGGGTTTGGCACTCAGCCTTTGTTACCTTCATAACTGGCTCCTTCCTCAGCAGACAGAAGCAGGCAGGCCACAAAGAAAGCAATGCAAAGAATCAACAGATAGATTGAAGAAGGCCCTTCTACCTTAACAAAAAAACAAAAAACAAAACAGAACAAAAAAAAACCAAGGAAAGGGCCTGGTTGATAGATGTGAAAATGTTGCCCAGAAGCCTCAGGGGCAGTTCCACAGGAGACGTGGAGAAGCAGTGTGTGCACCTCCTGAAGAAAACAGACTCCAAGGCAAAGGGGCTTCCAGGAAAAAGGAAGGCTTATCCTGCCTGCCCACTTCGATGTGCTCAGGACCAAGAATCACGGCTTCTTAGATGGTCTGACTCCCTCATCTTACAGGCCTGGGGCAGAGGTGAACTGGGCTGTGAGCTCAGGCCCTTTCAGCTCTCTCTGGCACACTGCGTAGTTTCAGATGTCTAGTTTTCTTATTTGACTTATTACCAGCTTGGGCACACTGAAGGCTCAGTGACACCAGAAGGATCTTCTACAGTTTCTGCCAGCTCTGCTCCTTCCTGAATTCTGTCAGAGGAGTGGTCTCTCGGTAAGTGGATGTGCATTTGGTGTTTCAGGAATCAGTGACATTTAGGGATGTGGCTGTTGACTTCACCTGGGAAGAATGGGGGCATCTGGATCCTTCCCAGAAGGAGCTCTACAGGGAGGTCATGCTGGAGAACTACGAGAACCTGGCCTGCCTGGGTGAGGAATAGATCTTGAGTTGTTACTGTCTGGCTTACCTTTGCCACCTACCCACCACCTCCAGCCCCGCAGGCGAAAGGTGCATCTCCTCTTCTCCAGACACTGGGGATGCAAAGGGAGAAAGATACAGGGGCTGCTCCTGAAAGAAATGGGGAACTTGATAGTGTTGTCTCTGATGTTCTGGTTTTCCCATTCTGTTTACTGAGGTCCAAGATTGTCCCCCAAAGTCCCAACGTGAAGATGAACATGAAGCAAGAATCCTGCTCCTTTAAAGGGCATGAGGCAAATTCCCCATAATTCCTAGGGATGTAGTGCAGAGCCTTCTCCAGCGGCCTGGGTGGTAACCTGGACCTTTTAAGCATGCCCATCTTTGTTCAGATGAGCTGGATCTCACTTTGTTCAGTAGGGACTCTCTATCCCCAGCACTTTTTCATTTCCAATGAACAGGACTTGCTGCTTCCAAGCCAGATGTGATCCATCATTTGGAGCAAGGGGAAGCACCTTGGACACCTCAGACAGAAGTCCCAGGAAGCAGCTGTGCAGGTGAGTGATTAGTCATTACAAAAACAGTTCTTTGGGTCCTTAATGATAGTAACAATACTCAGTTTTTCTACAGGGTTTTTCAAGGCTTTCAAAGCACTTTCTAGGTGTTAATATTATTCTGATCACCACAACAATTGTGGGAGAAGCAGTTGTATTCCCATGCTGATGGAAGTTAAATCTCTTGCCCAGGGTTAGACAGCTAGTAATGTCTGATGCTGGATTTGAATTTTGGTCTTTCTGACTCAGGACCAGAACTCTCTACCTACTGTGTCACTTAACACAGGATAAATTTTTAAATGTTGGACAAGGGAATAGGCAGAGCCAATCTGGTAGAGTAGAAGCTGGGATTTGCTTGAGCTCTCCTCCAAGAACCTCCCCCTCCCCACCCAAATGCCTGTAGAGGATGACTCTGGACAGGTTCAGGAGCTTCAGAGCCCACAAGATGATGGTGTGGAGCATCTCTCCAGCCCCAAGACAGCCTGAAAGGTTGATAGCATCTGTTGAACCAGGTTGGGAGAAGAGCATTGTCCAGCATGAGCCACGCAGGCACAAACAGGACCTGAGCAGACCTCCAGGGGACTGAATACTGAATTGGTGTCAGCTGTGGTGCTTTCCAGACTTCTTGACAGCAAGGGTTGAGGTCACCTTGGAGGTATGGGAGAGTAGTTTGGTCTGGCCCCAGACCTGGGGCAGTGGAAGGGGCAGAAGAGCCTACAGTAGCTGCAGCAGCAGCAGTGGCATAGGATGTTTCTGGAGCACTAGACTCACAGATTGTAGGGGGATGGAGTGGCTGACTGTACACCTCCCACCCCTCACTGTAAGCCCAGAAATACCTTGACAAAGAGCTGAAAAGTCAAGTAAATGGCAAGGGAAATGAGCAAAAACCAGAAAAAAAGAATCAGGCTATAGAATCTTGCTTTGGTGACAAGGATGATCAAAACAGACAAACAGAGGGCCAGAAGGTCAAAGCTTTCTACATCCGAAGCCTCCAAGAAAAATATGAGTTGGTCTCAGGCCATGGAAGAGCTCAAAAATACTTTTGAAAATCAAGTAAATGAGAGTAATGTAAGAAAATTTAAGAAAAATTAAGGGGACCCAAAAATACTGAAGAAGATAACACCTTAAAAAATAGACTAAACCAAATGGCAAAAAAGATCCAAAAAGCCAATGAGGAGAAGAATGCCTTAAAAAGCAGAATTGGCCAGACAGAAAAGGAGCTCCAAAAGCTCACTGAAGAAAATAGTTCCTTAAAAAATTAGAAATGATCAGATGGAAGCTAATGACTTTATGCAAAACAAAGAAATTATAAAGTAAAACCAAAAGAATAAAAAAAATAGAAGACAGTATGGAATATCTCATTGGAAAAATGACTTACCTGGAAAACAGATCCAGGAGAGAGAATTTTAAAATTACTATACTACCTGAAAGCCATGATCAAAAAAAGAGCCTAGATGCCATCTTTAAAGAAATTATCAAGGAAAACTGCCCTGATATTGTAGACCCAGAGGGTAAAATAGATATTGAAAGAATCCACTGACTGCCTCCTGAAAGAGATCCCAAAAGGAAAACTCCTAGGAATATTGTAGCCAAATTACAAAGTTCCTAGGTCAAGGAGAAAATGCTGCAAGTAGCCAGAAAGAAGCAATTTGAGTATTGTGGAAATACAATTAGGAAAACACAAGTTTTAGTAGCTTCTGCATTAAGGGATTAAAGGGCTTGGACTATGATATTCCAGAGGTCAAAGGAGCTAGGATTAAAACCAAGAATCACCTACTCAGTAAAATCTTTCAAGGAAAAAATAGTATTTCAATGAAATAGAGGACTTCCAAGCATTCTTTTGAAAAGACCAGAGCTGAATAGAAAATTTGACTTTCAAATGCAAGAACCCTCCAACTACCCTAATTATATGGGATTATATATATAATTATATATAAGGATGATATTTAAAAAAATAAAATTGAATGGCGAGAAAGAGGAATCTATTGGGAGGAGAAAGGGAGAAATAGAACGGGGTAAACTTTCTCTCACATAAAAGAGACAAAAAAAAGCTTTTACAATGGAAGAGAAGAGGGAAGAGATGAGAGGGAAATAGGGAACCTTACTCTCTTTGGATTTGACTTAAGGGGGGAATAACATGCACACTCAATTGAGTATGAAAATCTATCTTACAGTACAGGAAAGTAAGGGAGAAGAGCATAAGGAGGTTGACAGAAGGGAGGGCAAATGGGAAGGGGTAATTAGAAGTAAATGCTTTTGAGGAGGGACAAGGTCAAAAGAGAATAGAATACATGGGGAGCAGGATAGGATGGAGGAAAATAGAATTATTCTCTCACAACATGACTATTATGTAAGTGTTTTGCATGACTACACATGTATAATGTATTTGAATTGCTTGTCTTCTCAATTGGGGTTAATAGGAAAGGAGGAAGGGATAGAAGTTGGAACTCAAAGTTTTAAAAATGAATGTTAAAAATTATTTTTATATGCAACTGGGAAGTAAGACATTCAGGCAATGGGATATAGAAATCTGTCTTGCTCTGCCAAGGAAAATAGGCAGGGGATAAAAGAAGGGAAAGGGTGATGGAAGGGGGAAAAAAAGGAGAGCAGATTGGGGGAAGAGGTAGTCACAATGTGTTCTGTCTTGGGGTGGGACAGGGGAGAGGTGGGGAGAAAACTTGGAAGTGGAAGTCTTGTGGAAGTGAATGTTGAAAACTAAAAATGAATTAACCTAAAAAAAGGGAGAAATGGGGAGAATATCTTCCAGAGTTGTTTTGAGGTTAAACTAAGACAATATACATGTAAGGCAGTTGGCAATCTTTAAAAAACATGTGGGATGGGGAACCATCTTCCAAGGTCCCTGGCCTGCAGAGAAGAGCGCAGGCTCTATAGAATGAGCTCCTTCAGGGAGCCTGATCTTTTCCCAGGACAAATTGGGTTCCTCAATTCTTGACTCACTTGTCCCTTCAGCCTCAGAAAAAAAAAAGGTAGCTACAGTAGGGAGTAGAGCACAGGGTCATAGATTTAGGCCAGGCTTGCCCATGGATTGCATACCAGAGGATTGTGGGCAGCCAGCCAAAAATGTACAGGAAAACATCCTTTGTAAATAGAGGAAATCCTTTGGCATGCTGCAAGCAGCCCAAGTACCATAAGTAGCCCACAGGTCACAGGTTGTGCAGGCTTGATTTAGTTCATTCAATCTAATGTCAACATTCTACAGATTAAGAAAACTGAGGCTCAGAGAATGTAATGACTTAGCCAAGATTATACTGGTGAATAGTAAGTGTCAGAGTCAAGACTTAAATCCAGTCGTCCATCCCCTTCCTCATCCTATCTGTGCTTCCTGTCTGTCTCTATTTCTTTCTTTCTCCCCTGCAAGTTATGATAGCAGTGCTCTAGCTATATTAACAGACAGGAGGGTAGGGATCACTGGATGAATAGATGAATATAGACCGAATATTAAAGACAGTGGAGTGGGGAAAAGTTTGTCTTCATACACACACACACACACACACACACACACACACATATTGTATACAGGCTTCTTTGAAATTTGGCTACATTCATTAGATAACATTTATTTTTTATCGTTTTGGGATGGTTGTCCTGTTCATTTCCATTGGTTTCGTTATTGCCTCCAACTCTCACCCTAAATTTATGTGTATTTTATTGGTTTGTTTCACTGCACTCTGTATCAGCTCATGTACGTGTCTCTATATTTCTCTGTATTCATGATGTCTGTCATTTCTCACAGCATGGTAATTTTATGTTCCTCCTTTTTTTCCTCTTTGCCCCTCTTTCCTTTGAGCACAAGCTTAACAAATAAATCTCCGGGTCAAGGGATATAGGTATTTTACCTACTTTATTTATATAGTTTAAACTTCTTCCTTTTATAGATGAGAGAACTGGGACATGAAGAAGTTAATTGAGTTTTTCTGGGTCACACCTAATCCAGGAGTCTTCTCCATTCCTTCTTGGGAGCTCTATCCAGCTGGCCATCTAGCCGCTTCTTTTGTCATTTAGAAAACTGAATAACTTCCACATCATAAGATCGTTGTTTTTCCTCAACTAGAAATGACCATACAACCATAATGTGATAGGATTATTATTTGACACTTTTTCTTTTCGGTGCAGACAAAAGACAGGTCTAAGTGAATAGCACATGGATACAGGGGATATTTACATTTTTTATTTCTTCCAGATTCGGAGACTAGGCCTGAAGTCAAGGTGTCAACTCCAAATCAGGGAACTTCTATGGAATCATCATACCATGAAAGATCAGTAAGGAATGATTTCTGTGTCTCTTACTTGAGAAAAGTCTGGGAACATGAGGCTAGGTTAGAGATGCAGAAGAATAATAAAAAGGCACATTCTGGTAATGTCAGAATTACCAAAAGAAAAATTCACAATAAATTGACAGGCCTTGAATGTGGAAAGTATGGAAGAAATCTCCATGTGGGATCAGTCCTTTTTTCAAAACACAAAGTATCTGTGGGAGAGAATCTTTGTGTATATGATGCACAGAAAAAGAACTTCACTCCATGTCCAGACCTAAATAAATGTAACAGAATCTATTTAGAGAAAATATTTCCGAAGTGTAATGAAAGAGAGAGATCTTTGAGCTCCAAATTAGAACATATCCAATACAATAAACTGTGCCCTGGAGAGAATCTCTGTGAATACAAAGAAAGCAGGAAATACTTCTACAAAGCCAGTCCACAAATTAATTCCCATCAAATAATAGATATTGGAAAGAAACCCTGTCCATGCACTGAGCATGAGAATGATTTTTCCCAGAATCCACTAGTTATTGAATATAAAGAAACTCACGGTGAATATGGAAAGCTGGCTAAGGACAATCCCTCCGTTACTTCCTATGAGCAGATTCATACTGAGGAGAGAACTTATGAATGTAATGAATGTGGGAAGATCTTCTATCAGAACACACATCTTATTTGCCACCAGACAGATCATACTAGAGAGAAATCTCACAAATGCCATGACTGCGGAAAGGCCTTCTACCAGGTCACAGAGCTAAATCACCACCAGAGAAATCATACTGGAGGGAAACCTTATAACTATAATGAATTTGAGAAGGTCATCCGCCTGAGTTCACAATTTTCACCACCTCAGAGACTGCATTCTGCAGAGAAACCTTATGAATGTCATGAATGTGGGAAGGGCTTCCGCCTAAGAGTACACCTTATTGGACATCAGATGATTCACAGTGGAGAGAAACCTTATGAATGTAATGTATGTGGGAAGGCCTTTCGCCAGAGTGTACACCTTATTGGACATCAGATGATCCATACTGGAGAGAAACCTTATGAGTGTAATGAATGTGGGAAGGCCTTCCATCTAAGGGCAGAAGTGACTCGGCATCAGACAATTCACACTGGAGAGAAGCCTTATGAATGTAATGAATGTGGGAAGGCCTTTCGTCTCAGGGCAGAACTTACTCGACATCATATAGTTCATACTGGAGAGAAGCCTTATGAATGTAACGAATGTGGGAAAGCCTTCCTTCTGAGTTCCCAGTTTACTCAGCATCAGAGGATTCATACTGGAGAGAAACCATATGAATGTAATGATTGTGGAAAGGCCTTCCGACTGAGTGTCCAGCTTGCTCGGCATCAGAGAATTCATACAGGAGAAAAACCTTATAAGTGTAATGAATGTGGGAAGGCCTTCCACGTGAGTGGAAAGCTTACGCAACATCAGAGAATTCATACAGGAGAGAAACCATATGAATGTCATGAATGTGGAAAGGTCTTCCACCTCAGTGCACATCTTATTCGCCATCAGACAATTCACACGGGAGAGAAACCTTATGAATGTAAAGACTGTGGGAAGGCCTTTTACCATAGTACAGAGCTTACTCTACATCAGAGAATTCATACTGGAGAAAAACCATATAAATGTGATGAATGTGGGAAGGCTTTTCGCCAAAGTGTACACCTTGCTGGACACCAGATGATCCATACAGGTGAGAAACCTTATGAGTGTAACGAATGTGGGAAGGCCTTCTGCCTAAGGGCAGAAGTTACCAGACATCAGACAGTTCACCCTGGAGAGAAGCCTTATGAATGCAGTGAGTGTAGAAAGGCCTTCCGTCTGAGGGCAGGACTCAGCCGACACCAGATGATTCATACTGGAGAGAAGCCTTTTAAATGTAATGAATGTGGGAAAGCCTTCCGCCTGAGCGCACAGTTTACTCAACATCAGAGGATTCATAATGGAGGTAAACCTTATTAGTATAGTGAATGTGAGCAGTCCTTTAGTCAGAGACCAGACCTTGGGCAACACCAGAAAATGCATAAGAAAGTAACTTTATACAGCATTAGAAAATTCATACGAGAAAGATAAACATTATTAATAAACTCAATGTACAGAAGCCTACAGAGAACACAAGTTGTTATGTCTTACAGAATTCATAATGCAAAGGAACGTGGTTGTGAGAAGTTATTTTGCTCTAGCCTAGAACTAAATTAACAACAGAGAATTCATTTTAGGGAATATGATTATAATGAATACAGGAAGGTACTCAGCTACAGGCCATCCTTTGTTTCCCATCACAGAATGCTGGAGAGAAGCATCAGAAATGTAGTGATATTGGCAAGGATTTTGGTGAGAAAAGAAGTCTGAAATTTGTGTCAGAGAATCCACAGTAAAGGGAAACTAAACGAGTGTATAAGGTGGTAAATCCATCAGTAAAACATCTCTGTTTTAATTCCAGTAACCCTCACCCTAACCTTAAATGTGCTCCCTTCCCCCCACCTATGGAGAAGGCAGGAAAGAAATAAGATGGTCAATTTTACATAGGAAGATGTGCTAAACATATTTCCACTTTATCCCTGTTATAAGGGATGGGGGGGAGGGTGTGTGTGTGTGTGTGTGTGTGTGTGTGTGTGTGAACCAGAACAAGAAAGACACAAATTTCTTCTCATTTTGGTTATATTGCATGTACCAAGTGCAAAAACTCTTAAATTTCATAGAATTGAAATGATCTATTTTACCTCGCATGATTCTCTCTTTCTCGTTTGGTTGTTCAACTCTTCCCTTATTCATAGATCTGACAGGTATATTTTAACAAATTCCTTTCATTGACTTATGACCTTTTACGCCTCTCTGACTGCTACTAGAGAATAGGGGAAAATGAACAGCATTTCACATTAGATGATAGGAACCTTCACAGGGGCATTCCAACCACTCTCTCCCCTTTCTCCACACACCTCCATATGCTCCTATACATGTTCCCTGCTTTCTAAGGTTTGGCTCCCAGGCAGAGGTGAAATGGTGGCCTGGACCTCTTGAAGTCAAGGGGAGGAAGGGCCAACCCCTGTGGTGGCTGAGGGCTGAACAAAGGCTGCCCACTCCCATGTGACCATTTCAGTGCATCCTAGGGACTCTCTTTTCCTTTCTTCCTTCCTTCCTTCCCTTCCCCCACTCCTTTCCTTTTCTCTCTCCCTCCCTCCCTCCCTCTCTCTCTCTCTGTCTCTCTCTACCTCTCTCTCCCTCTCTTTCCCCCTCCCCCCCTTTCTCTTTCTTTCTCCTTTTCTTGTGGAATCATACCCTACATGACCAAAATTGCTGGGAATACTGGAAAATAGTTTGGAAAAACTGGGTATAGACGAACATCTCACACCGTGTGCTGAGATAAGGACAAAATGGGTCCGACTATAAAGGAACTAGGGGAGTATGAGAAAGTAGGGCTTGTCAGGTCTAGGGCTGCAGAATTCGTGAGCAAAGAAGAGACCGAGAGCTTTAAGCGAAGCCAAGTGGATGGTTTTGATCCGGCCCGCTCCCGGCCTGGGCCCTTCCCCGTAGGGGCAGCGACATTAGGGGGCTCGGCGCCAGGGTCCTGCGGTTGGGGCCCGGAGTTCGGGCCCCGCGGGCGCCTCGTCTCCATGGATTCATCTCAGCGCTTTCCGGTCTCCATCCCTCCGAACGAAATAATAAATGATAGGCAGCGTCAGCCCGGGCTGGAGGAGGATGATCGTGTCCAAGCCTTCCCGGGCCATCCTGGGAGGGGCGTAGCCCGACAAGGCAGCCCCCTGCCCCGGCCGAACAGCGGCGTGAGCGGCGGGCGCCCGAGGATGCCAAGTCGAGGTCCGTCGGGCAGTCTGGGTCTGGGGCTCGGGCCCCGGCACCCGGAATCCAGGGACTAGCGACTCTGCACGCGTGGATGGCCCAGCTCCCATAGAACTTTGTGGGACACCTCTCCTCGCCTCTCCTGCGCTCACCTGGGGGTGGGCTAGGCAAAGAAAGGGTTTCGGGTTTTTTTTTATGAGCTTCCGTCTACGTTTATCCCCACGAGGTCTTCCCCAACCCTCAGGACCCGCCAGAGAGGGGAATGGGCACCCAAAGGGTTAGGGTTAGAATTTAGGGTTAGGGTTAGGGTTAGGGTTAGGGGTTAGGGTTAGGGTTAGGGTTAGGGTTAGAGCGCATTTAGGGTTAGGGTTAGGGTTAGGGTTAGGGTTAGGGTTAGGGTTAGGGTTAGGGTTAGGGTTAGGGTTAGGGTTAGGGTTAGGGTTAGGGTTAGGGTTAGGGTTA
>CM053772.1:0-26624 GCA_028658325.1 Potorous gilbertii
AATACTTTTTTCTCAGGATTATAGGATTGTAGATTTCAATCTTCAAGGGATCTTAGGTACCAGCTCTCCCAGTCACCTCATTCAGCTCTTCCCAATAATCTAATGCCACCAGGAAACAATTTATGAATTTTTGCATAGAAATATTTGCTGAAATTCAGATCTATATAACTGTGATTGAATATCACCTCAGTTTCCCCTAAATTCTGTTTCTTACACTTCCTACCTGGTAGAAAAGCAGACATCTACAAAAGACAAGTACGACAGGAAGTAGTACATAGGGGATCCTAGTGTGGAGCAAAAATCCACAGAGGCACTAGTGCAGATGTGGCCAGAGCAGAGTAGAAAAGGTCTTGGGTGGGTTGACTCACTGGCAGCAGTTCAGATTTCCAAACTGCTCTTCACAGGACAGATTCCAGCAGAACAGGGTGAGAGAGAAGCGCAGGGCCCATGACAACTGTAGCAGCTACTCCTGGGCTATCAGCCCACAGACTAAATGTTTGTAAATCACCTACCTGAACATCTGGGAGCCAGCATGGTGAATTAAACTGTAAGTGCTCTCACCTTCCCTGATTAACCTTGAAAAACCCAGAGAATATTGCCCAAGGAAAAATTCTGGAATGGTAGAGCCAACAAAAAAGGTAAACAGTCTTTTAGCTCAGGAGACTACTGGAAATGGTCCCTCTTCCTGTGGCTGAAGCAAACCCATGCAGCAAGGGATCCCAGCAAGCCCCAACCTGACTGGACCAGCAGAAGATCCTGAGCCCAATAGAGCCGGCAAGTGCCAACACCAGGATCCCAGGTATGCCTTAGTACAGCCAAGGGAACTGGACAGACATCAGTATAGACAGGGTTAGTGCAGCTTTAGGGGAGGAGGAAATCTCCAGAGGCCGGACTACTCATCCCCCACACCTTATACCATAAGCTTAAGTGTAATGCCCTGGAAAACTCAGACTTCACCTGGTCTCAGCCTTGGCACTCACCAGTCAGTTCAACACTACATAAGCTGCAGCATTATATAGCTCCTTGTTGAGAGAACCAGAGGCCACAGAATACAAAGCCAGTAAGCAGGAACTAACTCCAAGCATGAGAAACATGTGCCCTAGAACCAGAGATTCACTTTAAAAGCCAAGAAAAAGGCAATCACCATGAGCAAGAAGTAAATTAGAAAACCAAAGACCATAGAACCTTACTATAGGGACAGAGAAGAAGAAAATATGAATTCAGAAGAGGACAGCATTGACATTGTACTCACATCTGAAACCTCAAAATGGAATATGAACTGGTCTCAAGCCCAAAGAGCATCCTTGGAAGAGCTCAAGAAGGATTTTAAAAGCCAAATTAAAGAGGTAGAAGAAAAATTGACCAATGCTTTCTAAAATACATCTAGTTCCTTAAAAAAAAATTGGCCAAATGGATAACCTAACTGGAGAAAATAACTCTTTAAAAGGAACAATTGGACAAATGGAAAGGAAGGTACAGAAGCTGACTGAAGAAAACAATTGTTAAAAATTAGAATTGGGCAAGTAGAAACAATGACTCTCTGAGGCATCAGGTATCAGTCAAACAAAATATAAAGAATGAAAAAAATAGAAGAATATGTAAAATATCTCATTGGAAAAACAACTGACCTGTAAAATAGATCCAGGAGAGAAAATCTAAGAATTATTGGTCTACCAGAAAGCCACGATGAAAAAAAACCTATACAGTATCTTCCAAGAAATCATTCAGGAAAACTTCCCTGAGATCCTAATTCCAGAGGGCCAAATAGTCACTGAAAGGATCCACAATCACCTCCTGAAAGAGATCCCAACTTGAAAATACCAAGAAATATTGTTGCCAAATTCCAGAATTATCAACTCAAGGAGAAAACACTGCAAGCAACTAGAAAGAAAAAATTTAAATATTAAGGAACTACATTCAGAATCACACAAGACCTTGTACCTTCTACATTAAAAGACTGGAGGGACTGGAATGTGATATTCTGTAAGGTAAAGCAGCTTGGACTACACCCAAGAATTAACTACACAGCAAAATTGAACATAATTTTTCAGACAATGAGATGGACATTCAATGAAATAAGGGATTTCCAGACCTTCCCGATGAAAAGGCCAGAGCTCAATAGAAAATTTGATCTTCAAATATAAGATACAAAAGAGGCATAAAAAAGTAAACAGGCAAAATAGAATGGAAAAAAAAAACTTGTTATTCAATATGAGCAAACTGCTTACATTCCTATATAGGAGGATGATACATGTTAATCTTGAGAATTGTATATTTATGACAACATTTAATAGACATACACATAGATAGAGGTTGTGGGTATAAATTAGCTGATGTGATGATAAAAAGCCCAATTAGGTGTACAGAGGGAGAAGAGGAAAGGAGGAGACAGAAAAGGGTAAATTACATCACATGAAGAGACACAAAAACATAGTAGAGGGAAAGAAGAGAGATGAATATTGAGCTTTACTCTTATTGGATACAGCACAAGGAAAGAATAACATTCTCAGTTAAGTATAGAAATATAACTTGCACTACAGGCAGTAGGAGGGAAAAGGAGAAATGAAAGAGAGGTAAACTGATAGAAAGAGGGAAGACTGATGGAGGCAGTGGACAAAAGTAAAACTCTTGAGGAGGGGAAGAGAAAAAGGAGAAATAAAACCATAATGGGGGGAGGGGAATAAGAGAGAGAGAAAGACACAGATAGTAATTATAACTGTGAATGTGAATGGAATGAACTCTCCCATAAAACAGAGGCAGATAGAAGAATCATTGGAAAAATATATAATCCTGCAATATATTGTTCACAAGAAACACATCTGAGATGGAGGATACACACAGGGCAAAGGTAAAAGGATGGAGCAGAATATATTATGCTTCAACTGAAGTGAAAAAAGAAATCAGAGGTAGGAATCGTAATCTCAGACAAAACAAAAGCAAAAATAGGTCTAATCAAAAGAGATAAGGAAGAAAACTATACCCTGCTAAAAGGCACCATAGACAATGAATTAATATCATTACTAAACATATATGCACCAAGTGGTACAGAATCCAAATTGTTAGAGGAGAAGTTAAGGGAATTACAAGAAGAAATAGCAAAACTATATTAATGGGGGACCTCACTTTCTCTGATTTTGAAAAATCCAACCTTAAAATAAACAAGAAAGAAGCTAAGGAGGTGAACAGAATTCTTTTAAAGGTAAATACTATAGAAGATCTCTGGAGAAAACTGAATGGGAATAGAAAGGAATATACCTTTATCTCAGTGGCACATGGCACATACACAAAAATTGGCCTTGTATTAGGGCATAGAAACCTCACAATCCAATGTCAAGAGGCAAAAATAGTCAATATATCCTTTACAGATCATGATGCAATAGAAATTATATGTAATAAAAGACCATAGAAAGATAGACCAAAAAATAATTGGATATTATATAAACTAATCCTAAAGAATGAATGGGTCAAACAGCAAATCACAGAAACAATAACTTCATTCAAGATAATGACCATGATGAGACAACCAACCAAAACTTATGGGATGCTGCAAAGGAAGTTCTTAGGGGAAGTATTATATCTGAATCCTTACATGAATAAAATAGAGAAAGAGGAGATCAAAGAATTGGACATGCAACTGAAAAAAACTAGAAAAAGAACAAATTGAAAATCCCCGATTAAAAACCAAATTAGAAATACTGAAAACCAATAAATAAAATTAAGAGCTGGTTTTATGAAAAAATCAATAAAATTGATAAAACTTTGGTCAATCTGATTTAAAAAAATAAAGAAGAAAACCAAATTACCAGGATCAAAATGAAAAGGGTGAATTCATCTTCAATGAAAAGGAAATTAAAACAATAATTAGAAATTATTTTGCTTAACTGTATGCCCATAAATTTGAAAATCTGTAATGAAATGGATGATTATTTTAAAAAATATAAGTTGCCCAGATTAACAGAAGAGGAAGTAAAATATTTAAATAATCTCATCTCAGAAAAATAAATTGAACAAGCTGTCAATGAACTCCCTAGGAGGAAAAAAAATCTTCAAGACTAGATAGATTTATAAGTGACTTCTATCAAAATTCAAAGAACAGTTAATTCTAATACTATATAGACTATTTGGGAAAATTGGCAAAGAAGGAATCCTACCAAATTTCTTTTATGATACAAATATGGTGCTGATACCTAAACTGGAAAGAATTAAAACAGAGAAAGAAAACTATAGACCAATTCCACTAATGAATATAGATGCAAAAATTTTAAATGAGATATTAGCAAAAAGATTACAGCAACTTATCATGAGAATAATGCACTTTGATGAAATAAGATTTATACCAGAAATGCAGGATTGATTCAATGTTAGGGAAAATATCAACATAATTATTATATCAACAACAAAACTAACAGAAACCATATGATTATCTCAAGAGATGCAGAAAAACTTTTGACAAAATACAACACCCAAAGATGATGGAGAAGGATGTACCTGTAGAAGCTCTCACTCACCTGACAGCCCATAAAATACCTGTAAAAAATGACTCTAAGCAAATACTAGAGCCACAGAAGCCACAAAACAATAGAGTGAAAGAGATTTCCAGCCCAAGAGAGTCTAGAAGGCCAACAGGAAAAGTCTATCAAACCAGGCTTAGAACAGCACAACCGTGGCATGCAGCACTGCATAGACAGGACTGGAGCAGGCTTCAGAGCAGTGAAATCACAGGCAAAAGCTGTAGTTCTGAGATTTCTCACTCCACAAAAGCCAGACAGCTTCAAAGGTTAGTGAGAAAGATCTTTCACCTGGGTGAGAAGGGAACAGGATCTGGCCTTAGGAGAGGCAGCATCCATTTTTGGAGCCCTGCCCTCAACACCTTGGAGGAATCAAGCTGTTGATCTTGGTCACAGCCCTGAGTGGCGGTCCTGCTATGAGCAGGAGCACTGGCTGGTGGAGCTGGTGGAGACTCTTTCTTGGTGAACAGGTATTTTCTTCCATCCTTCTGGATGAGGAAGACCAATGCATATCATCAGAGGAAGACATGAAAGTCCAGGCTTCTGCATCCAAAATCTCTAAAATAAATTTGCAGTTGTCTCAGGCCATGGAAGAGCACAGAAAGGATATTGAAAATCAAGTAAGAGAAGTGGAGGAAAAACTGGGAATATAAATGTGCTTGATACAAGAAAATTATGAAACATAAGTCAATAGCTTCCTAAAGGAGACTCAAAAAACTGCTGTAGAAAATAACACCTTTAAAAATAGACTAATTCAAAGAGATCCAAAAAGCCAGTGAAGAAAAGAATGCTTTAAAAAGCAGAATTAGCCAAATGAAAAAGAAGTTTCAAAAGTTCACTGAAGAAAATAGTTCTTTAAAAACTAAAATGGAGCAGCTGGGAGCTAATGACTTTATGAAAAACCAAAAAATTACAAAACAAAATCAAAAGAATTAAAAAATTGGAGGCAATATGAAATATCTCATTAGAAAAACAACTGACCTGGAAAATAGATGCAGGAGAGACAGTTTAAAAGATTATGGGACTACCTGAAAGCCATGGTCAAAACAAGAGCCTAGACATAATTTTTCATGAAATTATCAAGGAAAACTTCCCTAATATTCTAGAACCAGAGGGTAAAATGAATATTGAAAGAATCCATAGATCACCTCCTGAAAAAGATCCAAAAAGAAAAACTCCTAGGAATATTGTAGCCAAATTCCAGAATTTCCAGGTCAAAGAGAAAATATTGCAAGCAGCTAGAAACAAACAATTCAAATATTGTGGAAATACAATCAGGATCACACAAGATCTAGCAGCTTCTACATTAACGGATCGAAGGGCATGGAATATGATATTCCAGAAGTCAAAGGAACTAGGACTAAAACCAAGAATCACCTACCCAGCAAAACTGAGTTTAATACCTCAGGGGAAAAAAATGGGTTAGGGTTAGGGTAGCACTACTACCCTAGGTTTCCCACTGGTGGGAAACAAGGCTGGGAGGGTAGGCTGCTGCCAGATTCTGGACAATGAGTCCTCAGTTACACAAAGTGCCCAGTAAGTCACTGGGACCACACACCATGAGCTGATCCTGGAGCTCAGCAGCGAAGCCTTCACCAGAGTCAGCTGGAATCAGAATGGGGACAGCTCAGAGTGGTGAAAGTCTAGGGGAGTAGACACAATATCTTTGTCTGACTTTGTCTTCCCAGAGTGTTTTCTTCCTGGCCACAAGGGTCTTACCTAAAAATCTTTATTGTTTTTAAACTGCCCTTTTCACTTCCCTCCTTTTTGCTTCTAGGCCCAGCCTTTGACAACTGGCTTCTAATTCCATCTACCCTCCCCATCCAGAAGTGTGAACCTTATGTCATCTAGTCTCTTCCAGGGGAGCCAGGAAAGATTTCCTGTTTATCACATTCATAGTCAGCTCCTGACCAGTTATACTGTAATCAGTCATTCAATTAATTAACAAGCACTTGCTACCTGCTAGATTCTGTATGGAAGGATCCCGGGGCTGCACATTAGCCTAGAAAACCAAATATTAACATTATTTATGTTTTATTACATCTTTATTTTGTAAAATATTTCTCAATTACATTTGAATGTGGTTCCAGCTGACACCAGGACTAGATGATTAAGATCTGAGGCTCAGTTCATCCAAAGGAGAAAGTCTAGAATTTCTGCCTTTTTTCATCCTCCTTGTTTTTTTGTTTTCTTTTTCCTTTGGTTACTCTTTTGTGAGGCAAGGTATTTTTTCCTTCACTTCTTATATTTCCTGGAGCAGGATAATTGTCCAATCGAATCCTGAAAACTAGGAAATGGTGAAAGGTCTCTTAGAAGATCCCTAGGTCTTGGGGGCTACTGTGCAATGTGACAAGGGATTTCTGGTTTTCCCAGAAAAAGGACTAGTTTTCCATAAGATGCAACAAAGTTGTCTCTGGGATTTGATTGACCCTTGTCTCCCTTCAAGTAGCTTCCTGGTGACCTAAGGGCACCTAAAGCCTCATCCACAGGGAGTAGTGGCTCCTTTAACATGGTAACTTCTTTGGAGTCACCCTGCCGGGTCACGTTGACCAGGCAAGTTTTCACCTGGACGTGCAAGGAGCCCTATCCAGAAAACTGCCACCATGTCCTTGGTGCACATCCTTGCTGTCTTAGAGCCAAGTTAACCTCCTTTCTTTAACGTTCAATGATTTGTGAGGACCTCATTTCATCCCAACGTTGAACCTAAACCTGAGCTAGCTGTTGCTAAGCATGTCCCTTAAAGAGGAAGGGACCAGATCCTGAATATTTTTGAAAACAAGGACCCCAAGAGAGTGCAGGGAATTACTGGAAAGGATGCAAAGACCAAAGCCAGGCCTCTTGCCCCAGGTCTTTTCCCATGACCTCTTTGTCCTCTCATCTCCTCCCTCTGTCCTCATTCACAGTGGTCCTGATGACCTGGGCTCCTGACAAGCTGAACAACCCAACATCACCAATGATGTGACCTCACGTCTGGCAGTCACTGATGCCCAGTCCACAGCCAATAGGAACCAGTTGTAGCTCTGATCTTTCTGTAATTTTATGTATTTCACTTTGAATTTGTGAAACAAAATAATAATTTCCATAACATAGTAGAAGAAAAAGAGATTGCCCATGAATCTGCAGATCTATTATGTACAATATGCGATTCCTAGTAAATATATATTAAAGTTATATTTAATTTTTCCTTTTTCTTCCCATCCCCCAGCCCTAGAGATGGATACCATAAGACACATGTGTAGGGGTACAAGTGTGTGTTTCTCTGCGTGTGTGTGTGTGTAAAATCATTCTTTGGATGCTTCTATTTATCCGTTCTTTCTCTGGATATATACAGCTTCTTCCTTCACAGATCCTTTGTAGTTCACCTGGGTACTTACAGTTGTCAAAATGACTTAGTCACTCTTAAAACAGCATGGCTGAGAGTGTATGTGATGTTCTCTTGGTTCTGCCCATTTCGCAACATTATTTCCTGCAAGTCTTTCCATGTTTTCATCATTTCTTATAGCACAGTAGTATTTTAAAATCATCATGTAACACAACTTGCTCAGTCATTCCCCAACCGATAGGCATCCCCATGATTTCCAGTTTGTTTCTGCCATAGATAGAATTGTTATAAATATTTTAGAACATAGAGATTCTTTTCCTTTTTCCCCAATCATCATTGCAAATAGGCCTAGTAGTGGTATTGCTGGGTCAAAGGGTACAGGCAATTTCATAACTCTTATCGATGAATTGGTTAGTAGTTACTGTCTCTCATGCATATATATGTATTCATAGGTATGGTTGTATGTATACATGCACTCATAGGCACAAAAAGTGCTAAAAGGTACCTAAACACAGTTGTATTTCCCTCATCATTCTGATATAACCTAGATCAGGGCATCTCAAATTTTTTGTGTCATTTGGTGCAATTTTAATAAATGTCTTCTCAGAACAATAGTGTGGTTTTTGAAAATTTAAGTCAAAGAAATTTCAATTAGAAGTTAGTCAAAATAAAGATGTATTTTTTCCCATCCAAGTTCACAGACACCCCTGAAAAGTCTCATAGGATTGCAGTTTATCTGATATAGATAACTGTATCTTCTACTTTGAAGCTAAAGTCCCCTTCTCACTGGAACCTCCCCTGGGTGTCCCAGACTAACTTCTCTGAACCTCTATGGCTAAGCGAGCCTGGACTTCAGAAGCTGCATCTCAACATTATCAAAAAGACTTTCCTTTCATAAAAAAGTCCTAGAGATCAGAGGAATGGATTTTGCAATTGCAGTCAGGCAGCCCAACAGCCTTGATTGAGTCTCCTGTGGACTAGGTGCTATCCTAAGCATCTGGACCCGAGGGCCTCAGATGCCCCTTCAGACTTTAAATTGATGAGCCTGGGAAGTCCCCAAGCTCACCAGGAGGTCTGGTGACTTCAGGGCCTGGTTTGTCAGAGGACATACCCCCCATTCATGCCCATCATTTCTTAAGGGAGGATACTATAATTCTAAACTCTGTAATAACATGAATATCCAGGAGGGTCCCTTCCTAGGAAATAAATGATTTCACACTGGGAGGAATTCTTAGGGCTCTGAAGGATGAAAGTTATCTTTCAATGAGTGTTATGATGATTCAGTGTCTGTTTGGAATTGGCAGAATCATAGGAATTAGTGCCTGCAAGCAGTAATAATAGCAGCGTTCATTTCTGTCATAAGCCTTGCTGAGCACTTTGTAAATATGATCTCACAAGATCTGGGAGGAGGGGCTATTGTGAGAGGTTAAGTGACCTGCTCAGGGTCATAAAGCTGTTAGGTGTCTGAGATGGGATTTGAACTCCCATCTTCCTGCATATAAGCCAGAGGCTGCACTAACTGAGCCACCTTGAAATTCAGACCCATTTTCTTCTGCAAATGAGGAAAGTGAGCCTCCATGGAAGATGTGTCCTCTCTTCTCACAAGACTTCCTGTCCCTCTGTGGTTTACAAGAAGCAGGATGAAAACACTGCTTTTATATCTCTGATGAAAAAGACAAAACAGAGAACTGGACCTCTCTGAAGGTCAGAGCTGAGGGGCAGCCTATGGGAGGGTGGACTATGGGTTAGCAACCCAACAGCCTGTCTGGGCATGGTTCCAGGCCCAGGAGGAGTGTGCAGCCTGGGCTCTGTATGAAGCCCGAAACAAGTTCCAATAGACCATATCCACACATGCCTCCAAGCAGAACAAATCAAAAATAAACCTCTGCCCCTCACCATGTACAGCACACCAACTCCCCACCTTCCCCTCGGGATCCAGCCCCCACCTGCACTCACAGACTCAGCATAACAAATAAAAGGTTTCTCAGGCATCTCCAAACTTTCATGTCTTTTCCACTTCACATGGCTAGAACATCTCCACGTGTTCATGCTGTCCCCCACAATCCACCACCCAATGAGAAGCTCAGCTCAGATTGTGGAGAAAATCCGAAGACTCCAGAGCAATGTGGTTCATCAGGCTGTTCTGACTGTCAGACAGAGACCCCAGAGGTCAGGGCAGCATCAGATGTGAAGGAGGCTAAATGTGCTCATTCCCAAATCAGACAGAAAAACAGGAGGGAGGAAGAAGGGAAGCCTTAGAGAACAGGGTGAGGGCCCTGATGAGGCTGCCCTAGGCTTGCGCCAGTAGAGTCTAGCGAGGATCACATGAGCCAATGCTGAGGAGAGAGGCCAGGGGTCAACAGGAACAATATGGGGACTGCAGACTGGTTTTCTGTCTCAGGTCTATGCCAAGCAATTCTCTCAAGCTGAAGAAGGAAAGACAGATTCAGGGGGATCCTCCAAGTGCCCTCTGGCTTCCAGCCTGTCATCATTCTGAAGGGCCAGCCTTACCACCCAGCCAATCCTCAGCCCAGTCTCTCACAGACCCTCCTCTTTGCTTGGTCCCCTTTACCCCAGTCCCTCCCTCCTCTCAGGCCCCCAGAGTCTCACCTTTGGCTGTGAGAGAAACATCTGACCCCTGTGCACTGTCATTGCCTGGAGACAAAGAAGGGAAACAACCCAGTCAGGGACATGCATTCCAGAGTAAGAGAAGGGAGGGGGACACCAAGGGAAGGATACTGGACTAGGCCTCTCTTCTGCCTTCTCATTGCTCAGGTCCCAGAGACATCATGGCCTGGCCCCTTCTTTCTACTCTCCAAGTCTACCCTTCACGTACCTGCAGCTGGAACATAATCACTTCCTTTTCCATCTGGAAAAGAAAACAAATTTCCAGTGAGAAATCCAAGAGAGGAGACCACACTAGGGTCTCAGAAGTTCAAAGATTTATCGTGGAGACACAACAAATAATCAGGACTGCACCCCCATGCCCCACACCACTCCAGCCTCTAGATCCAAGAGGAAGACAGAAAAGGTCCCCAAATGAGCACTTTCCCCACACCAGGCCTGCCTCCAGGGGTTCCCAGGGCTGGTCTACAGGGCTGGGAAGACACCCAGACACTTGGGCAGAGATCCTCATGTCCATATCTGAGCTGAGTGTGAAGCAGATTCCCCACTCAGCCAGCCTGTGACACTCCTGCCAGGCATCCTCCAGGGAAATGGCTTCCAGTTACAGATTTATTCATCTGCACATTTAGGGCCTGTCTGACTCTCCCTTAGACAGGAAGAGGAGGACTTGAGGACAGAAAGACAAGCTGCTCAGTCAGGGGAAGCCCATATCTCCATGAGGCCTGATTCCTAATGACCCTTCCCATTCCAGCCTATCTGAATTCCTCTTTCTACAGATCCCAACTCCAGCAAGGACTGCAGTGAGGAGGAGGAAGAGGAGGCTGGCAGCAATGCCCCCCACAATGAGCCAGGTGGATGAGGACTGTGGCTCTGAAATGGAAAAGGGAAGTGAGAGGCCCTGATGCTTGTCTGGCCTGAGAGTCACTAACCTCTCCCCCACCTACTCCCAGTAACTACCCCCTTCTCTGGTCCTGTGGGGTGGGGGGTGGCCTTTTCCCAGCCCCTCCTCACTGTCCTTACCCCACTGCAGGGTGAGGGGCTCAGACAGCCCCTCATGCTGAACTTGGCAAGTGTATTTCCCTTCCTGGCCAGATGTCACATCCACTGCTGCCCACTTCTGGAAGGTGCCATCTCCTGCAGGCCTGGTCTCAATAAACTCGGTGTCCTGGGGCTGTTCCTCTCCATCCCTCAGCCAAGTTACAGAGATCTCCTTAGGGTAAAAGTCCTGGGCCTGGCACCTCAGGGTCACCTCTCCATGGGGGTTAGTGTGTCGGGTCACTCTGGCAGAGGGTGGGTCTGCAGTCAAAGGCATTTCCAGGCTCACCTTCCCCCCTCCCATCCAGGGGCACAAGGACTGGTGGGGGGAGGGGAACACCCTACAATACTCCCTGGGGTACAAGGGGTTCCAGGGTTTGGGGGCCTGGGGCTGAGGGGAGGTGGAGAAGGGCCGCCCAGAGGGCCCTGAGTGCCGCGCACACTGGGACGGAACCGGAGGTACCTGTCCTCATCAGCGTCTCCTTCCCCATCCCCAGGTACTTCTTCACCCACATCACGCACTCCTCCTCCAGGTAGGCTTTATCTCTCTCCGCTTTTCTCCCCTCCTCCCACTTGCGCTTGGTGTTCACGGCGTGGGGCACGGCCGCCGTCCACGTGAGGGTCTCCATGTCCAGGGGGTTGTAGTCCCGTCCGTCGTAGGCTTATTGGATAAACCCACGCTGGAAGCTGAGCTCTGGGGACACCTCGCAGCCGTACATGGTCTGGCTGGTGTGGACGCCTGCCCCAACCCCCGGCCCCGGGTCAGCGTGGCCGGACCCTGGCTGCCCCAGCCCCGTCCCCCGACACCCCCAGGGGGCTCCTGCCCCCATCCCCAGGGGGGAACTCAGGTGGGACCCCGCTTCTCCGCCCCCCCATCCCTCCCCAGTCACACACCCCCCGAGCTCTGGTTGAAGTAGCCGAGCAGGTTCTCCAGGCTCGCTAGGTAAGTCTGTGTGTTCTCCCTGGCTCTCCACGTTTGCTTCTCCCAGTACTCCGGGTCCTCCTGCTCCATCCACACCTGCCGCGGCTCCATCCTCTGACTCGGGCTGTCGCTGTCAAAGCCCACAAACTGCTGATCGTCCACGTAGCCCACTTCAAGACATTGCGGCTCTCCGAGCCCGGGCCAGGTCACAGCTGAGGCGAAATACCTCATGGAGTGAGAGCCTGGGACGTGGGGACGGGGCCAGGGTCAGGGCGGGAGGCTCCTAGACCCGACTCGGACTCTAGACCCAGTCACGCCCCAGAGTGATCCCAGAGTCTCAAGCCCACTATCCCTCCCCTCCCCCATGCTGGCACACCGCCCTCCGCCCTTATAACTCTCCAGACCTCGACACTTTGACATCAGCACCACGCCGTCCCCGACAACAGCCCAGGCAGGTCCGAGCCCCTCTGCTCCGGGACGCTTCCTCCCTCTCCCCGCCCCCACCTTTAGTCCGGGTCCGGGGTCTCCCACACTCCTCACCCCTGGCCCCGCACCTTGTGTCCTCACCTGTCCCTCCCCCTCCCCACTCCCCCCGATCCTCCGGGAAGGTCTTTAACAAAGTTGCCCCTGGTTCTGTCCTCGCCCTTGGGGGGACCCCGGACAGCTCGGCTCCTTCTTAACGCCCCCAGGCCTGTGGCCCCCATTCTCCCTCCCCACGACCTCACACCCCCTACCGATCCACTCACCGCCCCCCCAAACTAAGGGACCGACACAAAGACACTCTAGTGCAAAGCCTCGCTAAGGGGCAGAAGGCTCCTGGTCCAGGCTGATTTCCCGCTTTCTCCCGCTCAGCCTCCCCGGACCACACTGTCAATAAGGAGCCGGGTCAGAGGAAATGCTGTCTGCACTGGGGTCCGAGGAGCTTCCTGTAGGGAAGCCCATCCCGGCCCCACGGCTAACCCCTAGGTGCTGCGTCCAGTCTCTCCTTACCCGCCCAAGTGTCCGGCAGGGCCAGGGTCCACAACAGGAGAGCGCACAGGGAGCGTTCCATAGTCCGCAGGAACCGGAGCTGGAGTTCACGGAGACCTGTGGGCTCTGCATTTATAAAGAGACGAATCTCTCACTTCAGATTGACTTGTCAGAGGTTCTGCCATCCAAAACCGGGTGGGAGACAACAAACGTCACTGGTGACTGGGCAGAAGGAGCCCGCACAGGTTGAGACACCAAAACTGAATGTGACCGCGAGGAAATCCCCAGCTTCATAGACCTTGGTTCGGTCTCTGTCATTCCCAGGACAGTCTCTGATTCTGTGGAGCAGCCGAGGCTCCCTCCCTCCCATCATCACTCCAGGAGCGCACCGCTCTTGAACTAGAGAAAAAGAAATGTTAGGGCTAGAGTCCACCCTCCTCTCCAGCCCTCCTCAGTGTGACCCTTTCCCCTCCTTAGAAGTTGGAGAGAAAATGTTCCCAGCCCAGATTGAGGGGGTCTGAGGACTGAAGAAATCTGCAGGTTGACTTGGGACCAGCAGCCCCCTCAGATTTAACGACCTCCATCCCAGCTGTGACTCAGGCAAGTCTTGTAACCTCCTCAGGCCCTGTAGATAAACAAGCCAGGACCCAAGAATGCAGAGGAAATCAGTCCAGAAAATGGAACTGGGAATCCAGGTACAAGAGGGGCAGAGATGTGACCCAGTGGATGGAGCCAAGGGCCGGTAGTCAGGAAGAACTGACTTCCAATCCAGGCCTCAGATGTTTACTAGCTGTGTGACCCTGGAAAAGTCCCTTAACCCTGTTTGCCTCAGTTTCCCCATCTGGAAAATGATCTGGAGAAGGAAAGGGCAAGCCACTCCAATTTCTTTGACTAGAAAACCCCAAAGGAGGTCACAATGAGTTAGACACAACTCAATAACAGAAAGGAAAGGTCTTATTATTAAAATGGGGAGGAATGCCATTTCATCCTAAGGCTGGTTTTGAACTGCCTGAAATATGAAGGTGTGAATGTCTGGTAACTTCTCTTTTCAGAAACAATGAACCTGTGCACATTTGGAAGGATTTTCCCTCTTTCTTGTGTCATCTCCCCAACTGGGAAACCACGAAACTGAAGATTTCACAGATCAAGTTTCCCTGGAGAGGATCTAAGAGATAATCTCATTTATTTTCCAAATTGGGAAACTAGAGACCAACAGTGCATACTTACATAACCTTTGAAATGGACCGAGTTACAGGCAAATGTCAATTAGGAATTTCGAGAGGGTCATTTATTAGCCAGGCTGGCGGCTACCTCATGTAGAGATCCAGAGGAGACAGCCCCAAACTAAGGTGGGTGAGTGCATTTTAAGCATTTCGGCACTACTTGGTACAACCTTGCAGGTTCCACAACAGAGTTCAGACAGAGCAAGAGGGGGGCTTGCTGCTAGGCAAGAACCCCCAAACAGAAGGGGTTGTCAGGGTACTGCTAGGTAAAGGACCCTAACAAAAACAGGTGCCAGGAGAGGTAGCCAAAAAGGAAAGGGGTGGGGTGCTCAGCAGAGAGTGGTTACCTGGTAATGGGGGTCTAACATTAGGTGGGGCACAGGTGGTTACCATGTAAATGGACCAAACAAAAAAAAATGATTGTTAACAATTCATCAGATATTTCATAACCCAAAGGGGAATAACATTTTGACAGGGACCAACAAAAACCTGTTACTAGGCAGATTATTCAACACTGCCCAGTAACCTAACAGTTATCTCTCAGCCTAGGGGCCCAGGGAGGAATAATGTCCATTTTACCTTGAACACTCAGCTCTGGTTTCTTCTCTTTACCAAACGTAGTAGCCATAACACTGACTCTAGTATGGAGCCTCATCCTAGTTTTGAGAAAGTCCAAGAGTGCAACAAATGTAAGGAAAACTAGAATGGACCAAACATTATCCAAGGACTTCATGACACAATGAGCACGATCCAAATGAAATGAAAGGACTGAAAAACAGAAGAAACTGTAAAGAAAACTTATTGTCCTGAAAATCATATTAAGGAGAGAGAATTTAAGAATCATTAAAATCATGGCCCTAAATCTTAATTCAAGGAAACATTAAAAAAATACTACTGGATGTTTTTAAAACTAGAGGTCAAAATGTAAATAAAAAGAACTCAAAATTATATTACAGTAGAAGAAGAGGAGAGGGAGATGAGCATTGTTTCAGAGGTACTCTGAAATGATTTGGTTCAAAGAGGGAACAACAAACTTAATTAAATACATAAACCTAACTAGCTCTATAGGCAGTAGGAGGTGAAGGGGGAGAGAAAAAAGGAGGGGAGTCTAAAAGGGAGGGAAGAAGTAGTAAAGGTAAAAGGGAGTAAAAGGGAGGGGAGATAAAAGGAGGAAGGGAAGACCGCAGGAGGTGGTGGTCAAAATTTAAAACTCTATTATGGAAGAGAAGGGAGAACTGAAAGCACAAATGTGGGAAAAGAGGATGTAGGGAAAGACACAGATAGCAATCATAACTGTGAATGTGAATGGGATAAACTCTTCCAAACAAAGACAGACAGCAGAAGGTATTTAAAACCATAATCCAACAATACGTTGTTTACAAGAAACACATTTGAAATGGGGGCATACACAGAGTAAAGGTAAAAGGTGGGAGCAGAAATTATTGTGCTTCAGCTGATATAAAAAATAGCAGGAGGTAGCAAGCCTGATCTCAGACAAAGCAAAAGCAGAAACACATATAATCAAAAAATATAAGGAAGAAAACTATATCTTACTAAAATGCACCGTAGACAACGAAGCAATTCCATTATTAACATACATACTCCAAGTGGCATAGCATCCAGATTCTTAGAGAAGTTAAGAGAGATACAGGAAGAAATAGACAGTCAAACGATACCGATGGGCTTCCTCAACATTCCCCTTTCTGAACCTAACAAATCTAACCTCAAAATAAACAAGAAAGAAGATAAGGAGGTGAATAAAATCCTGGATAAGGTAGATATGATAGATCTCCGGAGAAAATATGTGCCATGTACCATATTTTCTCAGTGGTACATGGCACATATACAAAAACTGACCATGTACTGGGGCATAAAAACATCACAATCCAGTGCATAAAGGCAGAGATAGTGAATGCATCCTTCTCAAATCATAGTGCAATACAAATTATGTGTAATAAAAGGTCATGGAAATATAGACTAAAAATTAATTGGTAACTAAATAATCTAATCCTGAAAAATCAATGGGTTAAACAACAAATCATAGAAACAATCACTACTTTAATTTAAGAGAATAACAATGAGAAAACCTACCAGCTCTTAAGGGATACTGCAAAAGAAGCTCTTAGCAGAAGTTTCGTATCTTTGAATGCTTACATGAACAAAATAGAGAAAGAGACCAGTGAATTGGGCATGTAACTGAAAAACTTAAAAAAGACAAATTGAAAATCTCCAAGTAAATATCAAATTAAAAATACTGAAACCCAAAGGAGATAAATAAAATTAAAATTAAGAAAACTTGAACTAATAAATAAAACTGAGAGTTGGTTTTATGAAATAAAACAATATAATTGATAAACATTGGGTCAATGTGAAAAAAAAGAAAGAAGAAAACTAAATAACCAATATCAAAAATAAAAAGGGTAAACTCATTAAAAAATGAGGAGGAAATTAAAACAATAACTAGAAATTACTTCTTCCAACTGTATGCCCATACATTCGACAATCTAAATGAGATGGATGAGTATTTTTTAAAAATACCAATTGCCCATATTAACAGAAGAGGAAGTTGAATACTTAAATAGCCTTATCTTAGAAAAAGAAATTGAGCAAGCCATCAATGAACTCCCTAGGAAAAAATCTCCAGGGTCAGATGGATTAACAAGTGAATTCTATCAAACATTTAAAGAATAGTGGAGTGCACAGCTACAAAGTCAGGGGGCACCTGGAATAGGAAGGACTTGGGAATCCCAAAAGGAATTTTCTGGTTTTGAGTAAATGTGCTCATACTGCCACCTTGTGGTTGTATATGCAAACACTGTCTATCAATTGAATCTATTCCAAAAAGGAACTATTTACTTCATGAGCCAGTAGGACTCCTGTCTCAAAATGTTTTCAGTCTGTATGAGTGACAGATTGTTAGAGCTGTATTACATGGCATTCTTATGTATAAACTTGTATAAGTTTTTTTAGGGGCATCCAGTTCTTTGAAAAATTTTATTTGTATATTTTGCTTATCATTAAATTCCTCCACCCTGTAGACCTCACCCTCTCAAAACTATGATACTTTGTTCATTTTTCTTTTATCTATCGCTACCATGAACCTCACCAACAATGAGAAAATTTTTTTTAAACTCTGAAATCAATGCCTTAAACATTTAAATACATCATCTAGCAAAACAAATACCCCTACTGGCCATGTCTAAAAATATCTTTTTCTTACTTCATTTAAAATTCCTCACCTTTTGATGAGAGGAGTGTGTCATGTTTCATTTTTAGTCTTCTGGATGTGTGATTGCTCACTGATTTGACTAGAGATGTAACGTCTTTCAAAACAATTTTCTCTATAAAGGATTTACCATTACGGAAATGGATCTGATTCTGTTTCCTTTTGTCTGTTTCCTCATTTCACTGAGATCTTCTCAATATTCTCTGAAATTGTAACTTTTGTCAACTTCTTTTCCAAAATAATATTCCACTACAATATTATGCTACAATTTGTTTGGCCATTCCCCAATAGTAATGGCATTACATTAGATTCTTATATAGGCTACATGGAATAAACAACTACAGATATTATTGTAGATATAAGTCCTTTCGCTTACATTGATTTCTGTGGAGTATAGGCCTAGCAGTAGGTACCTCCACATGTGATATTCTGGGATTATTCCATTAGGAATAATAGTCTCAAGAATTATCAGCCTGACTTTGTTCACTCCCTGCACCCATGATCAATCACCTCAAACTTCACTTGCTTCTAGTGTATGGAGCCAAGTTTTATATCAAGGGACAGATTCAGGTTTCATTCCTCTCCTCTGCTTGGAGTTTTTACAGGGTCATCCTAAGTACAGGATGTTAATCTGGTGCTAGGACTGAATGTGATCTTTTCCTCCTGCAAATAGCATAGATGCCCCTGAATACCTGAAAACTTGTGAGTCCTTGCTGATTAGCAAATAGGGGATAAAAGCTGAGAAACTCGAAGTCAGAAAGGCAGATGTCTGTGTCCACCACAATGAAGTTTTCCTAAAATGCATATACATTGTGAAGATGGAGTTGAGTGAGTAAATGGAGACAAAGGCATTCACAAGCAGCAGTATGGTTTGGATGGCTCTGATCTCAGGGAGGTTCTGGAAGAAATGGAGGAAATGTAAATTTGTTAGATTTTCTTGTGATTTCAATACCAAAGGAACACTATGTAGTCACTTCCAAAGACCATGAGCCCCAAACACACAGCATCAGGGAAAGAGAATATGATTAAAAGCAGGATAGCTTGATATCTTGGATCAGATACATAACAACAATATTCAAAATGTTGAATATCAATGCAATTCCCTGTATGCCTTGGTCTCTTCATTCCCAAAGCAATGAAGACATTTAAAAGTAGGTGGAAAGTCCAAGAGAAAAGACTGGAGGGAATTCTCTACTTTGAAGCTCTGCTAAACTGAAATTGCTAGGAGTTATGGTGATGGCCTGAAAGACACTCAGAAGGCAAGTCATGGTGAGGGAAACATCCCAGGATACCCTCTGAAGGGATAGGATGATTTTATAGCCAAGATCATCAAGGAAATTCTTCAGAACCAAAGTTGGCATTAATTGAAGGACTCTTTTAGGGAGAAGCATAGAGCAGTTGGCCAAGGTGATCTCACTGAGATTATTCCATGGGTCTCAGACTGTTCAGTGAGATATATGAAGATGAAGAGAGAAGTAAGAAAGGAATTCCCTAGGATCCCAATTCCTGTCTGACCGAAGATGATACTCACAATTTCTCATTAGTATTCACGTTCTTGTTGTCTTGAGGAGAAGAAATGACACTAGAGTCAGAGGGAACTGTAGAAAAACACAGACTGTGAACATTTCCAAGTATTCTTCTCATCCCCTTGATTCACTTGATCCTGGTGAGAATGCCTCTTTCAGGTCTTTACAGAGATGTTCTCACAAACCTTTGCCCTACAGGGCAGGAAGGTTGGTGTTAGGGGCAGGATGTTATTCTTCTAAACTCTACTCATTTGGGAAATGGTTCATGACATATTGAACTAAATATCTATACAGTTACAGTCTTACCATAGATAAGGGTTCCCAGTGACCATTCAGGGACAGAAGGGAGACCTGTGGTGTCAGGATTATCAAATACAACTTCCCAGAGGTGCTTTGAAGACAATTTTCTAAACCAGTACTGAGAATAAATCAAATAATCAGTATTAATAAATCAGTTAATAAATATTAATAAAGTTACTTATATACCAGGAATTGAACTAAGCATTGAAGGCAGAACACAAGGGAACCATCCCTGCCCTCAAAGATTCTAATTAACTAAGAAAAGTGTCACTACAGAAACACATAAAATGAACTGGTATCACTGTGCAGGGAGCTGGATTACATCAGGGAGATCCTCTTCAACCAGGAGTGCAACCAGAATTAGGGTCCAAAGGGCTTCAAGTCTCTTACAATACCAGGGTTTGTTTTGTGCAGATTTGTGTGTATTTGATTTTCTGGGGAAATGCACTAGCTATCAGAAGTTCTTACCAATAGTTGGCACTCACAAAATCTTAAATGTTTGATGCATGGGTGAATATGCCAATAAATATCATATGTATTTCTGCAAATATAAAAGGAAAGAGGGGACAGAAAGAGAATGAAAAGCATCATCTGTTTCCTTCTCCCTTTTCCCTAAACTCCTAGTTTAAAGCCTCATTGCCCTTCACGTAGGATACTCAAACAACTATTGTAACTAAAATTTTTATTTTGCTTTTCCCCTTCATCCTCCTCCTATCATTGAAAAAATAAAAACAAACTCCTTGTATCCGATATGCATAATTGAACAAGACAAGTACTCACAATTGGCCATATCCATAAATGTCCAATTCATTTTGTATCTTGATTGAGACAGAGGGAGCATTTCAATAGCTTTCCAAAGGAACTCCCCACCTCAAGTCTTTTCCCTCTCTACTTCATGACACTTTCTTGTTCAAAAACCTTCACTACCTTTGAATGGTTGTGAAACAAAAGTCATTCATCTCTCTTTGGTCTCTGAATATGTCTACAATCATTCCTCCAATTCCCTTTCCTATCTTGTTTCATTTTTATCCCCCTTCACATAATCTTCATTTATATCAAAATGGATTATTAACTTTCCTTTATAGACTTTCCTGTCTCCATTCCTGTGGTCCCCTTCTACAAGTGGTGATTTCCTTCCCTAATTCCCCATTTTGGGGAAGCCTTAGGGTAGCCTTCTGTCCAATCTTTTCTTGATTTTGATTATCCCTCCCTAGACTTGACCACCATGCCCCTTCTTCCTTTTCATTCTCTAAGTCCTCCTAGTTCCTGTGGTCTTCTCATGCTGAAAATCCTCTCTTCCCCTTTGGTCCCCTTTTCTCATTGAAACCTCCATTTTGAGTTACCCAAAATGACCCCTATTTCTTCTCTTCAGTCTCTGTACTCCATCACCATGCCTCATCTGCCTTATGACTTCAGAAGTTTTACTCACCCAAGTAGCCTTCTTATCCTTGAAGTTCTTTCTGTTTCCCAGTCTCTTCCATTGGTTAGTTCCTCCCAGAACTTCCACTTTGAGGAGGGTTCTGGCCAACCATTCTTCATTCCTCTCCCAAATCTGCCTCTTATTTTCCACTCCCATTATTCTAGTGAATAATCTCAGTATCCTAGTGGGCACCTTCCTGCCCCACTACACAGCTTTTCAAATACCTTCTATATATCATTTTTCCTAAAACATATGTTTGTTTTCAAAATTTGTGATCAGAATAGCCCATTTCATCTTGTATTATACTTTCTGTCCCTTGTTTGGTTATAAATTCTTCCTAAATTCCAAGATACAACTGGTAATTTCTCCCTTCTGCTTTAGCTATGATGTGACTTTTCATATGTAAATCCTATATCTTTTCTTTAACTTATCTTTTTTGTATGGTGCATGGTAATGGCTTATACCCAGTTCTTTCAAGTTGGTTAGGATTTTTTGTTTTTATTTTTTTGTCAAATAGTGTATCCTTATTACAGGAGCTTGTGTCTGGGTTCTTGGAATACCTGACTATTGTTTCTCTGATCAGTACCTCTACTTCTTTAACTTTTATCAGACACCCATGATGATTACTGATTTATAGTATACTTTGAGATCTAGTCCAGCTAGATCTCTTTCACACTTTTTTTTCATTTTTACCTTGATATTCTTGACCATTTGGGATTCCAGATTAATTTTCTTTTATTGTACTCAATCTATAAATAAGCATTCGATATTTCATTGGTTAGGTAAATGAATTTTTGTTGTATCTTCTTTCATTTTGTATGACTTTAATATTCTTATCAATAATATTTCTCCATTTATTCAACTCTGTTTCTGTTTTTGAAACAATATACACTAAATAAACATCTAGTAAGCACCTACTATGTGCCAGACACTGTACTAAGCACTGAGAATACCAAAGGAGGCAAAAGACAGTCGGTGCCTCTGGTAGGTTCCCGTCGATTGGAGGAGAAAATATGAAGACAAATCATTGCAAAGTAAACTATATATGGATAAGTAAGAAGGAAACTTTCTACAGAAGGTTAGATTTGAGTTAGAAGGGAAATAAAGGAATTCAAGGAAGTCAAGAAGGTCAGCAGTCAGAGTGGAGGAGAGTGTTACAGACTTAGGGGAGAGCCAGAGAAAGTACCTGGAGTAGAAAGATGGAGCATTTGGGTTGTGGAGATGCTGGGAGGTCAGTGCATGGGGTCAAAGAGTCTGCCTTGGAGACTAAGGCATAAATGAACTGAAAAGGTCAGAGGGGACAAAGTTACAACTGCCAAATATGCCATTTTATATTTGCTCATGGAGGCATTAGGGAGCCACTAGCATTCGTTGAGTAGGTGGGGGAATATGGTCAGGATATGTGCTTTAGGAAAATCACTTTAGTGGCTGGATGGATCAGAGTGGGAAGGGACTTGAGTCAGATCACCAACAGCTACTATAGTAATCAAAGTGTGAGGCCAAGAGGACCTACTTCAAAGTGGTGGCATTGTCTCAGGAAAGAAGGAGGAATATTAGACGGATGTTGCAGAGGTGAAATCAATAGGCCTTGGCACCATATTGGATACGAGACAGGAAAAGAAGAGAGATAATGAGGCATCCAGGATGATTGCTAGGTTGTGACACTGAGGGAATGGGAGGATGGTGGTGTCCTTTATAGCAATGGAGAAGGGGGGAGGTGTAGGGGAAAAGATAATATGATCTATTTAAGATCATTTATTTAAGATAACATCCAGTTTGAGAGTCAACAGGAGATGAGAGAATGGAGGTCATCAGAGATATTGAACTAGGACAGGTAGATTTGAGAATCATCAGCACGGAGATGGTTCTTAAATGCATGGGAACTGATGAAATAGCAAAGTAATGTAGTATAGAAAGAGTAGAGAAGAAGACCCAAGACAGTACCCTGAGGGACATTACATGATGTGGAGGAGGATTTAGCAAAAAGGAAAGGTCAGAAGAGGCAGGAGAAAAACCAAGAGAGAATGGAGTCTTGAAAGCCAAAAGAAGAAATTATCAAAGAGAAGAGAGTGAACAACAGGGGCAGAGGATGTACAGAAGTCAAGGAGCAGGAGGGTTAAGAAAAGTCCATTGGGTTTGGCAACGTTGACATCATTAGTGGCCTAGGACAGTTTTGGTGCAATGATAAGGTCATCAGCCACATTCTAGGAGTTCAGACATAAAAGAGCCAAAGTGATACAGGATGATAGTTCACAGGGATGAAAGAATAAAGAAAAAGGTTTTCAACTTAGAGGAGACACAGGCATATTTATAGGAAATGAGCCAATAGAGACTGAAATACAAGTGTGGGGATGATAGAGGGGATAATCTGTTGGAGGAGATGGGATGGAATGGGACCACTTGAATAAGTAGGTTGGTTATCCCAGGCAAGGAATAAGACTACTGCATCATGTGAGATAGGCGTAGAGGAGGAGTTAGCTACAAGAGGCACTTAAGTAATAGGAGACGAGGGAGAGAGGAAAAGAATGTATTAGTGGCAAATGGTCTAAATTTTTTCTATAAAATATGAGGAAATGTTCTCAGCCACGACAGTGAACAAGTGGTTTTTGCTGTTGTTATATAATGCTTGAGTGTATTTTGGTAAGTAAACTATTACATATTTTAGACATTTTGTAGTTATTTTACATAGAATTTTACTTTCTAATTCTCCAAATGGATTTTGTTGGTAATACATACATGTGGTATTGATTTTTGTAAATTTATTTCATATCCTGTAACTTTGCTGGAGCTGTTAGTTGTTTCAAATGATTTAATTTTTAGTAAACTTTCTATGGTTTTCTAAGAAATCAACACATTATCTTCAAAAAGTGACAACTGGGGGCAGGGTAAGAAACAAGATGGTAGTACCCTTCACCTAAGTGAAATTGACTTTCTCCTCCAAAATTCTTTAAAACAATGTATCAAATCAAATTCTAGAACAACCTAGCTAAAAAGAGGGTGACATATTTTTTTGTAGTCTAAGACTACTTAGGAAATGAGAAATAGGGTAGGGCCTGACTTGCAGCACACTCTGCTGTAATATGAGTGGTAGTCCTCAGAGGAGGATGAAACAGCAAGAGCAAAAGCTTTGGGTGCTTTCAGCTCAGAAATAATAAAGGAATTGAAAAACTGAGTAAAAAGAAATTATAGGAGAATGCTGAGCAGATACTGGGCATAGGACCAGCATTTGCAAATAGGCATTTCTGGATCACAGTTCAAGGGCAGAGAGGAGTGCTTGAGTTAATTTACCAAGGAGTAAGAGCCATGGTAGTAACAGAGGAGGAAGGAACACCAGAATTCACAGTTGTAGGGAAGCGAACCATCTGGTGTAGGTCCTTCTGGAGCCAAGAGGAGTAAAAGTACTTACAGCTGCAAGGCAGGTAAAGACCAGAAGAGAGTAAGCACACCTCTCCCTGCTTTGCACCACCTCAGAAGAACTGAAAACTTTGAGATGCTCAGCCCTTAATCTGAAAACAGCAGCACAAAATAAATATTGAGAAAATAATAGAGAAAAAACAGACTAATGAATTGGGGATGCAATTAAAAAAACTAGAAAAAGAACAAACTAAAACTAAAACTAAATTGGAAGCCTGAAAAATTAAAGGAGAGAGTAATAAAACTGCATGCACAAACCACTGAATTAATAAATACTACCAGGAGTTGGTTTTATTAAAAAATAAAATCAACAATTTGTATATTGGATTTTAAAAAGAGAAGAAAACAAAATTTCTAGTATCAAAAATGAATAGGGTGAATATAATAACAACAAACATGAAATTAAAGTCATGATCAGGAGCTATTTTGTCCAATTATAAATCAATAAATTTAACAATTTAAGTGAAATGGAAGAATATTACCAAAATCCATATTGCCTAGATTGACAGAAGAGAAATTAGAAGATCTAAATTGACTGATTTTTAGCAAAAGAAATTGAAAAAGCCATAGGTTGAGCTTCCTAAGTAAAGAGCACCAGGGCCAGATGGATGTACAAGTGAATTCCATGAAACAATTAAAGATTAACTAATTCCAATATTAAATACATTATTTGGAGTGATAGCAGAGAAGGGATCTTCCAAATTCCTTTTATGAAACAAACATGCTATTCATATCTAAACCAGAAGAAAATTTTCAACGAACTTCATTAATAAATATGGATATAAAAATCCTAAATAAAATATTAGCTAAAAGATTGTAACAATATATTACAAAGATTATACATTATAATCAAGTAGGATTTATACTAGGAATGCAGCAGTGGATTAATACAGGGAAAACTCAACATAATTTGATTGTATCGATAAGAAAAACTAACAAATCATAAGATGATGTCAATAGATGCAGAAAAAGCTTTCGATAAAATTCAACATTCATTCCTTAAAAACACTTGAAAGTACACTGGAAGGGAAGGGAAGAGAAGGAGATGGGGGAGAGGGTGGATGGGATAGAGGGAGAAGGAAGGTGGAAGAGAGGGATGGGGACAGGGAGGAGACAAGGGAGGCATGAAACCCTCTCCATCTCCCTCTGCTGCACTCCCCAGGGAAGAGCAAATGAAACCCTGATGAGGGATTAGCTGTAAGGACTGAGAGAGTCTGACTCAATCTTCTGAACAGCTGGCCTGTTTCCCCAAACTCTTTCTCTGTTGATGTTCCTTCCGTCTTCAGCAGAAGTGCTGAAAACATCACCCTCATCCATTGAGGTTCCAATCCTTAGCCAGGATTTGGTCACTCTCATGGAGGTTTCCCAGATCCCTTCCAGGGCTTCCTTTGCTCTCCACATCAGCAACCAGAAGTGTGACCCTTTGTCTAAGTCCTCACCCTCTTGGAGGCATATCCTGGATGTCCTCACTTAGAAGACATTTCTCTGCTCAAAGGAGACATGATATTTTCTGACTTGATGCAATGAAAATTCCCACCCTGAAAACATCAGCAACCAAGAAAGCAGGGTTCTGACCAACAACAAGGACCCTCCACATCAGCAGTAGCTGGACAACATAGGGAAATGTAGATGCTCTTATCCCAAAATGGCAGAGGCTGGAGGTCTCTGCGGCCCCAGACCTTGTCCTAAAAGGAAGGGCAGGAAGAGGAAAGGAACAGCTGGTCCTAAGAGAGCCCAAGTGGCTTTGACAACATCGAATTCAACCAGGCCCACCTTGTTTCCTTTCTAGAAGCAGGGTCATTTGACTGGTTTCCAGGATTAGTAGAAATGCTGCCCCACAGAGAAGGGCTGACACTTGAGGCCTTTTCAGAATCTCCCAGAGCCCCCACCCTCATAGCACAGCATTTGGGAAACACTGGTGAGAGATGAGGTGGTATCAGGATGAACATCTGAAGTCAGAACGCTAACATGGGCAATATCTTACTTTGAAATACTGACATTCTTCTGGGGGATTGAAAACTGAGTGATTTATAAGCAAAAGCAGGGCATAGGGCTTGTGATTCTGCTCCAGGGAAAAACAAGACCAATATTCTGGAAAGTATTTATAATTTATATGAAAAAGAAACCCAGGAGA
>CM053772.1:27124-44357 GCA_028658325.1 Potorous gilbertii
GGAGGGATGAAAGAAGAGAGGGCAGATTGGTGTTATGGGTAATTAGAATGTTCAGTGTACTGGGGAGGGGACAAATGGGGAGAAAATTTTGGAACCCAAAATCTTGTGAAAATGAATGTAAAAAGTTAAATAAATAAATTTATAAAAAAAAAGAAAGAAAGAAAGAAATACAGTGGTGGTTCAGTGGAACAGATTAGGTATACAAAACATAGGTTTTGTATTAGGTATACAGTCCTCAATGACAATAGTGTTTGATAAATCCAAAAACCCAAGTCTTTTGGATAAGAACTTGCTATCTTGACAAAAACTGTTGGGAAAACTGGAAAACAATAGGACACAAACTAGGTACAGAACAAAATCTCACCATATACTAAGATAAAGTTAACATGAATGTCTGATTTAGACATAGAAGGTGACACCATAAGGAAATTAGAAGAGGGGAATAGTTTACCTATAAGATTTATGGGGAAGGGAAGAATTCATGACCAAACGAGATAGAAAGCATTAGGAAATGTAAATAGATAATTTTGATTATAGTAAGATGAAAAAAAGTTTTTATAAAGACAAAACCATTGCAACCAAGATTACAAGGAAAGCAGAAAGTTGAGAAACAATCTTTACAAGTGTTTCTGATCAAAGCTTCATTTCTCAAATATATAGAGAACTAAGTCAAATTTATAAGAATACAAACCATTCTCCAATTGATAAATGCTCAAAGGATAAAAATGGGTACTTCTGAGATGAAGAAATCAAAGTTATCTATATGCCTTTGAAGAAGTACTGTAAATCACTTTCAAATAGAGAGATGCAAATTAAAACAACTCTGAGGTATCACCTCACACCTATCGTATTGGCTAATATGACAAAAAAGGAAAATGATAAATGTTGGAGAGGAAAATTGGGACACTTAATGTGCTATTGGTGGAGTTGTGAACTAATCCAACCATTCTGAAGAGCAATTTGGAACTATGCCCAAAAGGCTAACAAATTGTGCATACCCTTTGATCCAGCAATACCACTGCTAGCTCTTTATCCCAGAAATCATGAAAAAAAAAGGGAAAAAGACCTATACGTGCAAAAATATTTGTAGCAACCCTTTTCATGGTGGTAAAATATTGGAAATTGAAGAGATGCCCAACAATTGAGGAAAGGCTGAACAAGCTATGGTATATGAATGTAATGGAATACTACAGTGCAATAAGAAATAATGAACAGGCAGATTTCAGAAAAACCTGGAATGACTTGTACAAACTGATGCAAAGTGAAATGATCAGAACCTGGAAAAGACTGTATACAGTATTAGTAACACTGTGCCATGATCAACTATGAATGACTCAGTTCTTCTCAGCAACACAAAGATCCAAGATAAGTATGCAATCCACATCCAGATAAAGAACTGACAGACTCTGAATGCAGATCAAAGCATATTTTTTTCACTTTTATTCTCTTTTTTTTATTTTAATCTGTTTTTTCTTTCACAACTAACGTGGAACTGTTTTACATAACAACACATATAAGGCCTATACCAAATTGCCTACCATTTTTGGAAAAGGGAAGGAGAAGGGGGAGGGAGAAAAACTTGGAACTCACCTGAGTATGATGTGATTGTAAAAAGTAAAACCATTTAGGAAACAATAAAAAGAATAATTGTCTTAGACAAAATGAGGTGCGAGAGGAAGAACTGACAGAGGAATTTGATGGGGAAGGAGGCCTGGGAGTTCTGGAGTACTGCTCCCATAGGGAATGGGCTAAAGATAGAATTGTACATTTAGGGTTAGGACTAATACACATATATATAAACACACATATATTATACCTATATATGGTATAAAAGTCTTCTAAATTCAGGAAGAAATAAAAGACTCAGAGGGAGAAGAGAGAGGGAAACCTACTCACATCAGGTCTGGGTTAACAAGAGAACAATATATACATTTAGAAGGGAATAAAAGGCTTCTAAATTTATAAAGAAATAAGAGGAAATAGGTGAGGAAATAGGATGAGGGGATGGTACAGATGGGTGTCTAGAGTAACAGGAACAGGATAAAGAACACATACATTTGGAGGGCCATAAAAGTCTTCTAAATTCAGAAAGAAACAAGATGATAAGGGGAAAGAGTGAGGGGGAGGATAAGGAAGGGATCTTTGAAAGGGGGTATATTAAGTAATAGGAGGGGGCAAGGTAGAAGTAAAACAGGAGTCAGGAAGGATAGGAAGTAAGAGATACACACAAACATATAATATCAGGAGTAGAATTTATTAGGAATAAAAAGCAGTGGTAACGATCATGACCTCAGACAAAATTAAACTAAAATAGTTCTAATCAAAAGAGAAAAATAGGGAAACTACATTATATGTCAGCCATATTAATCAATATTGCTTCAAACTATTTAAAATAATTGGACAGTATAAGGCTGAAATATTGCTGTGATGATTTGGTGGCCTTAGGAGAACATGGAAAGCCATGGACTAACGAAGAAAGACATTACCCACTCTCAGAGAAACAGGACAAACATTAATAGCTGTTGTGTTCATCCTTCATTTTTGAAGAGGACCATGACATCAGGAAAATGATGACACAACTTGCAAAAAACTTTGATTTGTGTGAAGGAGGGCAGTGCAAGGTCACCAGTCTTACTTTCTCCTCCAGAGTCATGTGGGTCGAGTGGTCTGATATTCATCAGGATGACTGGAGATGGCCCAGGATGCAATGGGAGACCCTGGCCCTTTTAGGCTAAGGCCTTTTCAGGTTCTCACTTTGGGTGAAGTAAGGCCCACTCAATGAACAGGACTCCTTAAGAAGTGAGTGAAGGTTCCCCAATTGATAAATGGTCAAAGGTTATGAACAGGCAGTTTTCAGAGAAAGAAATTAAAGGTAACTATAGCCATATGAAAAAATGCTCTAAATTACTATGGATTAGAGATGCAAATCAAAACAACTCTGAGATACCACATCACACCTATCAGATTGACTAACATGACAGAACAGGAAGATGGAGAAGATGGGGGAAAGTTGAACACTAATTCATTGTTGGTGGAGCTGTGAGCTAATTCAAACATTCTGGAGAGCAATTTGGAATTATGCCCAAAGGGCTACAAGAATGTGCATACCCTTTGACCAAGCAATATTGCTTCTAGGACTCTATCTCCAAGAGATCATAAAAATGGGAAAGTGTCCCCATAAACAAAAGTATTTATTACAGCCCTCTTTGTGGTGGTCAAAAACTGGAAATCAAGGGGATGCCCATCAATTGGGGAATGGATGAATAAATTATGGTATATGAATGTAATGGAATAATATTGCACTATAAGAAATGATGAACAGGAAAACTTCAGAGAGGCCTGGGAAGACTTATATGATCTGATGCTGAGTGAAAGGAGCAGAAGCAAGAGAACTTTGTATACAGCAACAACCACAGTGCATGAGGACTTTCCCTAGTAGACTTAGAACTTCATTGCAATGAAAGGACTTTAAAAATTCCCTGTGGTCTTTTAAGGCAAAATGCCTTCCACATCCAGAGAAAGAACTATGGAATTCAATTGCAGATTGTAGCGCATCATTTATTTTGTATTACGTTTTGGTGTGTTATATGATTTCTCCTATTCAGTTTAATTCTTCTATACAACATGACTGTCGTGAAAATGTATGCAACAGGAACATATGTGTAGAACTTATACAAAACTGTATGCCATCTCAGGGAGGGAGGGGGTAGATGGGGGAAGGGAGGGGGAGGGAAGGAAAGAAAAAAATCTAAGTTGTATGGTAATGATTGCAGAACACTGAAAATAAATTTTAAAAAAACATTTGTACACTAGGAATTTGATTCAGATCCATTAAATTACTCATATACAAGTTATATATGCATATATATATACATATATGTATGCATATGATTTTATATATAAATTGTAATATAATATATATAATTTGCTCACAAAGTTTGGTCTGGAGATTATAATATTATTAAATGAGTATAATGAAAAAAAAGAAGTGAGTCAAGGGATGGCCCCTTTATTGAGAAAAAAAAAGAAAAAAATTCAGCTGGGAGAGGAAGATCCTCAGTGCTGCTAGTCAAAGCAGAAACAGTTACCACTGACAATCACTATGAGCCAGGAGAGCCCAAAATATAGCCTTTAAGAGGAGCTTGGGCAGAAATCTATTGTAGTCCAATCTAAAAGGTCCAGAGTGAAATGGAACAAATGAAAAGGAGAAGGGAAGAAAGGAAGGAAGAAAGGAGGGAGGGAGGGACAGAGGGAGGGAGGGAATGAAAACAGAAAAGAAAGACAGGAAGGCAAGATTCTAGCCAGTAAATCCTCATCCTCTCAGAGGATGAGTCTTATATAGATACATATGAATGTATATGTCTATATATGAGGATGATTATAGATATCTAAGTATATGGATGTCAGTGTATATATGTATGTGTGTATGTATATATGTGTGTATATATATATATATGTTTGTGTGTATAAGTGATATATATATACATCTGTGTATATTAATATACGTATATATAGGTGTATATGTGGGGCAGTGTGCACGTACATATGTGCTTAATTGCAGCCTTCTTGGGGGAGGAGGGAGATTGGGGGAAGTAAGAACAAAGAAAAAAGTATACAGCAGAGAACAAAGGAAAACTCATGAAAAAAATATGACGGACAGCTCTGAGCACAACGTATAGTATTTATTACATAGGTTTTCTTGTAAAGGGAATTTATTGCTATATATTTTGAATCTTCTTTTACGTTCTGCTGTACAAATGGCAATGCTTGTTTCTTTTCTTACTTTGTACTTAAGTTTTAGTATTTAAGTTTATGTTTCTTTGCCTTTTCTTATTGTGTATTTAAATATTTAAGTTTAAATAAATTAATTTTTAAAAAAGAAAATAAATGATTTGGAAAAAAGTATTGAATAAAAAAAAACCAAGTAGATTTACTCTAAGTAGTAAAAGAAAAAATTAATGCTAAAAATTCTCTTGATGTGTAATTAGTGAAAAATACTATTAAAAATAATAAAACTGCTTTTTCTAAATTACTCACCTTTGAAGTTCTGAGTTTCTGCACTGTCTCTTTCATTTTCTCAATATCATTCTTTAATTTCTCTGGAGAGTCCACAATTTTTGTTTTCAAACTCTCCTGTTCCTCTTTCAAAGTAACTAGTGACAATTTGAATTCATTCTGTTGAGAAAAGAGTATTAAAACTTGGATAGACAATCTATTTGGGAGAGCAGGGTTCTTTCCCCACAATAATGAAGCTCAAGATGGATAAACCAAATTAATGGATGGTCAATATGGTAACACAAAACCCAAACTGCCTTTAGCCATGAAGCAAAGAAACCACTGGACTGGGTCTGAGGCTGCAAATCTGAGTTCTGACAATGTGTGACCTTGGGCACTTCCCTTAAAATAGGTTACATTGTATAAAGCAGTAATTATCAAAACAATCTGGTATTGGCCAAGAAAGAGAGTGGTGGATCAGTGAGTAGATTAGGTACACATTACGTTAAAAGATCAGAGTAATCTAACATGATAAATCCAAAGATCCACACTTTTGGAACAGAAATTCATTATTTGACAAAAAACATAGAAAAACTGGACAACATGGCAGGAACTTGGTATAGACCAACATCTCATATCATATACTAAAATAAAGTCAAAAAGGATACATGATTTACACATCAAGGGTGATACCATAAGCAAATTAGGGGTCTATGGAATAGTTTACCAATTAAATCTATGGATAAGGGAAGGATTTAGGACCAAAGAAAATATAGAGAGCATTACAAAAGTAAAGTAAGATAAATAAAATAATAAATTTTTAAAAATTACATTACAAAATATAAAGATAATTTTTCTTATAAAAAATTTTATTACATAAAATCAACCAAAATTATAGGAAAGCAGAAAACTGGGAGAAAGAATTCACAGTATCCATGAAAAAGGCCTAATTTCTCAACTACATGGAGAACTGAGACAAATTTATAAAAATAAAAATCATTTCCCAATTGATAAACGGTCAAAGGACATGAACAGGCAGATTTTAAACAAACAAACAAAAATCAATGCTATCAATGCCATATAAAAATTGTTCTAAACCATTACTGATTAGAGAACTGCAAATTAAAACCACTCTGAGGTGCCAACTCACACCTATCAGACTGACTGATATGCCAAAAAAGGAAAATGATAACATTGGAGGGGATGTGGTAAAACTGAGACATTAATGCACTGTTCATGTTGTAAACTGGCCAACCATTCTGGAGAGCAATTTGGAACTATGCCATAAAGCTGTGCATACCCTTTGATGCACCAATACTACTGCCAGGTCTACATGCCAAAGAAATTTTTGAAAGGGGAAAAAGGAAAAAGAAAGAGCTTATTTGTACAAAAATATTTACAGCAGCCTTTTTTGTGGAAGCCAAAAACTGGAAATCAAGGGGATGCCCATCAATTAGGGAATGGCTGGACAAGTTGTGGTATATCGTTGTGATGGAATACTATTACTATTGAGCTATACAAAACCATGAGCTGGTTGATTTTAGAAAAAACATGGAAAGACTTTGGTGAAATATGAAATGTGAAAGTATGACTACAACCAAGAGAATGTTGTGTAAGGGAACAGTAACACTCAATAATGAAGAAATGTGAATGACTTATTTATTCTCAGCACTACAGTGATCCAAAACAATCCCAAAGGACTAACTAATGATGAAGTATACTGCATCCAGAGAAAGAACTGACACAGTCTGAGTACAGACTGAAGCAGGCTATTTTTTACTTTTTCCTCTTTTTTAAAATTCAAGCCTTGCACAAAATGACTAATATGGAAGTGTTTTACACGATCGCACGTGCATCATCTGTATCATGCCACTTACTGTCTCAGAAAGAGGAGAGGAAGGGAGTGAATGTGGAACTCAAAATTTTTTTTTAAATGTTTAAAATTGAACATGTAATTTAGGGGTGGGGATTGGGAGGAAAAGATTTGGAACTCAAAATTTTTTTTTAAATGAATGTCAAAAATAAATTTTAAACAACACACATAATGACCACAATGATGTAAATAGTAAACCACAAAACCAAAGGAGAATGTTGCAGAATTACAATAAAAAAATGTGGCCCCAAAGAGAAAATATGACAAGATGTCTTCCCCAATTCCTCTGGAGAGGTGGGAGGTCCTTAGATGTGGACCGCTGTATACATTTAAAGACTTTTTTTGATGTAGTGATTGGTTTTCCTGATTTTTCTTTTCTTCTTTTTTTCTTGAAAAATTATGTGGAATGGCAATCTGGGAAACATAAGGGAATGGGATACTAGGAGAATTTTAGGTGATATAAAAGCAGAAAGTTATCAATAAAAATTCAGTTTAAAAAATTTTTCCCTCAGTATCCTAGGTGTATCAATTTAATTTGTGGAAATTGTGGAAATTTCTGATTTCATATAACTGAACTTTTGACTTCCATGTTCTCCTCTATGCTTTGTTTGCCAACCCTCTCTGTTTCCCATCAGGTGACACCTGTGTGGTTTCACCACCATGCCCCAGAGACCTCTTCATCTTGGACCCCTGCCCCACAGTCTCCTCCTCTGATCACAGGACTCACCCTAGAACTTCCACTAAAGGAGAGTATCCAAGTCAGGTGGCTCTCCTCCATCACGTCCCTGGCTCTCCCCACTTCGGAACAGGGTGGGGACTGCTCATCTTTTTGTATTTGTGTTCCCAGGGTTGAACACAGTGCCTGGCACACAGTAAGAGCTAAATAAATGCTTGCAGAGTGACTTTCATCTTAGAGAAGAATAGGTTGAAGCTCAGGCACAAATGACTTCCCCAAGGTCACACAGTGGCACTACAAAGAGTAGAACTCAGAACTCCTAAGCTCCAGTCCAATACTTTTCAAAATACCACAGTTGTTGTCACTTTATGGACAAGAGATTTAGTTTTAATGTTTCAACTTGGACAAAAAATCCTTGTGGACATGACTGTATTCCTCAGATAAGGAGATGTTTGTTGTGCAATGAAAGTTCCATTTCACCCTGACCACCCACACAGCTCCAATGTTCCACTTGACTTCCCAAGCTCACGGACGCAAGTCTAGTTAAATGAAAATTAATGAATATATTTACCAGACGTTTAGTGGTCTTAGAAAGGTCTAACTTCTTCTGGGAAATTTCTTCTTGTATTGTTACCTAGATCAGGAAACAGTAATCAAGAATTGTTTAATAACCCAGAAACAAAATCTATCACTGAATATCCAATCTTATGAAGGTCAGGACATAGCTTTAATAATACTCAAATACTACCAACACATGAATGGTAGAATCATTAAAAACACAGTGACTATGCATTTACCAGGTGACCCAAGGACGAGCAAGCTGTGGGATATGGGCTCACATTAACTAAACTCCTATATTGTAACAACATACCAGAACTCTAATTCACACTCTAATTCAGGGTGGGGGGTAGACCTGACCCTAGAACCCTTACTGGTCATGTGAACAGGGCATTCGCTATCTCCTAGCAGGTAAGTCATTTCAGGAAATTAGATGACAGAAGAAATGAACAGTTGCTTGGTGGGCATAGTATCGGAACAAAGGAAGGTACATATTCTTGAAAATCTTCCATAAAATCAAAATCGAATATTATAATAAAATATATATTTTTATAATGTGTTTTCATATGTAAAAATAAACATATAATAAAATGTCCTCTTCTACTTCATGGCTTCTTTTGTCCAAAGAATCACTAGCAGCTTCTAGATCCAGGGCACCCTCATCCTTGAGAAGGCTGAGGAAACACTAGTAAATTCTTCCTCTTTGGTTCCTGGTCTAAACTCCATCTGTGAAGGGTACCGCTTGAATGATACATGGACTTAGAAGTTCTTCCATATTTCAGTGCAGGCCTTGCACATAGGCTGTTGTGTCCCCCAAGCGAACTCGGACCTTGAAGACATGATAAATGCCACACACACATGGAACATCTGCTACCTTGAGAACCTAGTCAGTTCTCTAAGGACAAACATCAAGAATGGTCATGCGACAGTTGGAGCCCCGTCTATTAAGCCATTCCTCTAATGCATGTGATCTTACTCTATATCCTATGTAATCAGTTCTCTAAGGACAAACATCAAGAATGGTCATGCGACAGTTGGAGCCCCGTCTATTAAGCCATTCCTCTAATGCATGTGATCTTACTCTACATCCTATGTCCAATTTCTCTATGTTACATGAAGTATCTGTTCAATCTATCTGCCTAGTCTCTAACAATCAAACTGACTTGTATTCTGTAGGGCAAGTAGTCCCATTTGCTGGTTGTATACAAAATGTGAGTTTTCTCCATTGGCAGAGTGATGATTTCTACTTTTCCCGATGTGGATGATGTTATTCTGTCTTGGGTACCCAAACTATTACCTCTACCCTATGTGTATTTATCTTTGGAACCTTTACTCTCTATTTTAAATTCTTCTGATGAATTGCAGCAACTATTAGAGAAAAACCAAAGAGCTCTTAATGAACATAGAATACAAACTCATATAGTTGCTGGGACATGAACAGAGGCCTCTCATTTAGTACCTTCTGACACAAATCATCATTGGTATGACTTATTTAGATACCCTTCTGCGCAGAAATATTTTTCTGTAATAGCTCACCCCATGTTAATTTTTACTACTGTGCTTATTACATGCTTTTCCAAATGAAAAATACATACACTAAATTTGACCCCTAAAGTTTCAAAGGCCTACACTATCAACATGTCAGAACTTAAGACCGGATGAATGGTAAATGGACTTAGAAGTTCTTCCACATTTCAGGGCAGGCCTTGCACATAGGCTGCTGTGTCCCCCAAGTGAACTTGGACCTTGAAGACATGATAAATCCCACACAAACATGGAATATTTGCTGCCTTGAGAACCTAGCCAGTTCTCCAAGGACAAACATCACGTATGTACTCCATCGCGAGGTTTCGCTACCTTCTCAATGGACAATGTACAGGATAGTTGGTCATTAGCCTCTTTATTGGTAGTCAGTCTTCATTGTTTGAAAGGGTTTATTAGGTCTCTGTTCTGAGGAAAACTTTGGAATTTCACCCATGGAGAGGATGCTCTGCCTAGCACCACTTGCTCCCAATTCAGATCCTGAAAGTTGTATCCTGGGATTCCCCGGCTGAGAAAATTCAGGAGTTGGTGCCTCCCTGGATTGGTGATGTTTTTCTATTTCCTCATATCTATATTAGTATTGCTGTAATTATATTAGTATTAGAATATAATAATTATTGCTGCTATTGCTTTAAACTGTCTGTGCATTTGCCTTTTCTGTAAATCAATAAAATATCCAGCTTCTTCTTCTCAAGTGTGTCTTATTGTAGGTGCAAATCTGAACCCTAAATTTCCTTAATCATACACTGCTGCTCTGTTAGGACGACAGAGCACAGCCATAAAACGCTGAGCCTGAAAGAGACCTTATAGACCATCCTGACCTCGAGTCTATAAACTTGTTTTTTAAAAATATAATTTGCTAACTATTAATTCAACTTAATTGATTCCCTCTGTAACTATAGACTTTATTTTACATGTCAAAAAAAAATTCTTCTGACAAGTTTTTAGGCTTTCACAGAATGCCAAAAGAGTCCACAACACAAAAAAAGGTTAAGAACTTTAACCTATTCACTTGACAGGAATTACATTTTCCACCCATTTTACCTTATGAGGAAACTGAGGTCTAGAATGTGGAAGTCATGTGCCCCAAATCACTAACTCCAGGCCAAGGAACCATTTTTAATGCCATACTTGATAATGTCATCTGCCTAAAGTTGTCTGATGGCTTGGGAGGTGCCCTAACTTTCTGGATTGGATTTTGGAGACACCTCCCTCTTCCCAATCTGTGGGGCAGATTACTTCTACATCTGGCTAATCTCCTCTTTTGAAATGATCAGGAAACCTAGAGGTGGAGTCCCACATTGCACATTCCAGGGCCATGACAGTCAAACTTGATTTGACCAGGTGAAAACAAACAAAGCCCCATCAGCCCAAAGGGTTTGAAGAACAGGGTCCTACTGTTTTTTGATGAAACCCGTTCAGTGTTTGCTGCAGCTCGTGGATGTCCTCTAAGAGTTGCTTGAATTCAGCTTGCTCTTCAACTGGGACAGAGCTAGGAAGAAGAAAAGAGAAATCAGACCATGAGAGCATCCACTTTTGCCTTCCCGAGCCTGAGAAAAGCCCATTCCTTCCACATAATGATCATTTTAAGGCCATAAAAAAATAGAAGAAAAGGTATTTTGCTTGAACCAGATCTGTGACTTCACTGGGAAGGAGGCAGCTAGATGAGGAGCTCTATCAAGGCAGATCAGGCCTTTGCCAACAGTGGTTGGGAGATGCACACTGCCTGGGCACTGGACAAGGGTCCCCAGAGCATCAGAGAGGAGACTCAGGAAGCTAGAGCTCATCAACAGATGCAACCATGGTGCATCTCACTGTTTCTTACGGAACAATCATATTCCCTGATATTTAGAATCAACAATTTCTTTAGCCATTCCTTTATCAACAGGTATCTTATGTTGCTTCTTTGCCTTCACAAAAGTTATTGCTTTAAATATTTTGGTGTGTATGGGACTCTATTTTATGTCTTTGACCTCCCTGGGGTACAAGCTTGCAGTGGGATTTCTGGGCCACAGAAAGGACTCCCTATGTCAACCACCAGAATCAAATATAAAATCCTCTATTTGGCATCTGGAGGCCTTTACAAACTGATTCACTCCTACGTTTACAGTCTTCTCACACCTTGATCATCTTACATCCTGTGATCCAGGAACAGGGGCCTCCTAGTTGTCCCTTACATAAGACCCTTCATCTCCTAACTCTATATTTCTGTGGCTTTCCCCAAGGCCTGGAACCCTCTCCCACTTCATCTTTGAGAAGGCTTTCCTCATTCTACTTAAAGCTCAGGTCTTCTCTTTGTTAACTACCTCCACCTTATCCTTTATCTGCCTTATACATAGTTCTTTACATACTCTCTTCCATTAGATTGTGAGCTTCTTAAAAGCAGGAACAATTTTATATTTTTACCTAACTCTGTGTTCCCCAATGCTGAGTAATGTGTAGCACACAGCAAGAATTTAATAAATGCTAGTTGACTCAACAGTAGTCCTGTTCTAAAATTTCATTTTTCAAATTTTAAAATTTTGAATTTCAGTTAAATGAATTTGGGGGCATTATTCTCACAGCGGCAAGACCAATTCATAGTCCCCTCAACAAGGATGGTCCCATTGCCCTCTTTGGCGTTTTTGCCATCCTTGCCAATCTGAAGGTTGTGAGATAAATCCCTCAGAATTGATTTCATTTCCCTAACTAATTCTTAGAGATTTGAAGCATTTGCCCCCTTTTCCCAAGCTGACGGCTTGGAATTCTTCCTCTGAAAACTGCCTAGAGATCTTGTCTTTTATCTGTGAAACTTGTGGCAAAGATTTTGTTTCTCAGTTAACTCTTCTTAACAGCACTCGTTTACACAGATCTTTTTACATTTTTTAATCAAAGTTGCTCATTTTAGCTTCTCTGAACCTTCTCCTATCAATTACCACATTTGCTTTCATGCTCCAAACATCTGAAACACCATTTTTTCTTACCTATAACATATTTTCCAAATATCAGTTCATTTGGAGCTTTACCTTTCCCAGTTCTCTTACAGTTTATAAGTTTGTATCATTTTGGGGTTATTTAGAATAAGACAGTCAACAGCTTCATCAAAAAGGCACAACAATTCACTGAAGAAAAGAATGCCTTAAAAATTAAAGTTGGCCAAATGAAAAGGAGATTCAAAAGCTCCAAGAAAATCATTCCTTAAAACTTAGAATTGAGCAAGTGGAAGCTATCAAACTTATGAGAATACATGCTATTCCACAAGTGATAAGGATATGAACAGGCAATTTTCAGATGAAGAAATCAAAGCTATTTTTAGTCATGTGAAAATAAATGCTCAGGGGCTGAGACATGATGGCAGAGTAACAGCACAGACTCTAGAGTGCTCTTACCAAGCCCAGTCAAATACCTATAAAAAGACTCTAAATAAATTCTGGAGCTGCATAACCCACAGCATGATGGAGTGAAGCAAATATCCAGCCCAAGACAGACTGAAATGTCACCAAAAAGTGTCTATCACGCCAGACTGGGAGCAAAGCACAGTTCAGCGTGGGCCATGTCAGCACAGAAGGGACCTGAACAAAACCTGGAAAGGCCATTTTATTTAATTGATGAAGAGGGACAAGAACAGACACAGGAAAACCACTTCCTCAGTAACAACCACCTTGAAAGATTTAAGAACTCTATTGTAATGACTAACAACGATCCCAAAGGACCTACCTACCTCCTAACGAGTGATGAACTCAAGGCACAGAATGTGACGTGCTCTGAGACAAGGCAAATGTGTGGATTTGTTTTAACTGACTACTTTTATTTCTCACAAAGTTTGTGTTTTTTTTATGTGTGTATATGTGTATTTACATATTATCTGCGTGTGTATGTGTATGTGTGTACAGGTATGTATATATGTGTATTTACACAAATACATTATCTGCATGTGTGTACAAGTGTGTTTATATAAATATATTATCTGTGGGTATACATGTATGTATATATGTATTACATAATCTGTGTGTACATGTATGTTATGTGTGTGTTTACATAAATATATATTATCTACATGGGTACATGTATTTGGAGTTGGGTATCTGTGTGTACATGTATGTTATGTGTGTGTTTACATAAATATATATTATCTACATGGGTACATGTATTTGGAGTTGGGTACAGGATATCTGAAGGGGAAAGGCAAATTGGTCACAGTATTGCCAAAGAAAGGATTATTGAAACACTTTTTTAAAATGCACAGAAGAAAACAGAATTTCAGAAGGACACATACAAGCAGGACACTTGGACCTAAGTTCTACTAGAAGGCCTTAGTCCAGGGGTGGGGAACCTGCAGCTTCAACATGAGTCCTTCTAGGTCCTTCAGTGCAGCCTTTTGACTCTGTCCAAGTTTTACAGAACAAATCGTTTTATGAAGGGGATTTCTTTGGTGACGTTCAGATTCAATCAAAGCACTGCACTGGAGGCCACAGATTCCCCACTCCGGCCCTAGGCTGTGATGGCAGCTTTAGCTCTCACTTCCATTTTCACCAAACAATGCCATCACTAAAGAAGATGGCAAAATAGGGTGCGACATCCCATTCCCGCCCTAGCTTGAAATTCTCCTTTACTTTCAAATCTAAGAAGCTGGATGGAAATCAGAGAAAAAATAAGGAGGATCCAGAGTTCATGGTCCTCTCCAGACTACGGCAGCCCAATATGACTCCTCCCAGTTACCTCAGGGGGTGAAGAGACAGTTCTGGGGCAGGTTTCTAGCCCTCTTACTGTCCCACTGATCCCCTACAGACCCCTGTAGGTGATTATGACCAGAAGCAAGACGGATAAGGTCTTTCCTAAAATAGATGAGAACTAAAACACCAAGAAACAAAGAAAAAAATGCTCATCTTCTGGTTTAGAATCTCACACAGAAGGTCTACAAGTCACAGCTCCAGACTGGTTTTTATCTCCTATATGACTCATGAGCCAGCACTACAGGGATAAATAAAAAATATATAATTGGGATCAATTGGTCAGAAGAAAAAATCTAGAGTTAAGAAAAATACATGCAGAAATAATTTAGAAGGGCAAGGTGATACAGCTCTTGGGCTGAGTAATGTGACAGAAAGCGCACCTCGAAAAGTGGCCAAAGAGATTATATAGTAAAAGTCAAAAGAACCTTTTTCTTTAAAAAAAAAAAAAGCTAAATTGCTCTACTCAACATTAAGAAGCAGTTTAAGAACGCAATACTGGACACCAAACATTTACAATTCAAAATGCTAATAACTGCCTACAATGTAAGTCTTCTACTTACTCAAGCTTCTCCAGTTTCAGCAATGCCTCCTGTTGTGCTACTTGCAGCTGCTGCATCTTATCCATGGAAGATTTCTGCAAAAGCAATTTCATGAGTTTCTATTAACCCATTTCAACATAACCTGTCACATAAAAATACCAAAGTGTAGAGCACACATCAGAAATTCTATCTAAGACCAACTGGGAGCTCATAATGAGAGATTCTTGGTCTCAGAAAGGAAGGATAGCACCAATGAGACCAAAAACCTACTGAGGGATATAAAGGACTTGTCCTTGCCTTTTCAGATTGTTTGGACCATTATACTGTACAGTAGCAGAACAAAATCAAATTCATCATTCACTTTGGCATTAATTTATTCAACAGATATTCCATAAGTATTAAGAATTACCAAGTCCAATGCATACATTATACACAGGGAAAACAAAAAGATAGAGTTCCTGATTTTTCTGCTTATATAACAGTAAGTGTACATATCTCTCTCTGTTTAAAGAGACAGGAACATGGCTTCCAGAGTTCATTCCTGGCCTCCTCTGTAACAAAAGACCACCTCTGGTGAAGCTTCTGGCCTTCCCTAGTATGTTCTGGGGAAGAGAATAATATTGGTGCCATTTTTGTAGACCTGACAGAGGAGAAGTGGCTGCCTTGGACTGATTTGTATATGCAATACCAAATATAAAGTAATGCAAACAAACCAACAACTAAAATCAGGTACTCTAATTAGAAGTCTAACCTAATCAAGTTAAATCTAAAATAACCTACTCTGATTAGAAGCAAGTGTCTATTACATATCAGTTAGATACTTTAATTTACAGAACTGTGAACTTATCCTACGATAATAGAATGAGTTCAGAAGTCTTTAAGATTACCATGCACCCAGGAAATTTTTATAGACCTAAGGGTGGATTACATATTTAATGCCCTTATTAAAATCAGAGAATCTTAAGAGCTAAATTGGGACTTAGGTATTTTAGGCTAACTACCACCTTAAGTATCCATTCCCTTTAGGACATTTTAAGGAATGAGTGAACAAGTTATAAAAAGCATCGATTAAACTTTTTTCAATATTCAAAAAAACTTACTCATCTAGATTTCCCTCTGTACCTCCTCATTCTGCCCCTAAAACTATACTTTATAAGAAAGAATGTTAAAAAAATGGTGAAAGAAAAAATTCATGAAAATCAATCAATGTACTGAAGAAATTTAACATCCTATGCAATGATCTCTACCTATGGACACTGCTTTCTCTTTTTTTTTATTTAAATTTATTTATTTAACTTTTCAACGTTCATTTCCACAAAATTTTGAGTTCCAAATTTTCTCCCCATTTCTCCCCCCCAACCCCAAAACGCCAAGCATTCTAATTACCCCTATCACCAATCTGCCCTTCCTTCTAACATCCCTCCCCTTTCCCTTATCCCCATCTTCTCTTTTGTCCTGCAGGGCAAGATAACTTTCTATACCCCATTACCTGTATTTCTTATTTCCTAGTTGTACGCAAGAACCATACTCAATAGTTGTTCCTAAAACTTTGAGTTCCAACTTCTCTTCCTCCCTCCCTCCCCACCCATACCCAGTGGGAAGGCAAGCAATTCAATATAGGCCATATCTGTGTAGTTTTGCAAATGACTTCAATAATGGTCATGTTGTGTAAGACTAACTATATTTAACTCCATCCTATCCTGTCCATTTTTTCTATTCTCTCTTTTGATCCTGTCCCTCCCCATGTTGACTTCTAATTGCTTCCTCCTCCCATTGCCCTGTCTTCCATCATCCCCCCCCACCCTGCTTATCCCATTCTCCCCCACTTTCCTGTATTGTAAGAGAGGTTCATACCAAAATGAGTGTGCATTTTATTTCTTCCTTTAGTCGAATGTGATGAGAGTAAGCTTCATGTTTTTTCTGTCACCTCTCCCCTTTTTCCTTCCACTGAAGTCTTTTGCCTCTTTTATGATAATTTGTCCCATTCCGTTTCTCCCTTTCTCCTCCTAATATATTTCTCTCACCCCTTAATTTCATTTTTTTAAGATATGATCCCATCCTATTCAATTCATCCTGTGCTGTGTGTGTGTGTGTGTGTGTGTGTGTGTGTGTGTGTGTGTGTGTAATCTCACCAACTACCCAGATACTGAAAAAAGTTTCAAGAGTTACAAATATTGTCTTTCCATGTAGGAATGTGAACAGTTCAACTTTAGCAAGTCCCTTATGATTTCTCTTTGCTGTTTACCTTTTCATGCTTCTCTTGATTCTTGTGTTTGAAAAATTTTCTTTTCAGCTCTGGTCTTTTCATCAAGAATGCTTGAAAGTCTTCTATTTCATT
>CM053772.1:44857-71327 GCA_028658325.1 Potorous gilbertii
GGGGGAGAGATACGAGAGGGTAGGGAGAAGAGGGGGGAGGGGGAGTTAGGTGAGGGTGGGGGAGGAGAGGGCAGCGGGAGAGGAGGGGGAAGGGGAGAGATACGTGAGGGTAGGGAGAAGAGGGCGGGGGGGGAGGGGGGAGAGGAGGTGGGGGGAGGGGGAGAGATACGAGAGGCTGGGGAGAAGAGGGCGGGGGAGGGGGGGAGTTAGGTGAGGGTGGGGAGGACAGGGCAGCGGGAGAGGAGGGGGAGGGGGGAGGGGGCAGAGGGCAGGGAGGGGCCCCCGCCTCCCGGGCCCCCCAAAGCTGGGAGAGGAGGGGCGGAGCCTGAGCGGCCGCGAAGCTGAAGCCCCAGAGTCCCCGGGGCTCGAGGCCGAGGCCCTCCCCGCCCGCCCCTCGGGAGGCCCACCCCGGGAAGGCCGCGCTCCGTCCCCAGCCCCGGGTCCGGGCGCACACTCACCTCTAAAGCCTCCGGCTAAGCTCGCGCCCCGCCTCTCCGACCAGCTTCCCAGCGCACTTTTCAAATCTGCCGCGGCCGAGCCCACCGGAAGCCCCGCCCCAGCCCACCGGAAGCCCCGCCCCAGCCCACCGGAAGCCCCGCCCCAGCCCACCGGAAGCCCCGCCCCAGCCCACCGGAAGCCCCGCCCCAACTCCGGGAGGGAAGGGGTGCTTCCCGGGGAGCTCCGGCAGTTCTTCCGGGCCAGGGGGCGGGCCCTGCGCTAACGGTCTCTCCTGACCCCGAGCCGCCTTCGGTGCGGGCCGGGGAGGCCGAGGCGGGCCCGCGGCGCTACCAGGAAGCTCCTGCTGTGTGCCTGCCGACGGGGAGATGACTGGCGGCCTCAGGCCCTGGAATTCGGGGGAGGGCATTGCAGGGCTGGGGCACAGCCAGGGCAAGTGCTAGGAGTGGAGAGGAGGGACCGAGGGGGCAGCACCTCCGAGGTCCCCTAAGCGCGCCGACCCTTTCTTTTCTCGTTTATTGAACTTAAGGAATCCCAGAAATAGAGACCCGCTGGGACCCCCAGAGCCAGGTTCCTGGGCCCGAGGACGGCGGCCCTTCCCTTGGTTGGACAGTGTAGACCAGGCCCCTCCAGGCATTTGAGGCGGCCTGGGAGCCCCGGGGGTCCTAGGGAGTGTGTGATGGGGGTCACGGCCCCCCGAAACCGGCCTCCATGCAGGGCTCCCTCTCAACAAGTGGCAGAAAGCGAAGGGACGCTTCCTTGGCCTGTGACCCCGGCGGGTCTCTTGGCCCTGCTGCCTCAGTTTCCTCGTCTGTCAGATGGGGGTGGGGTGAGAGGAGCGCACCTGCCCCTGAAGCTTATGGAAGCCTGGTGAAGTCGGTCGTGTGGAGGAGAGGAAGAAAGAGATGGTTTATGGCAGCCTTCCATTCAAACTCGAACCTTCTGCCTCCTTTGGAGGAAGAGGGAGGAGCAGATTTAAATGAGAGGGCTGAATGTGAACAGTGGTTGCACCTACTTTGTCATTTAAGTTTCCACTGCTGGGATCCAGCTCAACAATTAAAAGGAAATTAAAGAAGAGACGGAAAAGGCCCCAGGGCTGGGTGTCTGTGGCAAGTCTGTCTGTTCCTTAGCTCTGCAGTGAAGGGATTAGATACGATGACTTCAGGGCAATTTTCCAGCTGTTGTACTCAGGGAGAAGTAGAGCAAAGAAGAGAGGCACAGAGGAGGAAAGGAACATTTATCAAAGGAGAAGAAATAAAACCACCTCTGCCTGTAGTTAAAGGAAAGACTATACTTGTCCACCCACAGGCTTACTGTTGGACTGTCTAGGGAACGCTTATTCAGAACTCTAACCACAAATCCACTTCTCCAGAGCCCAGTGATATCTACCTGCCTAAGGTGCTAAATGAAATGTTGATTGCTAAGCTCTGAATGATCAGAGTCTTTTCCCTGTGCACCTCCATTTGGTGATATTTCACAGATCAGAAATACAGTATTTTCTGGGCTTGTAGATGGGAGAGCTAGTGACAGAAGGTACTGGGGATGCTAGCACTGAGCCCAGGGTTTCAACGTATATCTATTACTTTTTGGTAACAGATTCCAGTAACAGTCTCTCCTTCCTGCTTTCTCTATGTCTCAGTCTCCCTGGGCTTCCAGGCACTCACACATGAGTTCCAATATTTGGAGCATCTACTTAAGCAGATTTTTGTGAATCTCACAAATTGGCCCCCAGTCCCCAGTGATGGACTGAATTAGCAAGGGTTCTAAATCCCAGTCCTAATCAGAAGATGTTTAAGTGGTAGATAAGGGAATCCTAGGTGAGAAACACCAACCCAAGAGTGGTTGCTCAAGTCCATAACAGGATAGTGACAATATACATAATTGGGAAATAAAAGGGTTAGTGTTAGTGTTGAAACAAATGATGACCAGTGTTGACCTGACAACTTGGTTAAAGAAAAGGAAACAGGCTCAATGCATGCATTTTGTGATTTAATTAATTAATTAATCAATTCCCTATTAAAGAAAATGGTAACAATGCATTATGGAGCCAGAAATGTTCTGGCTACCTAGTACAGAAGTCTTCTGGCTTATATACATTTTGCCATGAGAAAGGAACTCTCTTAGTTAAACAAATCATAAATTCAGTAAGACAAGACAATTACTAGAGCAATGTCAGTTGAGCCTTGCGATTCCAGGCTGGGTAAACATATGTCTCGGTGACGTACGACAAGATAGGAAATCCCACCACTAGTGAGTGGCAGGCTTCCTGTCTTAAAGAGATATTCGAGATAGCTGACACAGGAAAGGGTAAACAAAGTTCAAACAAATTATGACCTAAGATGTCTGTATTTTCTTTACCATTAATATTCCATAACATAGTATATGTCTATAGATATTAAGATATGGAAAAAGTCCCATTATTCAAGACAGTGTCTTAGGTTAAAGGTCTCTTAAGGAATGTTGTCAGCCTTGACTGGCTTTTGTTGACATAGGAAGAGGCATTCTCTGAGTTTGCTTCAGAGAGAACAAAGACATTATTCCAAAATTTTATATTAAACATTATCACCAGGTAGCTAAGTGAGGGCCTCAGAAAAGCTAATTTAGGCTGCATTTTGTAGATCTAGCATCATTGAAGAAATACCTTCCACACTCAGAATGCTGTGAGAAGCTGAACTTTTGAATTTGTTCTGCTTTAAAGACTTAGGATCTATCTTGCACTGAAGTGAGATGCTGGAAAACCTCTAAAACTCATTTCTTTTTTGACTCCTTTGGGATTTCTTCCACTTTCACATCTGCAGTCACAACTCAATTCTGTATCTGTTCTATTTCAATAGTCTTACGGTTATGAAGTGGCAGAATTGGAATTCAGTTCCAGGGCCCAACCCCTGCTGTCTAGTGGGGGCTTCCTTCTCTGGTCACAATCCTTGTAGGCTGCAAACTAAGACTCACTCAAAAGGCAAAGTAGAAGACATGAAGCCACCACAATACATTACTGATGGGGAAGGATAAAGGAAAAGTTAAGTAGAAGAGGTGAATAGGGAATACACATATCTAGAGAGGGTGTATGTGGGCAGCCCATGTGTCAGCTCAGTGACAGGAAAGACTCAATATGGTAGATGATGGACAGATGTCACAGTTTGGACAGGCAGACTGGCATTCTCATTTTTATGGCAATTCCTCTCCACCAATGAGGTCACAAATCCATCCCAATGTGGGATGAAGCAAACACCACTTCCTATGTGTTTGAGAAATAGGAAAAGGATTTATATGGAGTATATCCAACATTCGAGGTCCCTTTGAGTTTTGAGAAAAGAGTTCCTTGAAGTTTCCTGCTTAGACTGTCACTCCAGTGCCCTCCCATTCTCCCCCCATTTTATGGATAGGAGGAAGGAAAGTAGACAGCTAACTCAGTGTTGGGAACAACTGGGACATCCCCAAGCCTGTGGTGGTAAGACCGTCACAGCCTCTGGTGGTAGGTCTTCATGTTCAAAATTTTGAGGTGTTTGTGGAGGAGAGCAATCCTCATGAGTCACAATTGGATCCTGAGAGCTTTTGATTCAGGCTTCCTTAAGGGATTTAAGAGGGTCACCATTCTTAGTGGCCTCCATGAGCTTCCTTTTTACTGGTGCAGCATCAGTATTTGAACCAGTCAGTCCCAGATGAGACTGTTATTACCAGCCCAGAGTGACCATAACCATGGAATGGGAGCAAGGGTGGCCTCAGTGAGGGTCCCTTCAACCTTGGATCATACCAGAATTGCATTGCAGAGAGTAAGTGTTGGGCATCATCCCCATCTCTTAACAGATCTTTCTCCAGAGTAGTATTCTGAATCTAATTCTAGTCTTGGTAACCCTAATGAAGGTACCATAACAGGTTCTTTGAATTTACCTCAGAATTCACCCTTTTGAGCTCAGGACTACTCTCATCTTTGTAACCATAGACACTCTTGAGAACCTTCCTGTCCCTGTGTCTTAAGCTGTAACAAAAGACTTCTCTACAAGTGCTTGGCTTCCGATACATAAAATACTCTGGTTAATGGCACAGCCTCACTTTAAGATTTTGGAAAGTTATACCTTTATAAGGCTGAGGCCCCAAGTAATTCATCACCAGATGCATCTGTCTCTGTTAAATAAGGGACAACACAATGAGGAGCAGTGAGTGGAAGAAGCAGATTTAGGTTTTATGTGAGGTGGAGCCATTCACAGGGGACAGCTATGAAAAAGCTTACCCCAAGGAAGGGATGGGTTTCATTTTCAAGCAGGGCCTAGTGACCCCTTGAGGAAGTGATAGAGGAGATTCTCACCAAGGTTCTACTTGATTGGCTGATGTCTTGTGAAGTCTCTTTCCCTCCTATGAAGAATGTGGACTGCTTCACAGATTTCCCTCCATGCCAGCACAATCCAGTCACATCTGGCCCCTTACATAAGCAGCTAAGCAGGTAAAGTACAGCTTCCTGACTTTTTCTGCCTTTATCTTTTTGGACTGACCTTAAATACAATCAAAATTTCTCCTTGTCTCACATCAAAAAAAAATCTCTAACAATAACACTTTGTTGAATTCATTCAGAGCATTAATCATGAGTCTCCATTAATGCACAAAGTATCCTAATATTGAAGAAGCACAGGACTTGAATTACTAGACAGTCCAACTCCTCCCCTCCAAAGAATCCTTGTTCTCGTATATCCAAGCAACCATCATCTAACATTGTTCACACCCCTTGATTCAGGGGCTTGAGTGAAGGTATAGTTGGGGCTAGAAAGGGAGAACAGGAAGGCTGTGTCATCAGGTGCTAGAATCAGAGGATGAAAGGAGTGGGAAATGAAAAGATTTAGGATGAAAGTGAATTTGTTATCTAGAGAACACAATAGAAGGGAAGGGGAGCTGCTCCTTCATTAATTGATAAGCCCCAACTGCACCTTCACTCAAGCCCCTGAATCGAGGGTTGTGGTCAAGATAGGAGAGTTATAACACCCCAAGCTCCCTATTGACACTTTCAGGTTCTCCTTCTATCTCCATCACTTAGTAACCTCTCTTACTTTAAGGTTCACTCAGTCCCCATCTACCACCCAATCAAAATTCTTGGTCTCTACCAATCTTGAGTACATTCCCCTTCTTGCTTCAATAAGGCCAGTTCCTGGTACAGAGTAGACTTTCTTCCCCGTCACCTTAATACAAGGGGATTTCACCATATATATTGATACTCTCAAGTTCCCTACTATCACAGATCCTCAACTTAATCATTTCCCATGACCCACTCTTACTGTGTACCTCACATACATGTAGAAATGGCCATGCACTTGATCTTGCTGTCACCCACAAGTGCTCCACATTCATGTTCATGAACTCTGAAATTCCCTACTTCCATTCTATTGTCATTCCACCTGTTCTGTCTTTCAATCACAAATTCTAGTCTTCATTCTCACCGTGACCTCCATTCCTTTGACCCCTCAGTTCTTCTCAGGTCCCTAACCCTAACCCTGCCCTGGTTATTCTGGCCTTCCTAGTCTGACTGCACTGTCCTTTTCTCTTGAGTACCTTCCTCCCTTTAACCTACTGCAAAATTTGCCTTGCCAAGTCTCAAGCCCTGGATTATTTTCACCACTAACTATCTTCATTACTACTCACACATTGCCCAATAAAATTGGAGAAAATCACAAAACTGTGCTTACTGTATCCACTGCAAGTTAATTGCCTGACCTTGTAGGAATTTTTCTTGCGTCTGGGGATATTTAAGAGACTGGACAGTAATCTGAATAGGTCTGTCCCAAGTGCTTGTATTCCAGTCAATACTGGTACCTTTGTAGCTTGCAAAAACAAAAGGTGGGAATGACCCTAAAAAAAGACAAAATATGATTATTATTCCCTTTGATTATGAACTGTGGCATGGGTTCATTAAATTATACCAGAATAATTATCGATGGGTCAGGATTGTGTTGGTGAACACAGTGACAAACAGCACCTATGGGGTCCAATAGTCCTAGCAAGGTACAGCCCATGCCCCACCTGACTATGAATGGTAATGACAGCATTATATGTTACCAATTCTTAATGAGAAGAGTACATTTAGGGCAGTATTGCCAAATCACAACTAGGCAATAGGGGAAGGTTTTATTAGAACAGAGAAAAATGTAATAACTAAAAGAACTACTCAAGAGAAAGGCAACCAACTATTCCATTAGCCAGGAGCCTCTGAGAGGAAAAAGGAGGCTCTCTGCCCCAGATTTTCCAGGGACAGGAGTGGTTAAAGAATTCTTGTGATGCTGGGAGCATATGTAAGTGTTCCCTGAAAGTATTCCTTCATTAGACTTACTGTTTCTACTCTGCCACCTGCTAATTCTTCCATGAACATTAGTGGTTGATAATAAGGCAGTAGCTGTGGTTCTAGGAGATGAGAGGGGAGATCTCAGCTCAGAGGGAACTCTGTAAAACTTGGGGAATTTGTAGCTGTTCTTTTCATAACAACTCAGGCCTCCTCTACCCATTGGGCTGCATCCAAATTGAGAGAATCATAGGAAGTGACTGAGAATTAAAAGGATGCTTGGAAGAGTGGGCCAGGAATGTCAGTGTAAGAGGTGTCGGGCATTCAGCTTCACAAGTCCTTTCCTCATGGCTGTCAGTGTGTTCAGCAGCCCTTCCCAAGCAGACTGGGTCTCATTATTCCATGGAAAGGTCTTGATGTAGAACTTGACTCCTGCATGTGGATTGTGGAGTGAAAAGTCCCAAAGTCCCTCTTGCGCTGTTGCTCCTGTACCCTGGAGTTGCTGCCATCTGGTCTGTAGTCCCTGTATATAGGAAGCAGTAGTAGTATCTCCTCCCAGTAAGGATGTCCATACTGGGAAAATGATTTTGTTTGGATGGGGTGGGGGTGAGGGATCCAAAGAGTATTTCTAAAGGAGATAAACGTTAATAGTCCCCCTTGGTCCTTTGCACAGACAGAACAAAGCCAGAGGAAGACATCAGGTCATTTTGGGTGGGGAAAAGGGCTCAGGGCACATTGGACCACTCCTTATTTATAGGCTCACCTTGACATGAGCTTTGGGATGGTAAGGCTTGTGGAATTTTGAGGTCACTCCTAGATAAGAGTTTGGGAGATGGTAGAATTGGTCAAGTGGGTGTCCTTCAAGAGTATTTTAGCTACAAATCCAGCTGGGGCAAGAGAGTAAGCTCACCCCTTAGGGTGAGCTGGTCAACAAGAACGAGACAGCCCTTACAATGGCCAGCCATGGAATAAGTTAGGTGGATTTTCCTTTGTGTGAAGTGAATTTTAGGGTTAGGGTTCCCAGGATCCATAGCCATAACAATCTCTTGTTCCCAGGTATTAGATATAAGTTCTCACAATTATGGTTCAAAACATCTCTACCACACTTATTCATCATTATATAAGGATAAATAATATGAACATTTGTGCCTAAATTGTAAATATCCACTGTGACTGCACAGTGAGATACAAGGATGAGGTGATATAAACTTGTGAGACTATTGCTGGCAACACGCCTTTGTCACCCTATAAAGTAAGTGGGCATTAGTGTGGGGGTGGGGAACTCAGGGTTGAATGCACAAGCTGGAATGCCATGTGTGCCTCAACCACCCCCAATTGAAGCTTGAGTGGATTTAGGGGCGTGTACAAGCTGTGCCTGTCTCAGTTGATTCCATCGATACATAGGGGTAGTTGCCCCCCTTTCTCACCAGCCGGTTCAAGAAGGGTGGTTAGGGAATGTTGTAGGTGTTTGTCTTCTCATTATCAGCAACCCTTTTGAGAAGACTAGACTAGAATAAAGATTATTAACCCTTTGGAAGCTGTCTTAGTGTCTGTCTTTCCTGTCTGACCAAATCAAGAGTGAACCTGGGCCATCAGCCATCCTGTGTGCTAGTCAGAAAATGCTCAAAGGGTTTGTAAGCTAGGGGGTGCCCACCATAAGCTTTGTCACTGTTGTGATGGTTTTGGTTTCAGTTCGGATTCGCTCCCACAAATGACACAGTCTTAAGAGAGGAAGGGATTTTATTAAACACAAACACAAGGAAGCTTAAATCGACACCAACAATGTAATATTGCTAGCACAATTAAAGCAAGCACAACTAAAATAATAATAAAAGTTAAGAAAGGAAGGAAGAAAACATCACCAATTCGCAATCAACACGGCTGGGGAATCCCGGGGTACAGCCTCAGAGTCCCAAATGGGAGGGTCCCAGGCAGAGCATCCTCTCCATGGGTGAGATTCCAAAGAGGTTCAGGGAATTAAGGATTTTTAAAGGGGGAGAACAAAGAAGGCTTGGGGCCAAGAGAGCTGGGTCCTTGCCAAGAATTTCTCAGTTCTTCAAAATGTTTGTGCAACCAGGACGTGCAGCAAGTGTTTTCTCATGGTTGTTATCAAGTAACAGTCTCTGGGAGAATAGCCAATTCTCTCAGTACCGCTTCTTCCAGGAGGGGCTAGTTCCTGGGGTTTGCAATACAAATTCAGGTCACACAAAAAACAGAGTGGACTCACAATTTTATTAACTATTGATTGTTGTTAATTCAGTCACAGAAGGCATGTTGGTTATAAGCTTGGCAAGTAGGACAGGAGGCATGTACACAGGTTGCTCTATTGATGACTCCTGGGGCAGCCCAAACTCTACAAGTGAAATCCACAAATTCTTGAGTCCTGAAGTGACTCCCTTAGACACACCTAGTGATAGAAGCTCTGGGGGAGGAGGAGTTTGCCCTCCACAATCACCCAGGACCTTGCACCCAATATTTGTTTCCACTTCAGAGTCATCATAGAACAGTCACGTTAACTCCAGAGGTAAGTGATTAAAAACGTGTATAGAGAGAACTAGGCAGTGGCATCGGTACAACCTTTCCCTTTTGCCACAGGATCAGTCCCTCCCATGTGGGCAAGGCAGTTAACAGTGGCCAGGGATGGCAGGAAGTTTCAGAGCAGATGAGATCTTTGTTGAATTCAGTATTCACACTGACCTTACCAATGCACATTAGGGGCAGCTAGGTGGTGCAGTGGATGGAGCACCAGTGCAGGAGTCATGAGGACTTGAGTTCAAATCTCACCTCGCACACTTGACACTCACTAGCTGTGTGACTTTGGGCAAGTCACTTAACCCCAATTTCCTCATCCTGGGTCATCTCCAGTCATCCTGATGAATATCTGGTCACTGGATTCAGGTAGCTCTGGAGGAGAAGTGAGGCTGGTGAACTCTACAGCCCTCACTCAAAACAAAGTCAAGTGCAAGTCATATCTTTCATTACTTCTCTGATGGTCTTCTTCAGCAAGGAAGGACATACACCAATGCACATTAAGATCTCTGTAGCTAGAGCGTCCCCACAGCGTGACAGACACCAAATGTGTAGTACAGATTGTGACCTCTTTTCCCTTGGCCAGATGACACTCCTGGGTACAAGCTCAGCTGCCTGGACACTAAGATTAGAGAGCAGAGAATCTTCCCAGACAGTATGATGCTCAGAAATGCCAGCAGTACCTATGTGTCAGGTCCACTCTGAAAAGAGGACCCTTCTGTGCAGAAAACTCCCAAGGGGCATAAGAAAAGTTATTACAGGGCTTTTTAGTCATGTCTATTTACAGAGGCCCAGTCGGGGAGACTAGTTAGGGAGCCAAGTGGCAGGCTTGAGGACTTCACAATCCTTGAGGGTGACTTTTCATTGCCCAGCAAAATTTGGCAAGTCTCTGACATGAGACTTGTGGTGAAGTAAGAGGGCCTCAACTTCATGGAGACACTGCACTATCAAAGGGGACCCTAAAAGCAAGTCAGAAAAGGGCAGTGGCAGCTCTGACTCCAAAGGCTTGGTGGTATCCCAGTAGCCAGAGCGTCAGAATAGCACCCTCTTGGGTGCAGGGGGGTCCTAAAGCTTGAGTCAGGACACCAGAAGCCAACCCTCTCTGCTCGTGTGCAAAAGTGAAGGACTTAGCCTAATCTAGTAATCCTCGTGCAAATGCAGATGGCAGGGCCATTTTGACATCCTCTATAACTGAGATGTTGGGCAGCTCACTACAAAGGTATCAGAGAAACATAGTAGGCATATTGCCAGCAGTAGCCTCACAAGATACAAAGCCATGCATTCCCTTAGACAAACAATACCACTACTAAGTTTGCAGTCTGGCCAGGGGTGGGGAAGCTGTGGCCTCAAGGCCTGATGTGGCTTTCTAGGTCCTTGAGTATGGGTATGACCCTTTTATGAAGGGGATCTGATCTGTGAAGTGTGGATTCAGTCAAAGGGCTGCCTTTGAGGACCTCAAAGACCAGGTGAAGCCTGGAGGCAGAAGGTTCCCCCGCCCCTGGGCTAGTCAATGTCACTGAAGGGAGCTATCCACTGTCTCTAGCATCAAGGTGCAGAGTTGCTGGAGAGCTGAAACCTGTTTAGGAGAAACATGAGCTCAACCAAGGTCTCTCTTAATAGATATGATTGTGTCTCTCTTTGGATTCGATTGTGCAACATGGGTGACTCTGGCACAGGACCTCTCAGCATGGCATGCCCACATCAGAAAGAGTGCTGCGCTCCATGAGCAAAGCAGAATTGAGACAGCACAAAGTAAAAGTAGGATGTGCAAATTTGGAGTATCCACCCAAATGTGCACATGCACTATCTGTGCCCAATCTGTGGTAGAGCTTTTGGAGCTCGTATTGGTCTGATCAGCCACAGTCGAACACATTGAAACTTGACTTTATCATAGCAATGTCCTTTTGATCCTTTTTGAGAATGAAAGTTAACAACCACCAAGGAGAAACAAGATAGGTTACATCAGAAAGAGTGGGCTAGAACTCAGAGGCCCTACTCCTTACAGCTTTCTCATTAAGGTGGTTAGAAGGAGTATGCAAAGACAGAGGGCACAGGGGTGAGTTGAATTTGATGGAATGATTATCTAAAAAAATAAAATCAAGCTGTGGGAAAGAGGAATGCACTGGGAGAAGGAGAGGAGGGGTAGAAAGGTAAACTGTTTGACACAAAAGAAGCTTTTACACTGGAGAAGGAAGACTGGGGAGGAAGGAGCAAGTGAACATTACTCTCATCAAGACTGACTCAAAGAGGGAATAACATATACATCTTACTGTACTAGAAAGTAGGAGGGGAAGGGGATAAAAGAAGGGGGGCAGTGATAGAAAGGAGGGTGAATAGGGATAGGTAAAAGTCAGAAGTGAGGCACCTTTGAGGATGAACAGAGTGAAAGGATAGAGTAGGATAACCTGGGGTAGGAGCAGAGGGGAAATAGGATGGAGGGAAATATGCTAATAACTGAAAAAGTTCTACAGCAAGTTTCTCTGATAAAGACCTCACTTCTCAAATGTATAGTTAATGACTTACATTTAGAAAAATAAGAGCCATTCCTCAATTGATCCATGGTCAAAGGACATGAACAGGCAGTTTTCAGAGGAAGAAATTGAAGCTATCTATAGTTACATGAAAAAACGTGCTCTAAAAGTAAATGATTTCAGAAAACCTGGCAAGACTTGCATGAATTGATGCGAAGTGGAACAAGCAGAACCAGAACACTGAAGACACTAACAGCAATATTGTACAATGATAAACTGTGAATGACATAGCTATTCTCAGCAATACAGTGATCCAAGAGGCCCAAAATGACATCACTATATTGGATTGTGTCCATTGTGGATGATCAGATCAACATGAACTCAGAAGACTACCACAAATAGCCCATATGAATATTTAGGGATGGTGATGTTTCTAAATTTGCACATCTCACATTTCTTTTGAGTTACTTCAGTTCTGCTTTGCTCATACAGCAGTGTCTTCTTTGAGGCAAGCACACCATGCTAGGTGGTCCTTTGTCAGTGTCTCCCATGTCATGCAATCAATTCCAAAGGTCTTAAGAGAGACCTTGAGAATGTCTTTTTATCACTTCTTCTGATCAACATGTTAGTGCCTGCTTTATGTGTGTTCTTCATAAAATAATAGACTTTTAGGCAAAAATTCTTTGGGCATTTGAACAACATGACCAACCCATTGGAGTAGAATTTAACTACTTGGCAGTTCAGCTAAAGAAAGGACTTCAGCGTCTTGGTGATTGTCAGAATCTTCTTAAGAGAATTCAGATGGAAGCGATTCAGCTTACTGGCATGGCACTGATAAGACCGTCCAAGTTTCACAGTTGTACACGGTGAAGTCATCTGAATGACCCTGTAGATTTTCAGTTTGGTAGGCAGTCTCTTACTCCTCTCCCACACTTTCCTTCAGAACATTAAAAACACTGAGCTAGCTCTGGCAACACATGTATCAACCTCATCATCTCTGTGATCATCCCTAAAAAACATCCTGCTGAGGTAAGTGAACTTATCCACAGTACTAGGGCAATTTAGCCTCCACCAGCCCAAAACAGCTTTCACTGAAAGGGAGGCCTCTCTGACTTCACATCTAAATTTGTCTCTTTTCAGCTTCTACCATGGGCAGAGCCTGAAAGACTCAAGTACAATTACTGTGTCACCAAAGTTAGTTCTCCAGGCTAGACAACTGACCATGAAAGCCCCAAGTCGTAGACCAGGCATGTTTGTGTGGGGAATCTTACGCCTTGCAATAGCGTGACTCCCCTCAGTCAGTGGCTATCCCCTCACCAACCTGGCTTTCCTCTATGCTTCAGCTTATCAAACCCTATCAATTTCCTTTCTTAATCATAATGCCCAGAAATGAAGACAAAATTCCAGATCTGAACATTGCTAGGTGATGCCACAGTGGAAAGAACACTGAGCCTGCAGTCAGGAAGAGGTGTTGTGACCCTAGGCAAGTCTCTTAACCTCTGTTTGCCTAAATTTTTTTCAACTGTAAAATGGGGATAAAAAAAGCATTGTAATACCTTCTTTCAGATGTGTCTTCCTAACACAATGGGGGACCTCTTAATTGAGCCCAAGATCTCACTGGGGGAAGGGGAAGGAAATAAGCCTTTATAAAGCACCTATCATGTGCCAGGCTCTGTTCCAAGCACTTTACAAATATGCCATTTGTCCTAACAATAACTGCAAGTTAGCTGCTGTTACTATCCTTCACAATTGAAAAACCAGCCAGTCAAAGGTTGTTGTTCAGGGTTATACATCTAGTATCTGAGGCTGAATTTGAACTCAGTACTCCTTATTCCAGACTTGGTGCTCTGCACACTCTGGTACTACCTAGCTGCCACTGACCTGTTTGTCCAACACATCCAACCTGCTCCAACCTCCTCTCCCCCACCACTCAGTCACAGCACTCCCAAAAGAACAAAGAACAGAGCCTACATAGAGATCCTCTTCATCCTGCGGTTGATTCCATTCCAGGGGAACATTTAGGGTTTATTGAGCCATGCACACATGCAAGCCAGAGCTCTTCCAAACTTGCCAATTAAATGACCTAGCACATTGGCAAGGTGGAGAGGTGGGGAGGGGAGCTTGCAAGCAACTCTGTTTGAGGAGTGGGGAATAGCCCTCCAGGCTTTGAAGGAGACCCAGCTGAGTGAGGTGCTGAGAACCCTATTGAGAAGGGGGAGGACCTTTATGGAAATGGAAGAAGATGGCTTTTTGAGGTGGATCCTTTCAGGAAGGAGGGGTATGTTCATGGATTCTCTAGATTGGGCTAAATTAATTTAGGCATGTGGGGGTGAATTCCCTTCAGGAACCAAGGAACCCCACAAGATTTTCAGGATCCCTCTAATAGGAGAGAGGCAGAGCCCTTTGAAGATGGATCCTTCCAGGTCTGGTGGCAGATCCCTCCATGGCAGAAATTAGATTCCAGCAGGAATGGTGAGGGGTACATCCTGGGAATGGAAGGGAATACTTCTGGGGATTGGAAATGGATTCCTCATGAATGGGAAAGATGCCTCCTGGAGAAGGTCACTTTAGGATCCGGATACTCATTTGGTGTTCAATGTTCATCTTCTCTAAGGACTGAGGGGAAAAGCAGAAAGGACCTTCAGTCCTTCAGATGCTCTATCCTCAGATCTCATCACCCCTCCTGCCACCTAAACCCTGTCTCTCTGCCCCCAACCCCATCATACCCCAGAGTTCTGTCTCTGCTCTCGGTCTTTACCCCATCCTTTTGCCACCTCTGATTATCCAAGCCTTCAGTTTCCAATGATGCTGCTTACCACTGACCTTGGTAAACTCCACAAAAGATATAGCTCCATCCCCATCCTCATCAGCTTCTTGCACTGTCCGTGCTGCTATGATTTCCAACTGTTCATTTGTCACCCCAACCCCAACCATCAGCCTCAAGATCTGGCACAGAGAGGAAAGTATGGAAATAAATCAGGCCAAGTTATTTCCTGATTTTCCAAAAATGAATACTTCCCCCATCCCTGTACATAACCAGACAGCCAACAATCCATTGCCACCATTAGCTATTCCCACCACAACCCCTGCAACACAGTCATCCCTGCCCATCCCATCCTCTACCAGTGGTTATACCAGATGCCACAGGACCAGGGAGAATCATGGGGATTGAGGGTGGGGAGGAAGCAGACATCTGCACACAAACACCACACACAGACAGCATGCATATGCACACGCACACACACACACACACACACACACCACACCACACCACCCTCACAACCCCTTCTCCAACCTGCAACATCTCTTTCTTTGAGATTTTTCCATCACTGTCCATGTCATAGAGTTGAAAAGCAACTGGATGAAATAAAGAAACTAGGATCAGGACAGGGATGGGAATCTCTTCAGTCCTAGCCTGTCCTCTGCTGGAGACCCTGCTGCCCCAGGTCCAGACCATGCTACCATCACACAGTGGCTCAAATGGAAGATCTGGCTCCAGATTCTGACATCTCAGACTGCGACTCCCCCTCCTGTTTGGCAGTGTGGTTCTCTCTTGGCCATGCCTAGCTTGCCAACTGTCTCCAGCGCAGATTACCACCCACCAGGGTCCCTTCCCCAAGACCTACAGGGTTAAGTTAGACAAGAAGGTATGAGGGATTTGTGAGGGAATATGAAGGATCATTGGGGACATCAGAGTGGTACCAGCCACCACCCCTGCTCTAAGGAGGCTTAGTTCCCTCCCACCCTAGTCACTTACCCCTTTTGTCCTTTCCCACATCACTGCCCAAGAGTCCAGGACACCACCATTCTTTCCAGCCTGAGAGTCACCCTGACTCCTCCCTCCCCTTACCCCCAGATATCCAACCAGTCAGCAGCTGTGGTGGACTCCAGCTGTGCAACACCCCTTCTATCCATCCCCTTTCTCCAAGCACTCCTGGGCATCACTCTACTGAAGTGCTCCCTCATCACCTCTCTCCTGGACTCCTGCCTTTACCTCCTAATTGATCTCCCTTCCCCATCTCTCCTCTCTAAGTCATAGGTTGGAGTGGGCATGTAGTCTGCCTGCAGTCAGCCCTTCCAGGTGTACTAGTCCTACAACTGCTTCCTCCACACACTTTCTGGTCTACTCCAGCTGGTGCAATGGAACCTTTGCTTATAGCACCTTCCCTCCTGACCTCTATCCCATCTCACCCTGGATTCCTTCCAAGCTTGCAGAAGAGCTGCCTCCTTCCTGCCTGAAGTCTATGTGTCCCTTCCCACCCTGTATTTCCTGCTCTATCTTCTGGTAACTTTCCCCTGAAAGAATTCCAGCTTCTTGAAGGAAGGAGTAAGTTAATGTTGGTCTTCCTATCCCACTGCCTGGCATGGTGCCTGGCATATGCTTTGAGTGAATGAATGACACACAAAAATTGTTGGATTGTGTGCGATCTCAGACAGACAGTCAATCTGTGCCCATTCCTAAGGCACCTACCATGTGCCAAGTGCTAGAGATGGCAACCAAGTCCCATTCTTGGCCTCAGTGAGATTCCATTGACACCACATCAATATCAACAGGTGCGTACAAAATAGAAATAAGGCAATTTGTCTGCCTGGACCTTAGTTTTCTCATCTGGAGAATGGGGGAACTGCATTGTCTGATATCTGAGGTCCCTGCCAGCTCAGTCAATCCCAGACCTGTCCTCATGCTCCAAGGCCCATGCCACAGGTTGATGACAGCCCCTTGTCTCCACTGACAGGACATGGGGATGAGTCACTTTCCTATTTCTCTTCCTACTTCCCCATACATACCCACTCAGGCACTAAGCCTCCTCTTCCTTTCCAAGTTCCCTCCAGCCTGCCTAGGCCCTTGTGGGTGATGCCTACGGCCTTCCAGATCACTCTCCCTCCTCCCAGGAAGTTCAGGAACTGGTTCAGTCTTCTCCAGCTCCCAGGCCTGGCCTTGTCCAATTCCTCGGTTACTCACTTTCTCATCCTCCTCTGCTCCCAAATCTTCAGATTTGCATAAGAATAATTGGGACCTAGACTCCAAGCCTCTCCTCACCCTTGCTTAACTGCAACTGTCCCTGTTCAAAATGCCCTAATCATGGCATGGTGAGGAAGCAACCTTGGTGTCTGAGGCCATTGTACAGATGGGGAAATTGAGGCTCAGAGAAGAGAAGGAACACACAGAGGTGAGGAAACAAGGGAAGTTAAAGGTCGAAATGAGGATGGAGTTTCAGGATTTTCCATCATTCCCCCCAATTCTACTCACAACGCAGTTTGTTGTTCCGGCTGTTTAGAGGCTCCGGCTTCTGGGGGTCCCGTGCAACTGAATCCTTTACTTCCAATGGTCGAAAATGGGCCAGGACCCAGACAAAGCCTCGGAAATCCACACACTGCCCCCTGAATGAAAGAGTCGGGATATCCCTCCCAAACCTCTATCCCCAAAAGAGGTAAAGGCTTGATCCAAGCCAAAAAGAGTGAACTCTAATATAACCCTACATCTTGATCCCAAAGGGTCTCACCCTCAGCTGGGTCTAACCCTGGGGACTCTCATCCTGTCAGTTCTGTTTCCTAGTGCTCCCCCTTCTTCCCCAAGGCTCCATCCCTCACCCAAAGCTCTGTCCTCACCCATCTGTGAAAAAGCTGTCAATGATCAGATCTGCCAGCGGGTTCAGTTCAAGTTCTTTTATATTGTGTAGATCCATTCGACTGTTGGGGAAGGAGTGAGAAGTTTCCGTATCAAAAGTCTGGTGGGGAGAGTTTGGGAGGGGAGAGGGAGAATAAACTAAAAGGAACATTTTCATATGAGGGGGAAATTCCGCAGCATGCTTTCACGTTGAGCTGAGGGGTCACAGGATCAGGATCAGGAGTCAGGGGTCAAGGCAATTCAGTCAATGGCTTGAAGGCTGGGAGTCCTGGTCCTACATGTTTGAGGGTCATAAGGGTGGGATGGACCCTGCTCACCTCAGGAAGCCCTTATTATTCCTGTCCAAGTACCGGAAGCGGTGATGAAGGCGATTGAGGTTAGCCCGAGAGACTGGACAGTGAGAAGAGAAAAGAGTCACAGCTGGGTGCTGAGGGCCGAGGGAGGATCGGTTTGACCGGAAGAGACGCAAGGCTCAGAATTCTGGACTCAAGGATCAGAGGGTTCAAGGTCAAGGTTTGGGACTGACTGCTCAGAGACTGGGGGTCCCAGGCTCAGAGTTCAGGGTTTAGGAGACCAGCAACGACTCAAGATCCAGGAGCAGAAAACCAGGGACAGAGAGGCTGGCGCAGGAAAGGTTGGGCTAGGTGTTGGTGGGGCGGCCAAGAATATATCAGCCTGTTTCTCCGGCTCAGCCCGCGCCCTTCTCCCTCCAAAGCCCTCGGGGAAGGTGACCAAGAGAGCATTCTGCCCCACGTCCCCTTCAGCCGCTGGGGACTCTGGCTGGGGACAGGGATCCAGGAAGCCTGTGTTTGGGTCCCAGTCCGGGCTCCTACTGGGGGATCGGCGGAGCCATGTCTCCACCCCAGTCCCTGCCAGTCCTTCAGGGCTCCAGAACCCCCAGGCACTTGGGTCCGCAGCAGTCCCACTCACAGCCGGTCTCCTCTAGGATCAAGTTCAGTTCGGGCTCTCGTTCGAGGTGCGAGCCGTGAGATCCCATGGCTGTGACGGTCCTTAGGTCAGGGCAGGTCCCGAGTCCAGGGTCCAGGACCCAGACAGGCTCAGGGCAGAGTCCCACCTAAAATCTCTGCCTCCTACACTCGCCCCGAGAACCCAGACGTCACCGCAGCCCCTTCCTTAAGCAGTTCCTCTCCCTCCGAATGGAGACGCCGAACGCTGGAGAACGAGTCCCCGCTCTCTGAGTCATCCAACTGCCTCCAGGCCATGCTGGGCTCGAGAAAGCATTTAGGGTTCTCCCACACGCCTCAGGCGAAGTCCGCCAGTGCTGCGGAAACAGAGGTTTCGCCTCAGTTGGGCCCCGGAGGAAAGAAGGTGAGGGGGTTAGAGAAAACCAGAGCGGTATCAGGACTGACCAGAAGGCGCCCACTGCCAGGCTTGAACAGGCAGAGGCTGGGAAGGGCACTTTACAGACCAACTCCAGAGGGGAAAGGGTTTGACTTGGCCTAAAGGTCAGTCCGAAGCCTTCTCTCTCCCCGCCATAGACTCATCTAAGACCTCACCCTAAAAAGGCCCCGATACGAGCCCCCTGCCCTCCCTAAGACTGCTTCTGACCTTCCCCTTAAGGCTGCAAACACCGTCAGAGGGACAGCATGGCCTGCCAATATAGAGAAGCAAAAACACCCGAAGAAACGGACAGAGAGACACACTGGATGACAGATAGACATGCGCTGAGGGAAACGCACAAACACAAATGGGGAGAGCAAAGAGCTGATCTCATGCGCTCTAACTGAGAAGTTCTGAAGCCCGCGGGCGTTTGCTCTCCCTGTCTCTCTGTCTCTGTGTCTCTCTGTTTCTCTGTGTGCATCTCTCTCTCCCTCTTGCTGTGGTTTGCTCTTAGTCAAGGCTCAGGATGTGAGGATTGATTCAAACTTTGGTTTCCTCCGAAATTATGTAATATATGATTTATGAAATCTAGGGTATTGATACCTACTGGAAAGTCTTTTGAGTTGCAAATGCAAGAAAATAAATTGATTGTAGAAGACTAACGACATAGACTAGTACTAGATGATCCTGTAGCTGAAGAAGAGGGAAAATTGAGATGCAATGGAGAACTTTGTTTCCCTAAATTCAGAATAACAGGCAGCAGCATGGGACACACAAGGAAGGAGTTGTTTCTCACACATAGGCTAACAGGCAAAGCAAGGATCCAACTAGTTTTTATCGTGTTTGGGGGTTAGAAGTCAGCTAAGTAGAGGAAAAGTTAAGTCTTGCTTGAAATGCTCATTTCTATTAGGAATATTAACTTCTCCTTTGGGAGAGCTAAAGCTTCATTTTAATGGTCATAAAATACATGTAATGGGAGGGAAAAACATGAGAGGGAGAACTATGTAGTAGGCATGTGGGAAAGTTGTACTCCCTATATTATCCAGCCAGTGGGGAAATAGGAGAGGGACTTTGTGGGTGGCCATAGGTTTTTAAGGTTTACTTTTGTTTCTGGATGGTGTGTCTACTTTATAAGCCACCATCACTGCAGTTAGCTTAATAAACTTTTATCTTCATGCCTCTCAAACCTGAATGTGTTATTTCTCACAAGGAAACAAAAGGAGAGGTTTTGGCCCCATACTTGTAATGCAGTAACAGACTTACAGAAAGATAGAAGATAGAAGTGTTCTGTCCAACTCATCTGAGACATGGAGATAAAACACAGGAAAGATCTGAAATATAAAGGTCAGAAGAAGAAAGGGAGGAAGAGAGAAGAGGGGAGAGCCAGGTGGGCAGGGAGAGGGAGCAGAAGGGATTGAGACTGGGAAGGGGAGGAGAAAGACACAGGGACAGACAGAAACAGGCAGAGTCCTCCAGAAGCGGGCAGAACACACAGAGAAGCAAAGGCACAAATGAAATTTTTTAAAAGACATAAAAAGAAATTGGCAAAAACAAAGAATAAAACTAGTCACATGAGATAAAGAAACCAAGTCGTAGCCAGAGATTTGGCAGAAGCGAAAACCCCCAAAGAAGAACAGGAAAAACAGCCCCAGGAGGTGCTCAGATGTCAGTATTGGTCACCAACTCTCAGAAGGAGAAGGGAGCTGAAGTGCCTCCAGATTTAGGAAGACCTGAAAGACCCTCCCTCCCCCTCCTCCTCCTCACTCTCCTCTTCCTTTCTGCCTTCACCCTCCTCCTCACCCCTCCTCCTCCTCTAGCTTCACTGAACTAGCCCATCTCACTTTGGGCTCACTCTGATGAATGGTTAGAACCTTCCCCACCCCTACATCAAGCCAAGGTTTGCCCTTTTCGATGTCTGGTTCCCTCCCCCAAAATATTCCTCTGTCCTGCCCTCTCAGGGCAAGCAGAGGAGCAATTCCTCATCCATCAGCTTGTCTTAAAGGGCCTGGAAGACAGTCATCCCCAGAAGTTTCCTCTTTTCCAGGCTTAGCATCACAAGTCCTTGGGTTGCATTTAAAAATGTCTTTGAGGCCCCTTCATCTTCCTAATTGTCCCATCTGTCCTCCTACAATGGGACACCCCTTATTGAACACACTATTCCATGTGTGGTTGGACCAACCCAGGGAACAGTAAGAAAGGTGACCCCAAGATCCTCTTAATGCAACTTCAAGGAGCATTACAGTTAGACTTCGTGTCCTATGCTGTCTTGCAGAGAAAGCATGGTATGGTAAAGTAAAATGAATGAAAGAATGTATATATGAATGAATATCATTGTGATGAATACTGTGTGAATTGTTGCCACCGCTGGTAGAGGCTGGTCAAAGTGGATTGTTCCATTTTCAGGACTTCATTTAATCATTTGGGAAACACAGGGGTCAATCAGCTCTCCTGCTCAGCTGACATTACTCTTAGCTTCAAAAGAATTGGTGTTAACCACAGCAGAGTGTCTTAACGTATTGTTGTCTCCTTGAGATGATAGTGGCTTTAATCACCCTTTTGCAGTAGGAAAAATGGAAGAAGATGACCAGGGTGGACAGCTGTGAATCATGGTTTGGCCCAGTTGAAGGGGTGTGTCCAACCCCTGCTGGCTCTGTGACCAAGTGATCCAGATAATTCTCTGACATTGGCAATGCAGGTGCCCTTCCACCTTGATAGGTGAAGATCCCTCACCGAGAATTTTCCTCCACAGATGAGATCCCAAATTTAGATGAAAGTAACAGTACCAGCAGCAACAACACTATTGACCCCAAACCCTTCTCACTTGAAAGGCTGTCGAGTCATACTTGGTCATTTTACTTTAGCCATTCTTGGCTATCTCACACTTTTGTAACTTCTCTTTCTCAGCCTTCTTTGCTCAACCTCTGTCAAGGACACATGTGATAGTTGTGAGTGTCCCCCAGGTCTCTGTCCTGCACCTGCTTCTCTTCTCCTTCAATTTTACTTGATGATCTTATCAGTTCCCATAGATTTATTTCTTATCTTTATGCTGATAATTCTCAAATCTATTTATTCAGCCTTTTCATATCTCATCTCCAACAAGATATCTCAACCACGCCCAAGACTGAACTTAGCACCTTTCCCTAAAACGTCCCCCTCTTCCTAATTACCAAGGAATCCCAAATTCCCAGTTATTATCAAGGGTACCACCACGGTCCCACTTACCTAGACTCCCAATTTAGGGGTCATCCTTTCATACAGTTGCATCAAGTCCTATTGTTTCTATCTGTAACATCTGTCAAATATGGCTTTTTTCTCCTCTACTCCTTATCACCTGAAGCCGGGACTATTGAAATAGATGCTGGTTGATCTTTCCACACTTGAGTCTATTCTCCAGCTGTCCAACTGATGTACCTTAAAGCCTAAAGTCTAATCACGTCATTCTCCAAGTCAATAGGGGCTCTCTATTACTTCAGGATTGAATATCAATATTAGTCCCCTCCAACCTTCTGCAGCCTTCCTATATCCTATACCCCAGTATGTATTCTGTAGTCCAGTGACACTGATGGCTCTCTTCCTGGCACAATCTCCTAACTTAAACCACTTTCACTAATAGCTCCCCCCTTCTTCATTCCTGCTTCCTCTGGTCCTCTTGAATATCTGCCCTTGGCTGAGTATGGCCAATTTCTCCTTGCTGTAGCTTGTTTGCATGAGCTTTTTCATGTTGTCTCCATGAGAGCAGGGACTGTCTTTTACCAAAGGAATGAAAAAATAGTAGACAAGGTGAAATATCTCATAGTAAAACAACTGACCTGGAAAACAGGTGAGACTATTTAAAAATTATGGGACTACCTGAAAGACATGATCAAAAAAAGAGTCTAAACATCACTTTTCAAGAAATTATCAAGGAAAACTGCCTTGATATTGTAGAACCAGAGAGTAAAATAGGTGTTAAAGGAATCCACTGATTGCCTTCTGAAAGAGATCCCAAAAGGAAAACTCCTAGGAGTATTGTAGCCAAACTCCAGGGATCCCAGGTGGAGAAAATATTGCAAGCAGTAAGAAAGAAACAATTCGAGTATTGTGGAAATACAATCAGAATAACACAAGATATAGCAGCTTCTTCATTAAAGGATCCCATTCATTAAAGGATCTGGAATATGATATTCCAGAAGTCAAAGGAACTAGAAGTAAAACCAAGAATCACCTACCCAATAAAACTAAATATAATACTTCAGAAGAAAAAATGGTAATTCAATGAAATAGAGGACTTTCAAGCATTATTAATGAAAAGACCAGAGCTTAATAGAAAATTTGACTTTCAAACACAAGAATCAAGAGAAGCATAAAAAGGTAGACAGGAAAGAGAAATCATAAAGGACTTACTTAAGTTGAACTGTTGACATTCCTACATGGAAAGATCATATTTGTAACTCTTGAGATTTTTCTCAGTATTTGGGTAGATGGAGGGATTATATACATATAGACAGAGGGCACAGGATGAGTTGAATAGGAAGGGATGGTATCTAAAAAAACAAATTAAAGGGTGAGAGAGAAATATATTGAGAGGAGAAAGGGAAAAATAGAATAGAGCAAATTTTCTCTCCCATGAAAGAGGCAAGAAAAATTTTTTCAATGGAAGGGAAGAGAGGGGAGGTGAGAGGGGAAAAGTTAACCTTATTCTCATCACATTTGACTTAAAGAGGAAATAACATGCACACTCAATTTGCTATGAAACTCTATTTTACACTAAAGGAAAGTAGGGGAGAAGGGGAGAAGTGGGGGGATGATAGAAGGAAGGGCATATGGGAGAAGGATGTAATTAGAAGTAAAGATTTTTGAGGAGGGATAGGGTCAAAAGAGAGAATAGAATAAATGGGGGCAGGATAGGATGGAGGAAAATATAGTTAGTCTTCCACAACATGACTTTTATAATAACTACACATGTATAATATATATCAAATTGCTTGCCTTCTCAGTGGGGATGGGTGGGGAGGGAGGAAAGGAGAAAAGTTGAAACACAAAGTTTTAAAAAAGAATGTTAAAAATTGTTTTTACATGCAATTGGGAAATAAGATATGCAGGCAATGGAGTATAGAAATCTACCTTATCCTCCAAGAAAATAGAGGGGATGGAGATAAGAGAAGGGAAGGGTGTGATAGAATGGAGGGCAGATTGGGGAAGGAGTAATCAGAATGCAAAGGGTGAGAAAGGTGAAAGGGAGAGATGGGGAGAAAATTTGCAACTCAAAATCTTGTGAAAATGAATGTTGAAAACTAAAAATAAATAAATAAATTAGAATTTTAAAAAAGAATATGATGTTTTTGATTATTTGTTTTGTCTAATGTAGTTTCTGGATTCTTTGGGCTATGAACTTGTTATGATTGTTTTAATGGATAAGCTCCTCTAAGAAATGGTGATCATCATTGTTCATACATAGTGATCTTCATTGATGTTCATTAACATCAATGACTTGTCTAAATGCACTTCCAAGTTACTGAAAAGTAACCTCTTTTCATTTCTTCCTCCAGTCATATTTTCCAACATACATTCTGTTATCATTCACTGTGTCCAACTTGGCATTGACAGGTGAGAATGGAGCCCAGGAACACTTAGGAGATTACCCAGTGAAATAGCAGAGAAGAAGACAGTCTGAGGGTGCAGGAGAGTGCTGTGGAATACCGACAGTTGGCAGGCATGACCTAGATGAAGATTCAGCAAGGGAGAATGAGATGGCATGGTCAGATAAAAGTCTAGCAAAAATCTCCTGGACCAAATGTCTTCATTCTCCTCAGTTCTGCCATGAAAGTTGCTGCTTATTCAGTTCAGTGTGAGTCAGCCTGCAATCAGCGTCCCTTTCTGAGTCTATCTTATTGTCTGTGCATTTCCTGAGAAGGAGAAAATTCAGGAACTGAAATTCCTTTGTATTGAATATTTAGATGCCATTAACAGCTCTTAATAATAATTTTTGGTTGGATTTTTTTTTCCAACCTCAGTTCTGCTCTAATCGATGCATACGTAGCCCTAGATAGTCATTTCATCACTAACCCTAAATGGTTGCATAAAATTACTTTTGAAATTCCTGCCAGTTCTGAATCTTGCAATCAAGGATAAGTACTTGAAAGTCTGAGATCAGGGCAAATACTTTCTCCTGCTCCAAAGTGTGGATACTTTGGTAGCAGTTTTGTTAATATCATGTCAGTTCTGAAGTGGTCTTGGCATTGAATCACAATCATGGCTCCACACCTCAAGAATTTCTGAAGCCACACTCCTGTCTGCTTTGGGTTTGATCAAATGTGTTCCCCTATATCCAGGACTCTGATCCAATGGTGAAATGTCTTTAAAGTGAATGAGTGTGTGTGTGTGTGTGTGTGTGTGTGTGTGTGTGAGAGAGAGAGAAAGAGAGAGAGAGAGAGAGAGAGAGAGAGAGTGAGAAAGAGAACCAGAGAGTCTAGGAAAAGCTCAACCTTGACTTACTCAAATAAAATATGTTTTAGACACTGCAGTAAAGAGATGTCCTTTAACACTGTGAGAACCTTCAGGTCAGAACCATGACCAATACCTTAAAATGGAGTAAGAGAATGGGATTTGAGCTCCTGCTCCTGACTCTCCTGACAACATAAAGAAAGCAGAAATGCTCCATCAGCCACCATCACACTATTCACACATGGAAATACTTGTTACAGCAAATGGATATGAATAAGTTAACTTACCTTGGTAGTGTACTTTCAAAGAATGTACACCTTGATAATGAGGTAGACGCATGCATTGCCAGAGCTAGCTCAGTGTTTGGGAGGCTCTGGAGAAAATTATGGGATAGAAGTATTAGGCTGACTACTAAACTGGAGGTCTACCGAGTCATTGTGCTATATTGTTGTAATACGGACAGTACACTAGCGCCATTCCAGGAAACTGAATTGCTTCCATTTGAACTGTTTTAGGAAAATTCTGAACATCACCTGGCAGGATAAGGTACCAGATGCTGAGGTCCTTTCTGGAACTAAACTGTCAAACATTCAAACTCTGCTTCAGAGAGCACAACTCCAATGAGCTGGCCACATTGTTGGAATGCAGAATGTACTCTTGACAAAAAGACTATTTCTTTTATGGAGAACTCATACAGGGCAGGTGTTCACATGGTGATCAGAAGAAGCGATACAAGGACACTCTCAAAATCTCTCTTAAGAACTTTGGAACTGGGGGGGGGGAGCCAAGATGGCGGAGTAGAAAGACTCACATTTGCTATCTCCGAACCCACAGCCCATGGATTTCCTGTAAAAAGAACTCCTGACAAATTCTGGAACAGTGGAAGCCGCGCAGCAACACAGTGAAGGAGATTTCCGTTGCAGAGAGCCCTGAAAAACCGACCCCAGGGGTCCATCGAGCCCCGGACAGGAGCGGAGCCCTGCCCTGAGGAGCCCTCCCCTGCCCTGCCCCGGCCACGCGGCACTGAGAGGAGCAAGCAGACCCCAGCAGGCGTCAGGGACTTTAATCTCCAGCGCCCGCGAAGGTCCCTCCACCCACAGACACACAGGTCAGTGAGAGAGATGGGCTGAGAGGGGAGTGGGGTATCTCCGGGACTCGGACCCCCTGGGGAGGCAGCGGCAGAGGCAGCTGCAACCAGAGACTCCCAGAGCAGGCAGGAGCTCCACAGAAGCTCCATTACAAAAGGTCTCTGCATAAACCCCCTGAGGGAACTGAGCCTGGGAGGTGGCCCTGCCCCCACTTGAGAACCTGATCTAATCTTACCCTGAATAGCAGCCAGGCCTGCCGCCAAAAGCCCTGAGG
>CM053772.1:71827-97107 GCA_028658325.1 Potorous gilbertii
TGAAAGAAGAGAGGGCAGACTGGTGATATGGGTAATTAGAATGTCCAGTGTATTGGGGAAGGAGGGGGGAGGGGACAAATGGGGAGAAAATTTTGGAACCCAAAATCTTGTGAAAATGAATGTAAAAAGTTAAATAAATTTATTTAAAAAAAAAGAAAAAAAAAAGAAGAACTTTGGAACTGATTGTGTGACATGGGAGATACTGGCACAGGATTACTTAGCATGGCATGCCCACATCAGAAAAGGTGCTGTATTCTCTGAGCAAAGCAGAACTGAAACAGCACAAAGAATACATAAGATATGCAAATTTAAAGAATTCACCCCAAATGTTCACACAGACTATTTGTGTTTGACACTACTTGTGCCTGTAGAGCATTCCAAACTCATATTTGAGTGATCATTCACAGCCAGACACACTGAAACTTGACTCTACATAATGATGTCATTTTGTTCCTCTTGGAAAATGAAGGACATCAACCAACCAGTCATCCAACATAGGCAGAAATTAAAAATATATATATTTAGAGAACAACTACGGGTAAATGCAAAGTGTTAAACGTAAGGTCATTTGTGGGGACAAAAGTCACTAGGGGAGTCAGAATGATGTCCTGGAAGAAGTGTGGCTGAGCTGAGTTTGGAGGCAGAAGGTGAGAAGCCCAGCCCTAGATTCCAGGCATGGTGGAATGCTAGAACAACAGGTGTGAGATGAGGCATCTTCTATGAGGATCACAGAATGTGGGAGGGGAATCATAGGCAACAGTGCTGACAGGATAGATTGGGGCAAGTCTGGGAGTGGCTTTAAAATCTAGATGCAAGAGTTTATGTTTGGAAAGACACTGGAGTTCATTCACTAGGGGAGGCACATGATCAGATTTGTATTTGGAAGGATGTATTGGGATGTGGTTAGGGTTAGGAAGAGGCTGTTAATAAATGTAATAGTTGAGGAGGGCCTGAACTAAGGCTGTGGCTCTGGGCAGAGAGGAGGGGTTGGAGGTGAAATGAATCGTGTAAATATAAGATTAGATACACAGGGTGAATGAAAATGAGAAGACAAGAAGATGACCATCCAGGAATCCTGAAGAATGGGTGTGCCTCTGAATTATTTTAGGAAAGTTCAGAAAAAGAATCAGTTGAATGGGGTCTGGGAATACTTTTGGACATTAATTTTCTTGAGATATGAACCCAAAATTAGATTGTTAGGTCAAAGGATTATGGAGTGTTGGGGTGTAGGCTCGGTTTTCATGTGAACAATCTCGGGTCAGGTAAAGGTGACGGCTTCTAAACTGCAGAGCTCTCATGAGGCCCCCCAGGGAACAGCTGGGAATTGAGGAATGAATCATGAGCTATCTTGTTTTTCCACCTCTTCTCAGTGGAAACTTGCTGAGAGCATCCCACCCTTGAAATTGGTCCATGGTCTGAGCATACCCACTGTTAATTGATTAAAGGGCTGAAAGCATGCATGGTGTCCATGAGCAAACTATGCAGCTGGGAGTGCTTAAATAGGGACAGGAAAGTCTGGGGGTTGGGTCTTCTCTCCTCCGGAAGGAGAAGGAGGTTCCACTGGGAGAACTCGTCCTGCATGCTGACATGTAGCTGGTATTCTGAATAAAGCCTACACCTCTGCTTCACTCTGGCAGTCTCTTCTCTCATATGTTTATCCAGCTGGCCACTGAAGATCTGGATTGGTAAGAAGGACCCATCAGCCCACGGTAGTTAGGCGAGACAATGGAGAGTTGATTAACTTCCCTTGTAGAACTTCCTAATTGTTTTTTCCAAATGTTTAGCTCAATTCACAACTCCAATGGCAGTGAATTAGTATGCCTAATTAGCATGTGTTCCTACAACCTTCCAGTGTTGATTTCTCCATCTCTTCCCATTTTTGCTAATTTTATGGGTGTAACAGGGTATCTCAGAGAAGCTTAATTGTCCCTCAGTCTCCTTGACCTGAAAACAGGATTTGACACTGTTGACTACTCCAGTTCTTATGCTTTTTCCTTGCTGGATTTGAGACACTGCTTCCTCTGGGTTTTCCTTCTGCTATACCCTCCCTTCAATTTCTTTTGATGCCCATCATATTTCATCCTCTAACCAAGGCTCTCTCTCTTCCCTCACCACTATGCCCACTGGTGATTCAGTTTCCATCTCTTCATAGCTGACCCACAGATCTCTAGTCTGTCCTGTGAGTTCCAGTCCTATTCAAACTTCAATCTACTTTTCTACAATTGCCACCCCAAAGCTCCTAATTCAATTCTCTGTGGCCAAAAAGAAGTTCAGTTAACCCCCTTTATCCTTGTATCAATTCTTGAAATACTTGGACACAGCTGGCATGTCTCCACAAAGTCTCCTCTTCTCACAGCGAACCCTCCCTTTTCTTCCACACATCTTTATGTTGCTTAGATTTGAGAACAGTTACCAACTGGCTCTTTTTTGTCTAGACATCTTCTAGATTGTCACATTTTTCCTAATGACAGAGAGAGGGTCATTTCACTCTCCCAGACCCAATTAATGTTACTACCAAGATGCTTTATATCCCTTCAGCTAAAAATGTCTCTTTGATTCACTTACACAACCAGTCAATCAACTACATATACATATATACATATATGTACATATACACACATCACATATACATACACATATCTACATCATATACATATATACATACAAATGTACATATTATTTATATATATATATGTATATATAAAAACAATTAGGAAACATCCCAATGCACAGAACCCTAGACTTGGAGTCAGGAAGACCTAGTTCAAATTCAACCTCCAACACTAAATTTATGACCCTGGGCAAGTCACTTACCCTTTATTTTCCTCCTCTGTAAGATAGGGATAGTAGCAGCACCTATCTCCCAGGTTGTTTTAAGGATCAAATGTGATGATACTTTAAAGGGCTTAACACAGTACCTGATACATAGTAGGTGCTTTATAAATGCTTCCCCTCTTCCATCAGAAGGCAAACTATAATATGATTGGTTGAAAGAATCAGAAACACCTCTGGACCTAAGTATATCAGAGACGAGATTCTAACAGGAAAGCATTTGAGCTTTGGGATCACTTTGGGGAGCCACGTCCTAACTCCTATGACCAGAGAACAGCATGCTCAGAAGGGGGGTAACGCCTCAATCTGTTCCCTTCCCCACCCCATCCTGATCCAATTGACCCTGTCAATCCAGAGTCTGAACTACTTGGGATCTGAGAGAAGACCAACAAAGCCCAATAAGGAAAGGAACCTTCATATCTCTACAGAAGCCCCAAACATCATGACCCAACAAGAATCATTCGTGGGACTTCAGGAAGCGAGAGTTACCCTTTGCCATATGGAGCCCCTAGACTTTAGCCTTCTTTCCCCTGGTCTCTATACATACTGGTAAGAATGTGTGTCTGTCTCAGACTTTGGGGGAATATTTTGTCCACGTCATCCTTACTCTACCATCCTAGCAAATACTCATTTCTAAGAGTTAATTGATATACAGTGATTTCTTGATTTTGGAGAGGATACTGGCTGGGGGCTTGTGGGAAGAAGTATTATCCTATGCCATTACCTCTCAGGCTGCCCTTGGAATTCTAGAGAGAAGATGCACCAGTACAATGGGCGTTCAGAGAGTGAGTCCAGAAAGGTTTCTGTACTACAAGGTGGCACTACAAATAGAATAAGATAGCTCAGATATTATCAGACCATGGCAGTGCTCAGGCAGACCATCACCTCCAACCAAAGATACCTTTAGCTCCTCCAATGGTGATTTTCCCTTCTTCATTCTTATTAAGCTTCCTATGCTTTCTAAGGACTTTCTTCCTGCCAAGTGTTGCCTGATTGTGCCTTTCTCACTCCAAATCTTTTATATGTGAGGTTGATTTTGTAACACAACTACAAACCTTTAGCCAAAACTAGTTTTCCTATGATAAAGTGGTTAACCATCACACTATTGATTTGTATGATTATGCGTATGTGTGTCCTTGTAAAAATGATGATAGAAGGAGAGTTATCTATGTAAGGGAAAGACAGAGAAACAGAGACAGAGGGAAAGACAGAGAGATTTTTATAATTTCTAGTACCTTCATCAGTGTGGGGGCCCAGAAATGAACATGAGAGAATTATTGGTACATATTTTTATAATATCCCAGAGTAGAAAGAAACATGAGCTCAGACTCATTCCTAAGCCAAGAAAGTGAGAGCTATTGGTGGGTGAGATGCTGTGTGTGCGGGGGAGCTTCCCAGAGCCAGTTTTCCCTTTGTCTTCCCAAATTGAGTTTGAAAGAAAGACCTTCCCCTGGAAGAATTTCACTGGAAAAAATGTCACTGCTGAACGGAGGAGGTGGGAAAGAGTGGTAAAAATAAGCTGATGACCAGAAAGAAGGAGGAACTAAGCCCTTTGTAACAGCAAGGACCTTGGCATACACAGGAGGGCCTGCTCTACAGACTCTTAGATCTACTTTTCTAAAAGTAAAGCAACTTTTGAGGGGTAAACAATCTTCTTTAATCAAGCACATGTATCATTCACTTAGTTCAGGAGAAAAAGTCAGCACTCTGAACTTCAGGGAAAATATAAGCAGAAATTACAAACAGAAAGACCAACAGACAGGGCTTCCAACTGTCTGACCATAGACAATACATGCATTATTACCAGAGAGAGAGGTGTACATTTAGGGTTAGGGTTAGACCAATATCTCGGTTTTCAAAGTCAGGAGACTTCTTAAAATCAGTTGCCCAGAGTCTCTTCTGGCACATGAACTTTCTTCCAAAAAAATAAGCCTCAAAGCAAAATCTCACCTGAGAGTATATATATTCTTTTCATAGCTGGAAGGTACAACCCTCATGACCCTGTGCCTCATTAGGGAATGGGTGGGGAGGGAGGGATGGGGAGAAACTGGAACTTAAAGTTTTAGGATCAACTGTTGAATATTGTTCTTGCCACTAGGAAATAAGAAATACAGGTAATGGGGAATAGAAAGTTGTCTGGCCCTACAGGACAAAAGAGAAGATGGGGTAAGGGAAGGGAGGGATGAAAGAAGAGAGGGCAGATTGGTGTTATGGGTAATTAGAATGTTCAGTGTACTGGGGAGGGGACAAATGGGGAGAAAATTTTGGAACCCAAAATCTTGTGAAAGTGAATGTAAAAAGTTAAATAAATAAATTTATTTAAATAAAAAAATTAAAAAATAAATTACTCAGTAAAAAAAGAAAAGAAAAGAAAAGGTTGGCTTGTCCTAGATGAGGAAGGGCTGAATGCAGCCCATGCCATGAATGTGTATTAAAAGAACAAAAGAAGCCGGGGAGGCTTGGGTAGCTCCCGGATCTAGCTGGCAATCAGGGATACTGTGTGCTCAGAAGCCTCCAGAGAGGAAGGAAGACAACCACGTGCTCTTACCTGAAGCCACAAGTTACATGAACAACATGCAGCAATGCTTCCTGACTCGGGGACATCCTGCTCTGACTGTGATCCCACTTATCTCAAGGGAATCCAGGCACAAACAGCCAGTCCACAAACATGGGAGCTAAGCTGCTCCACAGGCTTACAATTCAAACAAAAGAAGCTTTCCTTTCTGAGTCAGAATTTTCACTTGCCAAATCTAATGACTGTCATCAGCCTAACACTTAGCCTAGTCTCACATTTATCAGGAAGGAAGGGAAGTGGCCAGTCTCATCTCAGCCCTGGACCCTTGCCCACTGCAAACAGTGTGCCCTTGAGCTTCCATCCAGGAAGCTTTTGGGGGGCTGAAACATTTGGTCACCTTTCATCTGAAGGTTTCTTGGTTCTGGAATTCCAGAGGTGGTCCCTGGGCAAAGCACAGGAAGCCACGACTCACTTAACCTGCTCCGGAGAGATTTGTACATCTGGATTCTTGAGGAGCATGTTGGCAGGTGCATCTGCAGATGGGGTTGGATGCTCTGGAGGCATGGAAAGCCGCAGCTGACCAACAGATGGGTCAGATTTGAGCACCAGTTTTACTATCCAGGGAAAGCTCAGGCTTTTGTGGGTTTGCAGAGTACTGGTTCTTTTCCTCCATGAATGAATGAATGAGCCTGTAGTAGGTGCTCACTAGCTGCTAGACCCTATTATAAGTGTTGACAAAACCCCTTGCATCCAGTCCCCTCTCCAAACCACCCCCTGGCAAGCTGCCAAACTGATCTTCCTAAAACAAGTCACTGCCCTGCTCAAGAAGCCTCATTGGCTCCCTGTGACTTCTAGACAAGCAATTCAGCCTGTCTCCCAACTGCCTTTCTAGGATTCTCTCCAAGCTCCTGCTGCCATCTCCTCCCTTTGGAATTCTTGACTTCCTTCAGGGTTCAAAGTGGTATTTGCTTCCTCCCTGAAGCCTCATCCTCTCCTCATGTGTCCTTTCACTCCTTTGGCATAAAAGGGCCAAGGTGTCTCAGTGCATTCTGGGTCATCTCCAGTCATCCTGATGAATATCTGGTTACTGGATTCAGATGACTCTTGAAGGGATGTGAGACTGGTGACCTTGCACAGCTCTCCTCACTCAAAGCAAAGTCAAAGTGCAAGTCATGTCATCAATTCTCTGATAGCATAATCTTCTTTGGCAATGAAGGATGAACACAAGAACCTTTCTCTCCTCAAAGACTTTTCCTTCACTGACCTGACTCCTCACTGCTTTTTCCCAAAAGACTGTAAGTAGTGTGAGAGCAAATTCATTTTTCACCCTCCCTCTACCTCCTGGCAGAACGCCTGGCATCCAGGAAGTGCTTGATTGAGGTGATGAGATGAATGCAGGCTTGCCAGCTGACTTTTTTCCACAAGAGGTCTGAGGACCATGAAGAACTCTTTGGGCTTTGGGAAGAGTGTGGGAATCTTCATCTACCTTCTGTTTTCTCATACACGGTTACAATCATTTTGGTAACTAATAACGCTGATCATAAACAGCTTCCATTTCTAAAGACCTCAAGGTCTGCACGAGCCCCATTACGCAGAGACGAGGAAAACGAGGCTACCCTGGTATCACTGAAGTGACAATAAAGGAGTAGTTGAGCGCAGTGTGGAGAAAAATCAAGGTTTAAAATGAATAGGGGAAAAAATTTAAATATTTTTAACAAAAAGACAAAAATGAACTTTTCTAAAATAACGCGAGGGAAAGGGGATCAGAATTAAGGTCTTTTTGGACATCAAGGACCCAGAGTCAGCCCCCTCTCCTCAGGAGAATAGCCCTGTTCTGAGGGGGACCCTTCCCAGTGGCTCAGAGATGAAGGTAATGCCCAGACCCAGGAGATATTGCACCTTCATTGATTTTTGTCTCCCATCATACAGAAACTCATTCTTACCAGGAGGGTGAGACTGGTTATGGTTGTGTTCTCTGTTCCGAAGCCACTTCTCAGAGCAGCCAGCCCACTGCTGGTGAAGCTTGCAGCCCATCATCTCTGTTTCCTCATCTGAGACAACTAAGTACATGCCCTCCTGTGCCCTCTGAAAAGGAGATCCACACAGGAAATGCCCCAAATGCCTTGCCTCACCCTGGGTGTGTGGATGGAGGTGGAGAGGGGGAAGGGGGAAGGTGAGACTGAAGAGAATTGATGAACTTTCAAAGAAGAGGTCTTCAAATGGCAGCATATTCAGAGAAGTCGTTCCCACCAGGATCAGTGGCTTCCCAAGCCCCCTACAGTCACATGCCTGCTGTGGCCTTATCAGATCTGTCTCATAATCCTTCCAAGCCAGTTTTTAGAGAATACAGGAATACAATTCCCCTGAATTGTTAGTGTGCCAGATCTCAGCACAGCCCAAACATAGCCCCCTGCTTCTGGACCCCAAACCTCTTCCTCCCTGCTTCCTGCTTCTGCAATGGGACGGAATGAGAACATCCCTTAGTCTCTGCAGGAGTATCAATCAGTCAGGAGATGGAGCCATAAGCACACACTGCTGAGCCATCATCTCCTTGGGACTGGCGACTGGTGCAGAAGGATTTCAGTCAATCCGGCTCTGCTTGGGCACCCACTTCTTTAATCCTGGGAAAGGAAAAAAGCAAAAAACAAACAGTGTGGGAGATGCCTAAAAGCCTCTGTCCCATTCGTCTTTGGTACATGGTCCTGCATGTTCATCCTGGGATGCCTGGGACTGACTGTTTCTTGTACTTTCTTTTACCTGGTTTGTCTCTACCCCAAATTCCTTCTCTCTGCTACAGAAGGCAAAGCTACTCAAAATCCTAATTCTGTCATCCTTCTGTCTAAGATGTGACAGATTCTAAACCAGCACTGTCTTGGATGGCTGTCCCTGCCAGACTGCAGGAGATGAGATCACTTAGAAGCTATTCCAATATTCCAAGTGTCTGGGGATGAGGATTTGAACTAGGATAAAGGCTGGGGAGGCAACAAAAGTAGCCTGAATGCAAAACAATTCTGTGAAGTTGAGAATCTATAAGATTACAACTAGACAATTGTGGGAAGGGGAGGAAGGGAGGCAGAGCATAGTTAAGGAAGATGACAAGATGGAAGACACATGTGACTGGAAGGATGGTGATGACCTCAATGAAAACAGGCAAGATTGGATGAGGGATCTGGTTATGTTGAGTTTGATAGGTGTAAGGAATGGTCCATTTGGGCATCTACAGTCAGAAGTCAGGTGCATGGGTGGGAGTCATAGAGGCACAATGCCATAGAAGACACTGAGGCCAACTCCCTTCCATTTTACAGATGAGGAAACTAACATGTTAATGTTACATGACATCCACAGTGACACAAGTAGCAAGTGTGAAAAGGCAAGACTCAATCCAAGTCTTTGGACTCCAAAATAGCATATCTTCCTCATGGACCAGATTGCATCATCGGGGCCAAGGTGATCGGTGAACTCTTGGGAGATGATGAAGCAACCAAAGCAGGCAGAAGGGGAGAGGGCTGGGAGGAGGAAGGAAGCACGGAGCCTTGGAGAATAGATGAAAGAGGAGAGAATAACGACAGTGACTACAATGATGACAATGATGCAACAAAGGAGGCTGAGAAGAAGTGATCAGACGGGTGGGAGAAGAACCCAGAGAGGAAGCAATGACACAGAATTAACGGTAAGAACAAATATTTAAGTACAGTAAGGTCGGCACATTAAGGGTTATCTCATGCTATTACCTCCCCCATTTTACAGATGAAGAGGTGGCAGCTAACAGATCCTGATAACCAGGATCACATGGCTAAAATGTACCAAAAGACAAGGAAGAATGCAAATCCAAGCCACATCACCTAGTTGTCTCAGGGGTCAAAGAGATGGGAAAGGCAGACAGTATTGGTATTGGTTGTATCCTGTTTCATAATGAGTTCATAATAACTTTTTGTTAAAATAAATAGATAAATAAAAACTAAGTAGATAAATGAATGAATGAATGAGCACATGTAAGTTCATAGAAATTGAATCACAGAACTGATCTGGAAGTGTACATTTAGACACCAGGTGGTGCTATTAGCTACTAACCTGAAACAGTTCAACAGGCCATAGATGATTTATGGGAATGTGATGGGATCTTTGCTCAGCCCCGCCTCCCTGGCCCCCAAACCACCATAGTCCAGTTGGTCAGACCCATTTCTATGGAGATGAGGAAGGGGGAGGGGCTCATCTGGACAGCCCACATGCTGCAGGATCCTCACTGTCCATGAGAACAAATGTCTATATCTATCTATTACCAATAGATTACCCACATCAATAAAACTAATGACTAGCACTCCACTATCAAATTAACTAGTTAACACCCATTAGATTCTACAATGGGTCATCTATCCAGGGGCAGTGAAGTGGTCAATCCAGAGGCTTTAGCCCCCCTCCCCCCCAATCGTGTTTATTTTTCATTTTCGAGGACCATACCATCAGAGAAATGGTGACATGATGTGCACTTGACTTTGTGTGGAGTGAGGGAGGGCTGTGCAGGTCACCAACCTCACTTTCCCTCCAGAACCATCTGAATTCAGTGACCTGACATTCCTCAGGATGACTGGAGATGGGCCAGGATGCACTGGGTGAGCTTGGGGCCTTTCAGCCAAGGTCTTTGTAGGTACTCATGGTGAGGCAATGCCCATTCATTGAATAGTCCTGTTTAAGATGTAGCCTGGGCATGGCCCCTTTAATGAGGTGGAGAAAACAAAGACATCAGTCTGTGTGGGAAACAGTACTGGTAATCACTGTAAAGGTAGGGGTGTCTAGGAGCCCTTGGCAGGGGCCCCTTGGAGTCCCAGTTACAGAGTGTAGTAGGTTTGAGGTTTTGGTTGAGGATAGGGGAGGGGAAGGGAAGGGAAGGAAAGGGAAGGGGAGGGGAGGGGGGGAGGGGAGGAGAGGGGAGGGGAGGAGAGGGGAGCAGTAAAATCCACCCCAAATACACCTTAGCTGGAAGCCAGATGACTCCTTCTCCCCCTTGCTGTAGGGCACCATGGCTAAGTTTGCTAAACCACCCCTGATCTCTTAGCATTCCCCACTCCCTCCCAGAGTTAAAAGAGAATCTCAGAATGCAGATTTTTAACAGCCGCAAAGATTCATGTTAACCCTTCTCATCCCAGAGCAGATTAAGAGAAGAGAATGCAAGAGAAGTATAGGGACAACTTAAATCACCCTTCCTCAACTGGCAAAAAGAAGTGTAGGGGCAGCAAATCGCAAATTGTCAGTAATTCTAACAGTTCTGTGTCCTTGGGCACCTTGCAGCCTACCCTTAAAAATCACCTAGGTCCTATACATTCTGCCCATGATGTCCCAGCAGCTGCAAACTGCCTCAGGCTTAGTAAATTCTGCAGCTATGGGGAAAGGGAGAGGTGAATTAAGGTGCTTGCTGTGGCAAGCATTTCCTAAGCCTTGCCTACAAGAAGTATCACTACTGGGATACCAGCCTTTCTGCTCTTGGTAAACTTCACACTTCTCTGTTCCAATTGCAAAAAAAAAAAAAGTATTTCATTTCTCTTTGACCCATTTCATGATTGGTATCAAAATGACATAATAATTGTAAAATGCTTAACATAATGACTGACATTTGTTACATACAATATTATTACCATATCTCTCTAATGTGATTTCTGACTTTGAAGTGGTTTTAATTACCATAAGAAATAAGATCAATAATTTCTGGAAATGCAAGTGATATCATCTGAAGTTATTGTTGTGTTATTTCTAAAATTGTATTGTATTTCTGAATTTCTCTTAGACTGTGAAATTTGAGCGGCCACTGTGAGGTAGAAATGTTGTCAAAGCAATTTTAATTTGGATCTTGTTTCATATGAATTGGGCTTTTAAAAGGATGTGATGAAATTAGATAATTTGATATTTACTATGATAGCAGATTTTTCTATCTGAAATCTTGGCTATTATGAAAATATATGGTGGTTTAAAGTTATAGTTTCTACCTGTTATGTGGAACATAGGTGATTTAGAAATGCCTCGACCTAAAGTTCTTATAAAACTCTGTGCAAAAGTTTCTGTGTTGTAAAATTCCTATTGAGCAAATGAGAATCCTTAAAAAATATATGGTTTGATTTTCAAGCCTCTTTCACTTAAAAGATATATTTATGCATGCTAATTTGAAGGTTTATGGACTATCTATATGAAATACCAGAATGTACTTAATTTCTAGTTATATATTTAAGGAAAATTTGTTATTGTGATAAGGCTAAGTTAATTGGACATGTCGTTCTTGACTTATAGAAACTAAATCTCTCCATTACAAACATCTTTTTTGACTAAGAAAATTTTTAATATTTAGGAATTCTGTAATAACTAAGAATTTCAATTTGTTATAATACTTTCTGCATCTGTATTACTTTACATCAACATTGTTTAATGAATTCCAATTTTAAAGGTGTATTTTTGCTTTAAGAAGGAAGAAAGAGATACCTATCATTTTAAAAGTTTCCAACTAATTTTCTTCATAAAAGTTTAGTAAACATCAGAATAAATTTTAAATTGTTTTTAAAGAAGGGAAAATATTTTTAGAAGAAATGTTTTAAAGGATCCTGTGTATTTTTAGAAGGTCTACTAAATTTTCAAAATAATTTACTGTTAAATTAAGCTGTAAAGCAGAAGAGATCTTGTTGTTTTGATCTGAATTTGTAGTCATTCTAGGGCCTAAGAGATAAAAATTATGTTTGAATTTATCATATGTAAAGGATTTATTTCCTGAAGTATCTTATTCTTCCAGAGTGAGTATAATTAGAGGAGAATGACAAACTTGGGAAACAAAGACATAAACCCATCAATCTGTAAGGTTAGTGATTAACCTCTTTGCTTCATTAAAGCTGGAATGGGATTATAGTACAGTTATGTTAATAAAAAGCGACAACCTAGGAGCTATCTTGTCTTATGATTAAAATGTAAACGAAAGCTGAATAATCTGAACAATGGGATTGAGAAATTTGGAAAGATTTATAATGGTTTGATTGAAAATTTGAAGGCAGATAATAAGGTTTGGGAACAAATGTGGGCTATCCAAATCCCTCTTGTCCCTAGAAAGTTGTTCTGGATACTATTTGATCAATGTGAAAAAGAGAGAAAATTTATGTAACTTGATTTAATAATTAATAGTTCAATCAAATTTGAGATGGCCCTATCTGAAAGATACCAGCAAAAATTCATTTGCCATTTAAAACTGGGACTGAAATTTACTATTGTTTTAAGCTCTGATTACAGGAATAGTTGTCTAAGTTATCATGAAGCCAATTGGTATGTGCTGCAGGCTGAGAATGGTGGATGCCTGGAAAGGTTTGGAAGATGACCTTGGACAAGACCTAGGTAGGATCTTCCTAACTCTATTTCCCAAATGTGCAATTTCCTTTCTGAAAAAGGACATTCACCACCTGATTACTCCTAAGTTTTGCTTTCAGCACCTAGTGACCTCATAATTTGCTGTCAGATAATGCCTCATTCCTGAAGTCAAACAGAACTAAGAAAGTTCTTTCTTTCTGTTAAGATTTATGGCATTGTCCCTCTTTTTCTTTTATAGCAAATCTCTATAATCAAGAAGCTCTGTAAGTACAAGACTAAATCTATTAAATAAATAAATGGAAATTAGAACATCTCTGAGTTATTGTAATGGGATGCAGGAATGAATAGTTTACAATTTTAATATGTATTTGTGGTCAAATAAATAAATATTATTAATATAGAGATAGCATCCTCCAAAGGAGGAAATGATTAAACCAGGTAAGAAGACAAAGATGGACGGCGATCGATGTCTAATTAAATAGGATAGCAAACTTTGAGGAAAATCAACAGGGTCAGACTGATTGCTCTAAGAATTATATAAAGATGTATATGATTGGCTTCTAGAATTTATCATGTTTAGATAATAAGATCTCAGATTTGGATTTTTGCACAAACATTGCATAAGATAGTGGTAAAAGTAAGTTAAATTATTTCTTCTTTGTTAAAGTATCTGTCTAATAATTTTAAAAGGCAGATGAGTTCATTTTATGGCTGAACCCTCACATTTTGAAAGATTCTTATATCAGGTATAGTATTTAGGTAAAGACAGAAACAGCAAATTATATAAACTGAAATTCTCTGAAGTTTTAAAAATGGAGAACAAATTTTAAGTGATTGTACTAATTTATATTGTCAGAATTATCTGGAAACTTCTAGATCTGAACCAGAGAAGCAGAACTCCCTTTTTGAACTGTCCCAAGAATAAAAAAAAAAATTTTAAAAAGGATATCTAGGCATCAGATAACTATGTGAGACATCTGGGATTCAAAAAGTGATATTTAAATGGACACGGTAAGAATAGATTACTGAGATACCAGAAACTTAATGTTAGTTAACATTGGTAATTGGTTAGTTAGCATTAATTTGTGTGGTTCATATTTAAGTTTTCTTGTTTATCTTGGTGACATGAAAATCTCCCTTCTCAAAACTAGTCTATTGTGAGCCATCTAAATTTTAATCTGCACTTGACTTAATGTAAAAATGTGATTTTGTGAACTGTGAGAAAAAATTTATTGTGTTGTTTGAACCTAGCCTTGTGTGACTGGAAAACAGAACTATTTCTATGTACATTTAGCTATGTTAACTGTGTTGTACTGGTTCCTCTCAATTATCAAATCATATATTTCCTGGGAGCCCTTGTGAGGTCTTTCTGTATAGACTCTGGAATCCATCTGTCACATCCATTGCCCCTGCTCCTGAGAGGACACCTGATCCCATAGGAGACCTTGCCCTTCAATTTCAAAAGGGTCTGAAGAAGACAACATCAGATATAGATACCTTTCCCAAGAGTCCAGATGAGGCTTTCACAAAAAACAACTTCCTCCCTATTTGAGCCCCTTCAATGCCTGGAACTGGCTATTTAGAGGTTTTTCCATACTTTGTTGGTCTATAGCCTAAGCCTTCAGCTTGCCTTTGATCAAAAGGAGGAAATGATAATATTTAATATCATTTGTTTGTACTTTAATAAGGGCCAGAGCTTGAAAGAATCAATCAGAAGAAGAGCCTGGACCTAACAGTCTCTTTGTTCCCTGAAGTAAACTCAGAGAATACCTCTACTTACATCAACAAGACCAGATAGGGTTGACTTAGCATACTTTATGAGACCCTTAACCCAAGACACTTTCTTAAATAATGAGGCTTTTTTAATATCTTAATATTGTGTGGACATATACTATGTTATGGCATGTTAATGGTAAAGAATAAACAGATATCCTGGGTTGTAATTTCAATTGAAACTTTGTCAAGTGTTATTGTATTTTTAATCTATCAAATTAAGAAATTCGTTTCTTATGGTATAATTAAACACATATAGAGACCATAAATCTGAATGGCACAGGCAACCTTGGATTGTCCTAAAACAGATTTAAGTCTGGTCATTCTTGTATTAGTCAGTCACAAGTTTTTCTGGCTCCATGATCACGTAACCGCTAGCTTTGAGGGAATAAACAATATGCATTCAGCCTGTTTGCCTTTTTTAACGAAACTTTCAGGTCGACACTCTCCACTTGGACCTTTATGTGCCCCTCTGGGTCTGACTCAATAGTATGGCAGAAGACTTTGTTTGACTGCAAAGCAAGTTAACAGACAATACTCAGAACAACACCCCCCCACACACCATTTTGCATCATTACATACTCCCAGAAGTAAGCTCTCCAACCCCCAGAATTTGTGCCTGCTCCCAGAAATGGGGCCCTGACCACCAATTCTGTTCTTGCTATGGGGAAGCCATGTTCCTCCTTGATGCTATGATGCTCTTGGAAGTAGATTGTCTTTCTTTACCCTTGGAAGAGTCAGGGTAAATTAGACCTCCTGTAACTTCTTGAGTTCCAACCTTTATGTGGGAATTTTTATCCCTTATATGGGAATTTACTTTGTCCCTCCTGTGTCCTTTCAGTATAATAGTCCTACCTGAACCTGAACACAGTTGCTGAGATGCAGGACTAGGGACCATGGCCTCCTGAGAGAAAAAAAAGGAGAGGGCATTTCACTGGACCCAACAGGAAGATGTGGACTAGAAAAAGGGATGATTGTGCATCCATATCAAATCTCTGTTTCTCCACACAACAAGAAAAACTGACTTCTGCACTGGACATGGTCACCCCAGTAGTTTCTTATGAGCCTAGACTCTGCTCTGAAGACTGAGCCTCAAGTTGTAGCACATGGGTACAAGGAGGGTCCTTAGAATGGCCCTCCTTCCTCTTGTGGCTTGCAGGTACTAAGTCAGGGCTCACTAAGTTTTGTTCTAGTTCACATTAAAATCATGGAGTGTGGGTACATATTTCAGGAACTGTGACCTCTCTCTCTCTCTCTCTCTCTCTCTCTCTCTCTCTCTCTCTCTCTGTCTCTCTGTCTCTGTCTCTCTCTCTGTCTCTCTCTCTGTCTCTCTCTCTCTCTCTCTCTCTCTCTCTGTCTCTCTGTCTCTCTCTCTCTCTCTCTTTCTCTCTGGAGTTGGACAAGCTGATGGGTGAGGAATTGGAGGCTGCTGAAAGTAATATGGATGCTACCAACCAAGAGCTGCCCCGCTAAGCATATCAAAGGAATCACTTAATACCGTATGATGACCAATTTGGGCCAGAGACTTGGGGCCAATACCAAATGAAAGAAAACATGAAACCCTGATCTTATGGATGCTGCTATGTGTCTGTCTGAACCCATTCCCATCATATGAACATAGGAGAGAAATAGTGTCCCATGCAATTCTGTGACTCAGATGATCTGTGACCCAGCCCTGGAGTGTTGACCAGTCGCTCCTCTAATGACCCCTATTTCATTTACATAGTTGATGGGGACTTAGCAGTCAAGGATGGAAATTGCTTTGCTCCCCAATGGGACCACCCTATGTCCACTCTCAATGAGGGGCAAGAAGACTTAGCCAACGCACTTAGGAGGGAAGCTGGCTAGACAGAGTGTCTGCAGTAATGGTCATGGAGGTCCTTGGTCACCTTGGTCCTCTCTGGGTTGTTGACAAGACTCTCCTCTTCAACACATTTTAACAAAAAAGCAGGTGCCTGATGCCAAAAGGAAGATCTTTCAGAGAAAAGTTACGGATTTATATTTTGATTTACTTCTCATCCGCAGTGTCACACAGATCACCCCAATTTCAGGTGAGTTTGTTTCTTATTCCCCCAATAACTATTCCTTTATGCAAGTGTGTTCCTCAGCATCCTCCAGACTGATTGATTCCATTTGCACATCCAGCTGTGATGGAATTATTCATTGTCAAGATTCTCCTGAGGCCCTTCTCGACTTCTTCATTGTTTGAATTCAGTGCATTAATTTATCTGCAATTCTCTGGCCTCTGGAGGTTTATCGTGATTATGTAAATACTGCAGGGCCAATTTGCTATTTCAGACTAGTCAAGGACCCTGGCTCCCTTTCTTCCTTCAGCATTTCTAATAGGGTCTACACATACAGGGAGCAGGTTACGTTGGCACTGTCCCTGTGGCCAGGGATAGTTTATGAAGCATCCACTGATCAGCCTGGACCTGGCATTTTCTCCTTAGCCTTCACAACATGGCTCATTTCCAAGATGGGCCAGTTTGTGACCCTCTTATCACAGGCTGGATAGAATCACTCTGTACATGGTGCCATCAATACTGAGCAAGGTGAGATGCAGCAAAACATCAGAACCTGGGTCACCATCAGGCAAGGTCAAACAAAGTTGGCTGGGGCACCCATGGGCTGAGAAAACACCTGGCTGACAGATATTTTTAGCCCATGTTGAACACATGCCCAGCCCTGCATTCCCTAGACCTCCAGGAGCCTCCAGACCAGGTGGGAGGCTAAGTCCCACTAGGAAGTGAACATTCCATGGAATACCACTGTAATGGTTTCTGGAGGAGAGACCCAAAAGTGCCCATGTGGTTCTTTGGTCTCCAAAGTAATAAATGAGGGTATAGTTGGCAAGTCCTGAAGGTGGCCCAGGCCTGACCATCACTACCACACTCCACCAGAGTCTGGGAGCTGAACCCCAGAAAAAGCATATATTAAAAAGAGCCAAGGTGTGTAGCTAAGGGATAGTTCCTCCTCTCCAATGGCCTGAGAAAGAAGAACCCCAGATGTCTGGGATGTGGCCTCTCAGACATCCTATCTAACTGTGGGGCAACTCTCACTGTTAAGAAATGTGTGCTGATACAAGGCCTCAAGCTGCCTCTGCTTAAACCATTGTTCCCTCTGGGGTCTGGGGTCTACCCTCTGGGAGCAAATGAGACGAGGCTAAGCCCAACAGCTCTTCCATTTGAGCTGACAGAAAGAAAAGACTCTTTTACCTGACCAGGTGATGAATGACTAGGTATGAGAATGAGGCCTTCCCTGGAAACTCCCCCAAAACACAGGAACTGGAACTTTGGGGCCCAGTCCTAATACGGCCTGCCCAGGGCAGAGGGCAAAGGGACTCTCATCTCCCTAGTCAATTCAACTGAATTAACAAATACTTCTCAAGTCTACTCTATGTTAAGTATTGGAGTTAGAGATGGGGAACATCACAATCCTGTCCCTCATAAAGGGAACATTCTGGAAAGGTTTGGGTAATTCAATACCAAACATACCCAATAAACATAGGGTAACCCTAGGGTGGGCCCCTGCAACAAAGAGAAACAGAGAGGAGGAGTCACTTGGAATGAGCTGTGAAATCAAAAGTCAGGTATGAGGAGGGAAAGACTGCCAAGAGGAGAGCCAGCCTGGGCAAAAGTCAGCCCGGGCAGAGGAGAGGGAAAGCTGTGGACAGAGAGCAAGCTTTGTGGCTGGGATGTGGAGGATGCCTTTCCCTAATAATGCAGACCATATGAAGACAGATGAAAGCCAAGAGGGATGGCTAAAACATTGAACCCCAAAGTCAGGGTCCAAAAAGATCAGGAAAAGCTGGAGCATGGGACAGCATCTAAGAAGATAAAATTCAGTCAGGGTTCAAGCAGAGCGACTCACAAGGATTTTATAAATTCTGTAGTTTTTTGGAATGGGTCTATTTTTTGCTGAAGCTGTTACACAATCTTACACTTTATTTCAAACATCATTCTTAAAGGTCTGAGGGTTGTAGTATACCATAGGCTCAATGAGTCAGAAAGATGGTAATGAGCCAGCTACTGAAACTGAGACAATCCTGGGCTTCATTAAGTGAGGAAGAGCTTCCAGGAAGGAGGAGAGGGCTCTCCTGGACTCTGACTTAACAGATTACAGACAGTCTTGTGCTCCGTTCTGGGTATAGGGGTGTAAAACAGACCTTGACCAGCTGGAGAGTGTCTAGAGGAGAGCCAGACATGGGGAAGGGTCTGGAGTTCTTGCTGTGTGAGGATCTGCTAAAGAGACTGAGAGAAGAGAGGACTCAGTAGATATGAAAGCCTCTCTGTTCTCAATTTGGACCTAGAGGGCAAGAAAGCAGGAGGGAGAGGTACACTGAGGCTGGATCCCCTTCCCACCAATCAGAGTTGCCCCCAGATGACCAGGCACACCCTCTTCTGGAGGTCCCTAGGCACCTGGATTTGGGGGGCCCTCCAGCAGAGGCTGCACAAACACTTGTCAGGGTGCTTCACTGGGTCTTTGGCCCAGGTCACAGCTGAGGTCCCTTTCAGCCCTCAAACCTCTGCTCTGTGTATCCTGTGGGAAGTGTAATGGGTATTAGAGTTTGTCCAGAACCGTTTCTGAATTTATTGACATAATCATATGATTTTGTTATTTATGTGGTTAATCATATTTATAGCTTTCCTAATATTGAATCAGCCCTACATTCCAGGTATAAATTCATCCTGTCCATAGTGTATGATCTTTAGGATACATTGCTATAAACTCCTTGCTAATATTTTATTTCAAATTTAGGAGATTTTAATTTGTTGGGGGTTTTTTAGTTGTGTGTTCTATTTGTTGATCTGTTTTTTTCTCTTTTATTAGTGAAAGTATTTATAAATATGAATTTCCCCCTAAGCACTATCTGACTGTATACCAAGAATTTTAGCATGTTGCCTCGTTGTTGTCATTCCTTTTAATGAAATTATTAATTATTTAGATGATTTCTTCTTGGACTTACCCATTGCTTGATTTGAATTTTTAATCTTTGCTTCAAAGACCCATCACTGAATATAATTTTTTTGTTATGGTTAGTAAAGCATGCTTCTAATATTTCTGATTTTCTGCATTTGTTTGTAAGGTTTTGATGCCCTAATACATAGTCAGTTATTTTCTTCATGAAGGTGTGTAGATGAGAGATGAGATTGTCCCTTTCTCTCCCTATTCAGTGCTCCCCAGAGGACCACAATATCTAACCTCTCTAAAGTTCTGCTTAGGTTCTTCATTTCTTTTCTGTTTATTTTGTTAGGTCTAGCTAGGTATGAGAGGGAAAAAATTGAAGTACAGCTTTATTCCCCACTTTAGCTCATCTAATTTTCCCTTTAAGAATTTATATGCTATGTCATTTGGTGCATATGTGTTTAGTATAGTAATAATTGTCTATGGTACCTTTCAGCAAAATGTGTTCTCCTTTATTATCCCTTTTAATTTGATTTTGTAGTGGCTTTTTCCGAGACCATGATTGCTCCCTCTGCCTTTTCATTCCAGCAGAAGCAGAATAAATTCTGCTCCAGCTCCTTATACTAACCTTGTGTGTATCTGTTTCAAATGTACTTCTTCTTAAGAATGTATTTTTGGATTCAGACTCTTGGGGCTAGTGATCCATTGGCCTCCCTCCCCATCAGTGGTCTCCTCCAAAACCTGGCCCTGAAGCTGCCAGTCCGTGCAAAGTCATCTTTGTTTTGTGTAGCTCAAAGGCTAGAGCTCTCCTGATGACTGATCTTTCACTTGTATTAAGGAAATTCAAAAATATTATGAAATGATATTAAAAACAGCTTCCTCCCCCCATGCATTTCCCTACCATTCTCTCTGCTCATAGAATATATATGTCACAGCATGCCCAGAGAAAACTGAAAGTGTGGATTCAATCATCATGCCGAATGGAAATTAGTTCCCATGCCCCAGGGATGCTGGGCTTTCGACTGAAAACAAGGACTGCCAGATTAGTCAGCAGATGCCTCAGGTGGAGGTTTATCTCTTTGGCCTCTCACTCCCATTGGAGTTGCCTTTCATCATATTAGATTCCCAGGTTCCTCAACCTTTTCTGTCTGAGCAACTCTTAAGTAACCACCCCCAAGAATGAGAAATTATGAGAGGATCAATTCAGAAGTTTCCTCTCAGTAGAAGCATGACCCTTGGAGATACAAATAAAGGAGTGGTCAGAGTTTGCTTTACTATGTGACCAAAGCCAACAAGAAATGCCATTTATCTGGCCACATCTCATACTCCAGTGTTCTTAGGAGGACTCTCAAATCCTCCTGTGGCTCTGTGATCTCCTCGATGGGGAATTCTGTCCACTGATGCAGATCTCTACCCATCTGTACCAGATCATCATGTGACTGCTATCCATGCCTTCCCTCAAGGTCTCCTTGGGTTCCACCCAAAAGTTTCTGGAGACTTTCTCATTGCTTCCTGACATTTTGAGAGCACCAGTAGAGAACCATCATGGGATTCATTGGATGACTCCTTTTCTTCTTTGGAGTGGTTCATTCATCACATGTAGTAGCTGCTTGCATGTACCACATGCTTCATCATGACCTGTGGGTAATGCCCATCTTTTGAATTTCAGAAGCCCTGGTGTCCCACGATGAGTTGTCATACAGCAACATTGGTAAAATATTTATCTTGAAAAGCTAGACCTTTGCTATGCTGGTTAGATTGGCATCCATAAAAGAGCTGTGCAGTTTCCCAAAGCACAACACAGTCCTCTCTTTCTCTCCTGTTCTACTAGAGACCCAGCTCCTGAGTCATTTGTCTTGTCTTTTAGGAAAACTCTTTAGGGTTCACATCCAAATGCATGCTGAAATTTGTGATGCAGATATTCTTCATGCCCTCACTCCTTCCTCATGGGGGCACAGGTCAGACTCCTTGGACGGATTACTCTGCAGTGTCATGGGGCTTGATGAAACCCACCCAACATCTCCAGAAAGAGAAGTACCTGAAGGGATGGTTCACTAGCCCTAATACCATCTTCAAGAATTCCTCTGTGACTTGAACTCAACAAGTCTCTTCTTACACCTTAACCTCTCTCCCTCGTCCTCTTCAGTCTAGTGACCCCAGCCTCCCGGGTCTTGAACAAACAAGGAACTGCCTCTCTAGATTCTAGACATTCTCTCTGGTCCCCATTCCTGGAACATTCTTCCTCTTTATCTCCTCCACCTGACTTCCTTCACATCCCCCCTAAACTCCTCCCTTCTACAAGAAGGCTTTCCCAACCCTTTTTAATTCTAGTGCTTTCCCACTGCAAATGCTTTAGCTCATTTGCACATATCTTCTTCTTGTCTTTTCCCATTAGATTGTGAGTTCCTGGAGGTTGGGGATTACCTTATGCTTCTCTGTGTCCCCAGCATGTGACACAGTGATTAGTACATGGAAGTTACTTGGTAAATACTGACTGACTGAATACCTCTGTTGAACATCCATTTCCCTGTTTCATGTCTGACCTGAAACTTATTGCCAGAGAAAGTCAACCAACAGGTTTCTTTCTGTCATGACATCTGAAGATCTTGGATGTTCTAAGTTCTGATGTCCACAAGGCAGCATTTTGTCCTACCAAGGTGGGTGCTTCTCCCTCCACAAAGTCCTCTACTGATGCATCTTCATAATGTGGAGGGACCCAGAGCTCTCAAAGACTAATCTAGCAGGACACAATCCCTGGCAGGTTCTACCATGCTGGATGGGCACTGAGCAGGGACCCAGGAAACCAGCCTCACAAATTGTAAGAGATCTTAACAATCCATGGTAATTTTTGAAAAATGTTATACTGTCATTGTATCTCAAGCACAAAACTCAAAAGTTCTACAAGACCCTCCAAACTAAATATAAAATCATACTTCATGACTGCCATGTAAAGAAGTATAGGTGAGGATGGTGAAAAGTATTTTAGAAAAGATGACTCAAAAATAAAGGAAATAGACGTTTGTTAAATGCTACTACATGCCAGGTGCTGTGATAAGCACTCCACCCCCCTTGGTCCTCACAACAACCCTGGGAGGTAGAGGTTATTATCTCCATTTTATGGATGGGTAAACTGAGACAGACAGGGGTTACACAGCTAGTAGATGTCTGAGTCTAGATTTGAACTCAAATTGTCCTGACTCCAGGCCCAGGGCTTCATCTTCCACTAAGTAATTCCATTATAGCTTCCTATAATCTGAATTAAGGAATAAGAGAGGCCAAGGATTGATAGACTTCACAGAAGCCTCTCATTTATAAACTAATTTCCTGGAAAAAAAACATTGGAGATAAACAGTACTGGGTCATACCACCCCCCAAAAGAACCATGAAGTTTGTTATGTTTTAATGGACAGAAATGCCCTGATGTCTGTGTACAGCCAAGCCATCTACTTCTGAGAGTAAAGAGAAAAATGGAGGAAAAGAGAAAGAGAAAAAATGAAAAAGCAATGACAATGGGAGGCATGGTGCCTGCAAATGATGTAAACTAATTGCTGATGATGAGGAATGGCAGATGGACAGACTCTTTCACTGTTGTCTGTGTATCTCCAGGTCCTTGTGTGCTGTCAGACATGCAGCAGGTGTATTAGAAATGCTTGGTAAGTTGAACTGAGATGCATTGAAAAATTAATGGAGACTGCTGTAATTTCATTCAAAATCCCAACGATGGCAAATCAATTGGGGAACAAAAAAGCCTTAAAAATCTCCTGAATCAGTAAGCATTGGACTTGCCTGCCAGGTGGAGAAGCAAGGCAACCAAAGTGAAGACCTCATCTTTTCAATCTTAGAGAGAAAGATGGTGAGCAACAGAGAGGAGCAGTGGGAGGTAAAACAAGCTTAACAGTGAAAAGAGAAGGAGAATGGTAAGCAGGCAGAAGGAATGGAACTGCATCTGCGTGTTGGGGACAGAGAGCACAGGGCACCTGGAGAAGCACAAATTGGAGGGGAGAAGATGCATTGTGAATTTCAGTGTCCAAAGGAAAAAAGGATATCTGCTCTATCTTTTGGAGTTTCTTTCACAGTCTTTTCAGCTTTGTCCTAGCTGTTCTGATCATCACATTAACTTTCCCAGAAGAAAGGGCGAAAAGGCCAGAGATTCCATGAGCCTGGGGCCTTCTCCTTGTACCCCCACCACTGGGTAGAGATGTTATGTCTTCTCTAATATCTCGAAGATTTCTACCTATGTCACCTGGTCTGGGCACTCAATGCTCTCTCTGTCATAAGAATGTGTTGTTTTCATTTTTAAAGCCAGTAAGTTATCCTAATCATTTGTTATAGGAAACAGGCCATGCTGAAAGGGTCTTGAGAACCAGTGATTTTAGAGAACTAAGAAAGAACAGAAATTACCAAGAAGCTCTCCTGGTAAACCCTGATAATCATCCTCTTTTCCTGAGGACTTGACCATCTATGAGACCCTGGCAATGATGAGATCAAGCACAAAGGAGGGAAGCTGGAGCTACTCCAGTCTGTTGGGTCCCAAGATTCTGCCCTCATCCATTTACCTCTTGCAATGAGCAGAACTTCCCAGATGACTAGTCATCCAGTGGCAGTCTACTCTTGCTCAGACCCAAACCCCAATCAGGAGATTGTGGAGCTCAGACCAGAGTGGGGAATGATCAGACTTTGCCCAAGATCAGATCACTCTGTGAGCAATGAAAGTTTACAAGTCCCCAACTTGTCCCTGAAATCCTGGCTTAATTAAACGCTCAACTCTCTGTGAAAGCACAACAAGACCAGCCCAAAGTGTCCCTCCAGAAGTGTGACAGAGCCCAGCAGTGGCATTAAGTCTGAATCAAAAGATAGTCTGGAAAAATGGGCAAATAAAAAAAATCCCTAACATAATAAGCCTTTGTGGTAGCACAGATATTCAAGGCATAAACCTAGAAGAAGAGAATGACTCCAAACTGCAGAAACGAATCCTCAGAGAAAAACACAGCTTGAACACAAATTCAATAAGAATTCCCAGAGGAAATGAAGCAAGAGGTCTGGGGAGATTTTTAAGAGTGAAAAATGTTTTTCTCAATGAAATAATAAATGTAAACAATAAAAAAGAAATGAAAGCTATGAAATAAAAAAAACTGAAAAGGAATTAACAGCTGTACCCAGGAGGTGCAAAAGCTTGCCCAAACAACATTCCTTGAAAGTTACAATGGACTAAATAAAAGTCAATGACTACATGAGACAAAATATATATATATATATATATATATTGAACTTTTTAATATTAATTTTATGTATTTTTAGTGTTCTACAATCACTACCACGAAACTTAGATTTTTTTCCCCCCTACTTATCCCACACCACCTCTCTCCCTCCCCGAGATGGCATACAATTCTAAATAGGATCTACACATACATTCCTATTGAATTCATTTTCACTACACAGTCATGCTGTGTAGAAGAACTAAAATAAATGGGAGAAATCATATAACAAGTCAAAATATTAAACACACACATGAAAATGATCTGCTTCATTCTACAATTGAATTCCATAGTTCTTTCTCTGGATGTGGAAGGCATTTTGCATTAGAAGATCATTGGGAATTTTTTTTAAGTCCATGCATTGCTATGAAGATCCAAGTCTACCAGAAAAAACTCTCACACCCTGTGGTCATTGCTGTGTACAAAGTTCTCCTGGTTCTGCTCCTTTTGCTCAGCATCACATAATATGTCTTTTCAGGTGTCTCTGAAGTCTTCTTGTCCATCATTTCTTATAGTGCAACAGTATTCCATTACATTCATATACCATAATTTATTTAGCCATTCCCCAATTGATGGGCATCCCTTTGATTTCCAGTTCTTGGCCACTACAAAGAGGGCTGCTATAAATATTTTTGTACATGTGGGACCCTTTCCCATTTTTATGATCT
>CM053772.1:97607-131703 GCA_028658325.1 Potorous gilbertii
GAGGGCAGATTGGTGATAGGGGAAATTAGAATGCTCAGTGTACTGGGGTTGGGGGAGGGGACAAATGGGGAGAAAATTTTGGAATCCAAAATTTTGTGAAAATGAATGTAAAAAGTTAAATAAATAAATTTATATAAAAAAATAAAGAAGTCCAACCAAGAAGGGATCTCTCTTCAAAAAAAATAAAATAAATTAAAATAAAATAAAATTGGAATAATAATAGCATCTACCTATCAGGGCTGCTGTAAGGATCAAATGAGATCCTAATCATATAAGCACAGTGCCTGGCACATAGTAGGGGCTTTATAGATACTTGCTCTCCTCCCCACCATGTGGAGGCCCAAGCAGGTTCAGGCACCAGAGAACAGGGCAGCATTTGGAAAGATTCACATTATTTCTCTGCCACTGTGGGGTTTGGCCTCATTCCCCTTTCCACCTTCACCAACATCTTCCCCAGTGAATCTTGAAGTCAAAGAGATAGACCTAGGGCAATGAACCCCATGAAAAATCAGAGACTTTTAGAAGGAAACAGAAGGGCCTTTGGAAACCATGCACCTGCCCTCCCCTCACATTGGAGGGCAGGGAGAGGAGGATCTGAAGTTCATAGCCCTCCCCCTTAGCCACATACTGGCCTAGGCACAGAGGTAGCATGGAATACTGACCTTCTGCTCTGTGGGCAGTGCCTGTCACCCAGCAAAATCCCCCTTATGGAGTGTGGGGCATAACCTACGGTTGGAAACAGTTGGCCTGGAACATGCTCAAGCCTTGAAAAAATGAAGGAAATTCTGTAAACATAGAACTCCTTGATCAGGGTTACAGGTAGTCCCAAAGTTAAAAGAAATTCTTTTTATCACACAAGATTCCAAAGCTTACACACATGCAGAGAGAATGCAAGGAGAGTAAGAAGGGAAGACTGTTCCTGCTAGAACTCTATTGGGCTGGGGAAGTCTATGATCAGACTACCAGTGGTCAGCATCCTCAGAAAAGGAAACAAAGTCAGAAGACATCTAGGAACCCAAGCTCAAGAACTCCTCTCTCAGGTCACCTGGGCAAACACGGGCACCTCACCAGGTGCCTCTGTGGCAAATCACCATTAATTGCCAGGGAGAGGAAGAAGGGGAGGGGAAGGGAAGGGAGGGAGAGAAAGGAGAAAAGAAAGAAGGGGAGGTAGAGGGGTGGAGAAAAGGAAGGGAGAAGAAGAGGGAGAAAGGGATGGAGAGAAGAGGGAAAAGAAAGAGGGGTTGGGTGGGGATAGAAGGAAGGAGAAGGGGAGGGAGGGAGTGGGAAAAATGGAGGGGGAGAGAAATGAGGAGGGGAGGGAAGGGAAGAGAAGGAGATGGGGGAGAGGGTGAATGGGGTAGAGGGAGAAGGAAGGTAGAGAAGAGGGTTGGGGAAAGGGAGAGGCATGAAACCCTCTCCATCTCCCTTTGCTGCACTCTCCAGGGGAGAGCAAACGAAACCCTGATGAGGGGCTAGCTGTGAAGGGTTGAGAGAGTCTGATCCAATCTTCTGAACAGCTGGCATGTTTCCCCAAACTCTCTCCATTGATGCTCCTTCCATCTTCAGCAGAAGTGCTGCAAACATCACCCTCACCCAATGAGGTTGCAGTCCTTAGCTTGGTCACTCTCATGGAGGTTTCCCAGGTCCCTTCCAGGGCTTACTTTCCTCCCCACATCAGCAACCACAAGTGTGACCCTTTGTCTAAATCTTCACCCCCTTGGGAGGCAGATCCTGGATGTCCTCACTTTGAAGACATTTCTCTGCCCAAAGGAGAGCTGATTGTTTCTGACTTGGTGCAATGAAAATTCCCACCCTCAAAACATCAAGAACCAAGAAAGAGGAGGGGGGGCCAGTCCTGGTTCTGACCAACAAGGACCCTCTGCTGCATCAGCAGCAGCTTGGACAAGATAGGGAAATGTAGATGCTCTTGTCCCAAAGTGGCGGAGGCTGGAGGTCTCTGTAGCCCCAGACCTTGTCCTAAAAGGAAGGGCAGGAAGAGGGAGGGAATAGCTGGTCACAAGGGAACTAAAGTGGCTTTGACAAGACCGAGTTGGACTAGGCCCACTTTGTTTCTTTTCTAGAAGCAGTGTCATTTAACAGGTTTCCAGGATTAATGGAAATGCTGCCCCATAGATGAAGGCTGAAGCTTAAGACCTTTCCAGAACCTCCCAGAGACCCTACCCCCATGGTAGTTAGTTGTGGTTTTGAGTTGTGTGCACTCTAGCACATAGAATTCTAGCATTCTATGGAAACACAGTTGCCTTCTTCCCTCTCCATTTGTCTTCTGGTAGTTGGACATCAGAAATGCTCCCATAGGTGGGATCCTGAGAGATGGAGCAGAGACCCGGCACTCAGGATCCATGAGCTCTAGTTTCTGCTTGTGACCATGGGCACATTACTGGATCCTTCTGGTCCTGAGGTCCCTAGTCTGGAGGATTGTGCAATAGGAGTCTAAAAGAGTCTAAAGGGCTCTAATTTCTGAGGTTCTTGGCACCCTGGAGGACAAAAGGCTAAGAAACTGTTCCAGGGCCATTTGTGAGTGCCATGACCCACTCTAGGACTGCCATATTCTCTGGGGACCTCATGGAGTCATTTTGTCTTTTAATATTCTTCTAATTGGTACTTGGAACTCCAGAGTCTTTGCTAATAATTGAGATGTTGTCTGTGTTGCACAAAGGCTCAGCTGAGATTAAAGAATGGCCTTGTTATTAATGTACAGAATGATTGATTGATTACTTCAACTAAATGGATTGGAACAGCCTAAGATTAGGTGTTTTTCCAGTAAAAAGTGAAAATGGAGGGGATGACCAAGTTGTGATATATTAAGGAAAAACCAGGAAATGTGTTTGGCTTTTTATAGCTAAAATTCACCCAACAAGAGAAACAAAGAAAGTTCAATGTTTTTGGGAGTCACTACAATGTGGAAAGCCAAGCTCCCTGCTTGGAGGAGAAGAGATCTAATTCTACTGTATCATGTTGCCATGGGAACTCCATCTTGGAAGTTTCACAAAGCTTTGGGAATATAAAACCAACTCTTGACTGCACAGGTGTGGATGAAGGGAAAGGCTGAGGGCATAACTAGGAAGGGCTCTCCTCTGGACACTTGGCCCCCTTTGCACCTCAATCCAGGTAGTTGTGAATGGGAGTCTCAGATGTCCACTCATATTTTTAACCTCTGTGATTTTGTGAATTGAATTTTGGGAGTACCATGGGCTGCTGCAGAGAATAGCTTGGATAACTCTGAGAGTCCCTGCCCTCATTCATGTTCCACTTGGAGATGGAATATACAAGGCTACTAGAATATTGAACACACACAGTGGCGCACGGTGTTGGGTACTGTCTGAGGCAAAGTAACCATGGTGCCAGACTGAGTGGGTTGAGCAGGGAAGCCAGGTACAGAACCAAGGAAGGGGGTGGGTATGAAAAAATCAACTTCTTAAATACAACAAAGTATAGATTAAATAGAAGTTGTTCTGAGGAAGATCTGGGGGTCTGAGGAAACTGCAAGCTCAATATGAGTCAGCTCATTGATGAGGCAGCTCAAATATTGAATGTGATCTTGGACTGTGTGTGCCCACATAAGAAATCCACATCCACATGGGGTTCAATGTGGCTTGTAAGAGGCATTGATGAATATCTCTTCAAGGGTGACTGTAGAATCCTAGATGGCACAGGATAGAACAGGCTCATCCCACTATACTCTGCCCTCATCAGACACATAAGGACCATGTGCCAAGTTTAGAGCAATAGGGCTGAAGAGGGATACTGGTCACATACAAAATGTCCAGAGTTGGTCAACCAGGATGAGGAGTAGTCTTGGGTCCATGTCAGATAAGGCCTGACTGAAAAACCCAGAGAAGAGATTACTGGGGGAGGGCAGGTGACATGAGAGCTGTCTTCAAGTATTTAGCGGGTTGTGCAGAAGACAGACTAGATTCATCCTATGTGACCCCAAAAAGAAGAACAAGAAGCCATAAGAGGGAGTTGCAGGGAGGCACATTTGGGGCCAAGGTTGGAAAAACCTTTCCAATAATGGGAGCTGTCCAGGGTGCTGGAGGCAGCTGCCAGGGACTCAGGAGAACCCATGGTAAATGTTCAGTGTGAGCATCGACAACTTGGAAAATGGCAAATACTACAAATCGGGGCTTGATTTATTATTTCATTGACTGTCCAAACTTAGCTGGGCCAGAACTAAATATATCACTGATGGGGAAAAATGTTAATAATGAAAATTAAGCATTAAAGTATTTCAAATGGCCCTTCATTTTAGGAGAGCTAGTTGTTGAACATTTACCAGCACATCACTGACTCTCCTATTGTGAAATAGCCTGTGAGAAACTGTGGGCTCCCCTTTCTTGGAGGTCTCAAGTAAATGCTGGATAGCCAGGTGACTGTCTGTGACAGTGGAGATTCCTTTGGGGTATGGACTGAATTAGAAACTTCTAGGGTTTCTTCTAATTGAGAGATTAATGGATTTGGTGAGACATTAATATTGGCCTCACTCTGCCTACTGTTTGATGCTTTCAATAGATGTTATTTGTACATTGGCTACACCTTGTGGTGTGTAGAGTAGCAAGGTGTCTATCATTATGCTAATTAGATTAAAATCATTGAGTACTTCTAGTCCAATCCACACATGGTCCCTGTCAAGTGTCCATCTGGCCTGTTTTGAAGCCCTCTGGTGAGGCTCGAAGGCCTCCCAACAAGGAATCCAACGTGCCTCTATCAGTTGCCACTTCCCACTCCTGCTGGTCCTCTCTGTACAGGAGTAGGGTCATCTCTCCCTGAGATGCCAGCTCTTCAAACAGGTGGTGGCACCTCTCAGCGTTTTCCTCCATGTCTCTCCTCTCCTTGCTTAATTAATAAAAAATAACCATACTGGTGAAACCTGGACAGTCTACTAGTGCCTTGCCAGGAAACTGAATCACTTCCATTTGAATTGTCTTAAGAGGATTGTGAAGATCACCTGGAAGGATCAGTACCAGACACTGAGGTCCTTTCTCAATATGAACTGCCAAGTATTCAAACTCTACTAAGGAGAGGACAACTCTGATGGGCTGGCCACATTGTTTGAATGCTAAAAGTACGTTTGCCTAAAAGACAATTTAATGAAGAACTCACACAAGGCAAGTGCTCATATGGAAGTCAGAAGAAGAGATATTAGGACACTTCCAAAATCTCTCTGAAGAATTCTGGAATCATTTGTGGGACATGGGAGATTCTGGCCCAGGACCACCCAGCATGGTGTGCGCACATCAAAGATGGCACCATACTCTATAAGCAAAGCAGAATTGCAGTAACTCAAAAGAAATGTGAGATGCACAAATTTAGAGACATCTCCACTCCAGATATTCTTATAGACTATTTGGGCTTGACCTGGGGTAGAGCCTTCTGAGCTCATACTTTTCTAATCATTCACAGTTGGACTGTACCTTGATCCCAACACAGTGATGTCATGTTAGTCCTCTCTGAGGATGATGGACAACAACCATTAAAAATAACACGATGGTGGGTTAGCAGTTCTGAAAAGCCTTGACTCACTTGTCCATGTCCTTTGGACATGCATACTGAGCCAGAACCCCCACCTTCCTCCTCTGCAGAGAAGCTGCTGAGCAAAGATGGTAGGAGGCATCCCATGGTGTTGACAGAGCCACTAAAGTTTACGGCATTTAGAGGCTCCAGGACCTGATTTCCCTTTCCTGATATTAGCTGTCTGCCATTTCCAAGTCTGGGAAAGAGGACCCAGGATATCTTTTATTGATTTAATTGAAAGATAAACACCTCAGATATGACAATAACATTAATTACTAGTATTTATATAACACTTCAGGCTTGCGAAGTGCCTTTGTTACAAATGGTAACTCACTTGATCCTCACAGCCCTCCTGGAAAGAGGGTGCTATTGTTATTCCGATTTTACAGATGAGGAAACTAAGGCAGACAGAAGCTAAGGGATTTGTCCAGGGTCACAAAGTTAAGAAGTGTCTTTACACTAAATTGTACATCAAAGTATCATATAAGTGGATTGGGAAAGCTCTCCGGGTAACCCTAAGAGAAGCTCCCTAAGAACCTTCTAGCACCCAGGAGCTGGGTTACCCCTTGGCTTGAGCCCAATTTCTCGCATGTGCTCAGGTAGAATGTGTAAAAGATGTGCTGTGTTTCTTCAGGGAGGGGAGGAGTAGTGAGTATTCTTGTACCCATTTTCCTTAATATTGAGTAATGAGAATCATTTCAGAGCACTTGAACCCCAATACAGGTCAAAGCCTGAACTCATCAATCACACTGCTTTGTTTGGCTCTAAAAATGTCCTCTCCTGGGTCAGCGACTTCAAAGACCTGTTTATGACAGAGTGGTGGAACTCTGCTTATCTTGATATCTAGAGAAATAGTCTATATGAGGAAAAGCAGACATCTTGGCATCATCATTTACAACTCACACTACTTTGTCAATTGTCTTTTTAATTTGTATTACAACTTACTCAACTAAGAAACTTCCTTTCTCATGGTATAATATGGAGAATATAAATCTGAGGGACACAAGCACTCTGGGATTGTCCTCAAACATATAAAAAGCTTTTACTTCTTGTATCAGACTGTCAGAACTTATGTTTTGGCTCTGTGCAGCATGTATCTGCTAGCTTTAAGGGAATAAGCAATATGAATGTATGTCACCTAGCCTGTTTGCATCCTTTAACCAAACTTTCAGGGCAATAGTGAATACCCCTTCCTAAAAGCTAATTGAGAGGTGTTGAGTAATGACATCAACTGACAGTCAGGGTGGGACACACAGTAAGTTAATGCATTAGAGAGGGAGAGACAGACAGAGAGACAGAGATAGACAGAGAGACAGAGAGACAGACAGAGACAGAGCCACAGAGACAGAGAGAGAGACAGAGACAGAGACAGAGACAGACAGAGAGACAGACAGAGACAGAGCCACAGAGACAGAGAGAGAGAGAGAGTCAGCAGCCCAGCAGCACCATTTCTAGAGCTCTGAGGAGACATGCACTCTAGGAACCCAATGGATCAGTGTGAGCAGGAATGAGCCCCGTGTATATACTCTCCCAGAGACCTTCCACATGACAGGAAGGAGATTTGGCTCTTGAAATGAGTCCAACAGACTCTGGTGGGGAGAACCAGAAGCCTCAGTACTAGAAGGTCAAGTTCTCTCATGTTTATGAGAAATGATTTGCTTTGCAATCAAGATGCGAAAGTTTCTGGAGAATATCCCCAGCCTGGGGCCATTTCCTAGATTCCTGCCTAAAGGGTTCATTGAAGAAAGGGCACTATAGTTGAAGGGTCAATAGTGTCAGTAGTAAGAAAAGTCACTACCTTGGCTTTTACTTCCCAAATAAATAGGATTTGTGTGGTATGACAATAGCCTTGTCATCCCCACGTCCCACAGAAAATGTGGTCATGGAAAAACAAACTCATTTTCTCTACAATAGAATGCATGGCATGGGAAATACCTCCTAATTAGTAGTAAGACAAGTGAGCTCCAACAAGACTTACCACAGTTCTTGGTTGGGCAGAAACCACAGACTCCCTGAATCACCTGGAGCCACCCCAAGATCAGTGACTTTGATCCACTTCTTTAGGTACCTTTTTCCTCTCCTTTCCCCTCCTCTCTGCTCCTGTCCTCACTTCCCTTCCCCTTTCCTCTCTTCTCTTTCCTCTTGTCCCTTCCCCTCTCTTCTCCTCTCCAGGTTGATGTGAGAGCACCTCACAGGAAAGAAGTGCTGAGGTAAATGATGAGAAACAAAGAATTATAGGATCTCGGAGCTGGCAGTGACCTCAGAGGTCACTTAATCCAGCCCCTTCATCTCACAGAAAGGAGAAAAAGAGATTGGCAGAGCTGGCTGCTAGTCAAACATATATGAAGTGGCAACATTAGGATTTGTTGGTTTTTGTTTCTCCATTCAGTTGAACAATTATTTGTTCAGTGCTAAGAGCAAGGCATTTTGATAAAATCTAAGTGAAACCCAGAGTTTGGAATCTAAGTTTTCATATCTGACTTAAGACAACTCAGGGACACTCAAGGTAGTTCTTCAATTGAAAGTCTCCCATTTTTCTTTGTAGTCACAGCACACAGCCTTGATATACAAGCTATCTTTGACTCAGTAAATAGGTCCCAGGAAGTTGCCAGGAGCTTGTAACAACTAAGTGATATCCCCAGGGCCACAGTTAGTGATTGAATTGCAATGCAATAGACCTAGTGGTCTACCCACTACTCAGACACAGCAGTATATGATGAGTGGAATCCAGTTCCCAAGAACTGATTTGCACAAGTTCCTTTCATTTATGGGGCCTAAGGGAAAGAAGGAGAGAGTATGGGGAGAAGACAGAAATACAGAGGAAAGCTCAAAGGGTATTTGGTCCAGCCTGGATCTAAATAGGAATGTCACCCACAAAATTCCCACATGGGGTTACCCAGCCTTCCCCTGAAGACTTCTAGTGGTGAGTAAGGCATTACCTGATAAAGCATCCCATTGGTGGACAAGTCCAGTGATCTGGGACTTCTGCCTACATGGAACTGAAGGTGCACCTTCCATTTTGTGGTTGTTCAGTCATTTCCATCATGTTCCACTCTTTGTGACGCCATTTTGGATTTCCTTGGCAGATATTGGAGGGGTTTGCCATTTCCTCCTCTAGATCATTTTACAGGAGGGGAAACAGAGGCAAACAGGGTAAAGTGATTTGCCCAGAGTCACACAGCCTCCTGAGACCACATTTGAAGCATTCTTCTCCTCATTGGCTTTTTGGGTCTCTCTTGCCAATGGAGTTAGCCTATTTTTAAAGGTGCTATTTTCTTCAGCATTTCTTTGGGTCTTCTTTAGCAAGCTGTTGACTCACTTTTCATGATTTTCTTGCATCTCTCTCATTTCTCTTCCCAATTTTTCCTCCACCTCTCTTACTTGATTTTCGAAATCCTTTTTGAGTTCTTCCATTGCCTGAGACCATTGCATATTTATTTTGGAGATTTTGGATGCATAAACCTTGACTTTTATGTCTTCCTCTGATGGTAAGCATTGTTCTTCCCCATCCAAAAGGACAGAAGAAAATACCTGTTCACCAAGAGAGTAATCTTCTATAGTCTTATTTTTTTCCCCTTTTGGGCATTTTCCCAGTCAGTTACTTGACTTTTGAGTCCTTTGTCAAGAGGGGGTGGTATACTCTGGGAACCTGTAAGCTCTCAGTTCCTCTAAGGTGGCACAATCAAGGGAGAGGAATTTACTCTTCTCCTGGCCTGTGCTCTGCTCTGGGAGTTACCAAAGCTTTTCTGCCCAGGATTTGCAAGTAAAATTCCCTGTCCAGAGCCTCCACCAGCTCCACCACACCAGCCTGCACTCTTCCTCACCCCAGGGCCACTACTCAGGGCTGAGATCCAGATTAGAGGTTCAATTCCCCCAAAGACTTTAGACTGAGGGCTCCAACAATAGATGCTGCTGCTGCCGCCACTACCAGTACTGCTGCCTGGGGCTGGGGCTAGGGGAGGACCCAGGTGAAAAAGCTTTCTGCTGGGGACTCCACCCCCGAGGCCTGTTTCAGTCCTGTACTTGCCAGTGCCGCTTGGCCAAAGCTGGGATGAGCTCCATGGGATGGGCTCCACTCTGCACCCTGTGTAATAGACCTTTCTTGCCAGTCTTCCAGGCTACCTTGGGCTAGAAATCTGTTTCATTCTGTCATTTTGTGGTTTCTACTGCTCTAGAATTTGTATAGAGTCATTTTTTACAGTTATTTTATGGGTTGTGGGGGAAGAGCTAGAGTAGGTGCATCTTTCTACTCTACCATCTTGACTCTATCAACCCCCCCAGTCAGATTTGAATCCACAAAGATGAGTCTTCCTGATCCCAACCCTGGCACTCTGTGCACTGCAGCACCACCTAGCTGCACTTATCTCATGCCCTATCACCTACCCTATCCCCACTATCAGACATATTAATGGACCTTTCGCATACAAAGTGGGCCCTGATGAAGGGGTTAATATTTGGACTGGATCTCTCACTTTTTAAAGGAGTGGTCCTTGAAACTCTCTCCTTTGGGTGCCCAGAGAATGAGAGAAACAAAGACAATCAGAGAGACAGTCAGAGACAGAGACTGAAAAAGACCAGGAAGAGATAAAGGAAAGAGGTACATGATAGGAAGGAGTGATGAATTTGGAATCAAAGACATCAATGAGCCTAGATCAAACCCCCCAGGTAGAATTTGAATCCAGCTCCTCTGACTCCAAATTGGGTCCAGGTTTCTCCTGTTATCAAAGAACTAGATTCAAGTCCCACTTCTGACCACTAACAGCTGTCAGGGTCAGGTTAAGTCACTTAACAATTCTGAGCCTCGGTGACTTCATCTCTGAAATAGGGATCCAATTTGACATGCATTGATTAAGTGCCTACTGTGTGCTAGGCACTGAGGCCCAAAGGAAACAAAGCAGGCCCCGTCACAGAGCAGCTTACATGATACTGATGGTAACAATAAATAGTAGTAATGACAGTGTAACATTGAATATTATTATACTGTCACATGGATACTTATATAAAATGATAATAGTGGCATTTACAGAGCACTTGCCAGGCACTGTGCATTTTAGGGTTAGGGTTAGAAGGGACTTGCCCAAAGTCGCACAACGAGTCAACATCTGTGGCAGGTCTTCCTGACTCCAGGCCCAGTAATCTACCCACTGAGACACATAGCTGCCCCACAATTATGTACAGGACAGAGAATAGAACCTGGAGTTAGGAAGACCTGAGTTTAAATCCATCCTTAGACATTTAACTGCTAGGTGGCCATTTCTCTCCAAGTCCCAGGAGTTACAAAGTAACTTCCCCCATTGTTAACAGTGGCCATTAAAGAGGGAGGAGAAATAATACAAAGTGACTTCTTTCATTGTTACAGTAGCCATTAAAGAGACAGAAGAGTCGGTCCCTCCTGGAGGAGAAATCCCTGGAACAGGCTTTTCAGGAAGGGCAGAAGGGAGGGGAGGGCATTTCCACAAGAGATGTCAGTCTGTGTGGGAGGACAGTCAATGGGACCAGACAGGAGCTCTGCAAAGAGAAACAATATGAAAAATGACTAGAAAGCCAGTTGTAGAGGGCTTTAATGCTGAGCTGGGGATTTTGAATTTGATCTGAGGCAAAAGGAGCCACTGGAGATTTTTGAGGAGGAAAGGTGATATAGTCAGAACTTCATTTTACCAATGTCAATTTGAAAGATACGTGGAGAGTGGCTTGGAGAAAAGAGAGACAAGGCAGGGAGATCGGTTTGGAAGTCATTGGTGATGCCAGAGATAATGAAGCTGTACTCATGGAGAGAAGGGGAGTGACCAAAGTAGGGGAAGAGGGGTGCAAGGAGTGAAGAGTCAGGGATGCCTCCTGGAGGTAGAGCAGTCAATTACACAGCAACACCTCTCTCAAGGCCAGTCAGTGCTGGTCCCATCTCCTGTCTCAGGCTTTTTCTCTTCTAGCTCCATCACTAAACTCCCTTGTCCTTCTTTGGATCCTTCATCACCCTGTCCTGGCTAGGGCTGTTGACCTAAAGATCAAGAAACAACTGGACCATGAGTGGCCACTGCAACAATAAAGCCTGGCACCCCCTCCCCCATAATGAGTTTCCTTTTTAATAGAGAGGAGCTGAATTCTCGACAGGCAGTTGGAGGTGCTCGTCTTCAGGAGATGCTGCTGGCTTGGGACACTGCCTAATCAAATCCAATATACGTTGGGAAACTGCCACAGCCCCGAGAAGAACTCCCCTGCCTGGGACTGGGATGAGAATTCCCTGGGCTGCTGGAAAATGAGCACAGAAGCCCAAAACAGTGCAGTCAGCAGACTCATAGCCCTCCAGACAAAAACAGCCCACTAAAACGAGGAGTTTAGCCATGGATGGCAAAAAGAAAAAAATCATCCACAGGGATTGAGCAGAGGCTGTTCAAAAGAACCACCAACCTCTCTCTCTGGAAACAATGGTAATTATTCATCCAAGGGGTCGCAACTATGGATATGACTCACTTGGCATAATTTCCTGGAAAATTGCATAGAAGCCAGACTGAGTGTTTGAAAGGAGCTGACTATTTTTAGAGGAATCCTGGTGAATCTTTTCCCAAAAAAAAAAAAAAAACATCTTGAGTAAAATAAGACTTCATTCCATCAGTTAGGGTCCATTGTCAGATCTTCTCAAAGGGCGTTGCCCACAGTGGTTCATGAAGACACTGAGGAAAGTCAGACTGCTGGGAATGAGGGGATGATGCTGGAGGGTTAACGATGATGATGAAGATGATGACATGAAAGGGAAGGACTGCTGGACATTTCTAGCTAAGAATCAGAAAACAGCCTCCTCCTAAAGGGGGAAGAAAGAACACACTCCAAAGAACAACTTGTCCTCCAAGAAATGATGCTATGGCTGTTAGGTGGTGAGTAGTGTATCAGGTATCAGGAAGATCTGATGACGATGGGCAAGTCATTTCATTGCTGTCTGCCTCCATTTCCTCAACTGTAAAATAAGAGTAACAAAAGCACCTGTTTCCCAGGCTTGTTGTGAGAAGCAAATTAGCACAGTGCCTGACACATACTAGGGACCTAATCAATGTTCCCCTCCCTCATCCATTCATTCAGATGAAGAAATTGACCCATGAAGGGCTATCTTTCCACAGGTCACAAAGTTAGAAAGTAAAAGGTTAGATTTAAAACTGGACCTCTGTCTCTAGGATCCCCTTTCTCCCAAATATTCCAGCTCGGTCTTGCCACCATCCTCAGAACAGTGAGCCTTGAGGAGCCTACCATCCCTGCCATCAACAAAGCTAACCAATGACAGATAAGGTCAGGAACCCTGGCAGCATCTGTGCCCCCCATACCACCAGTCATAGTCCAAGGAAGTAGGCTTCTCTCTATAGGTGCTGTAACCACCACCCTCTCAGTAGCCAGTCACTGAAGGTCCAGAAAGTTGGCACCATGACCCACTGAAAGCCACTGTCCACTAAAATATTGGAGGCAGAAGGAAATCTTTGTTCGGTCCTGGAGAGGGTCAGTCAAGTAAGGAACCAGCCTAGAGGCCAGGTTGGGAGATCGAGGAAAGGACCTAATCACAATCCTTTGGAAATATTAACACAAAGCTGCAACTTTCTTGTTTGAGATGCCTACAATGGGGACCTGGAATCATCTTGGGATAGAAAGACGTTTTATTCTTTCTTTCTTCTCTTCTTCCCTCCCTCCCTTCTTTCTCTTTCTTGTTCTCTGCTCTCTCTGTGTTTGTGTCTCTCTGTGTCTCTCCACCTCTGTCTCTGTCTGTAATAAAGAAATGTCTTGGATATTAGATCAACATTAAATGAAATAACTTCACTTGTTGCCAACGTGTGCCCCCAAAGCATTCAGTGTTCATATCTGTCTGTGAGAGCACCTTGCCCTCTGCTTGGCCACTGCCCCAGAGGAGCCTGGCATCTCTAACCTTCTCGATGTGGGCTCATTTCCACCAGAGCTTTGCCTAGTGCTTGGCCTGGCCTGAGTGCTTCCTAAGGTTTTGTTCATTCATTCATTTCTAGAACTTATTGTGGAATTTCTCTTTCACAATTGCAGCAGATGCAGGTATGTAAGCTGTGATGACTACTGTCATGGTGGTCCCTTGGGACTGACCAGATGTCCCATGAGACAGAGCTTCCTGTGGCCTGTGGGACCCCTGGGGGCCACTGATGCCCTTCTCCAGGGAAAGCCTGGGACCCCCCTTCTGTTGGATCTTCTGAAGCTTTACTTCCTCCCACAGTGAGTTCATTGATCCCTGCCACTTGGCAGTGAGCAAAGGCCAATTCAGTGTTTCCCAGAGTCTAGAAGCTTGTGATTAGTGAAATGCTTAATACTCTCTGCCTCCTTTTCCACCACCATCAGTCAACCCACAGAGGAAACACCCCCCTTTATTAATTACCTACTGTGTGTCAGATACTGTGCTAAACTCTGAGGATACACAGAAAGGCAAAGACAGCCCCTGTCCTTCAGGTGCTCAGCCTGATGGAAGAGAATATGTCAGTGAATAGTTGGGCACCACATACTTACAGGGTGGATAAAAGGCTGTCTCAGAGAAGGACTTGATCCTGGAGGCCATAGGGAGCCACTGCGGTTTACTGGGGAGGGCGTGACATGGCTGGACCTTTAGGAAAATCCCTTTGGGGGATGAATGAAGGATGAGCTGGGGGTGGGGGGTGGAGATCGAGGAAAGCAGACCCTTCTTCAGTTACTGCCATAGGAAGTGATGAGGGCCTATCCCAGGGTGGGAGCTCACACCAGAGATAATGTAAAGGTAGAAACAATGAGACATAGTAACATATTAAATACATGGGGTGAGTGTGAGAGGAGATGACAATGCTCCAAGGTGTTGAGCCTGAGTGACTTAGGGGGATGAAGTTTTACATGGGCGTTCTCTCACTTGATCATGGGAAGAGGGGAAGGTTTGGGGGAGAGATCACCCCAAGGAAGGAGTCTGGAATGAAGAAGGCCCTGGTGGTTTTGCTTTTCTTTCCAGGCCTCCATGGCCATGAAACTCATCTATGATGCTGAGCCACAGGAGTCCTTCAGGTTGCTGCTGGGCCTGTCCTTGCATCTTTCCAGCTTCACAGAGCCCAGTGGGGTTAGAGTATGGCTGAGACAGCCTTGGGGCCAAAGGCTGAGGCAACTTCACACCCCAAATGAGGTGTCAGGGGTACTTTAGGAAGACTGATCCAATTGACATTTTCATTCCCATTATACAGATAAGGAGTCCTGGGTTTGAATTCTGACTCTACCATTGATGGCTTTTGTCGCCCCAGCTAGGTCTCAGCTTCATTCTTAGTAAAATGCAAAGATTGGGCTAGCTATAGTCTCTCTCTCATCTGCAGCTCTAGGCACTTGGTTCCCAATCATAGATAAAAGAACTCTTCGGGGCTGGAACAGATGTCAGAGAAAAGAGTCCCCACCCTGGACTCTCAGGGCAACAGCCCTGCCCTTGAATGATTGATTGGCTCTGTGTCACCCTGACTATGCAGATTCAGACTTGTTTTGTCTTCATATTGCTGGTCCCAAACCTACATGTAGTAGGTGCTTAATAAAGGTTTGTGGCATTTCTTCCCTGTGATGCAGGAAACTTACAAGGTATGCTTGCCCCTCTTTCTCCCACCCAGTGCCTAGAACTGAGCTAGGCATATTTTTGTTTAGAGTTGTTCAGTAGCTTCAGTCTTGATCCCATTTAAGCAAAGATACTGGAATGATCTGCCATTTTCTTCTCCAGCTTATTCTACAGATGAGGAAACTGAGGCAAACAGGGTGAAGTGCCCAGGGTCACACAACTAGTCACTGTCTGAGGTCAGATTTGAACTCTCAAAGATGAGTCTTCCCGATTCCAGGCTCAGAGCTCTGGGCACTAAGGCACCTCCTAGTGGTCCCAAGCTGGGCATACAGTAGAGCTCAATGAATTCTTGGCAAATGCTGAAGTGGGACCCTCTCCCGTCGTCCTGATGACCCAGATGGCTCTGGAAGGAAGTGAGGCTGGGGACTTTGCACAGCCCTGTGCAACTGCAAGTCCTATCATCTTCTCCCTGGAGACAAACACAAGGTAAATAAATACTGGAAGTGCAGAGGAGGGTGAGAGGGAGGGCCCTGGGGACGGGGTTGGGAGGAGGCAGCAGGAGACAGCTGAGCTTGTATGCCAATAAATTATGTAACCAGGTACTTCCTGCTCATTGAGGACAGTGTGGATGATGACTGGCCCAAATGGAGGCCGCCCCAGAAAACCTTGGTCCTCCCTTAGGCGAGGCTGGCCTGCACACAGCGGGGCTGAGCCCTAGGCTGGCACCCTCCCAAAGGGCACCCTCCCAAAGGGCACCCTCCCCCAGGGACACGCCAGTCAGCATCTGGGACACCATCAGCCCTGCTCCTGCCCCGCGGCCCCAGGGACGCTGCCCCCTCCTGGTGGTCCACTTGTCCACAACCGCGCTGGGGGCATCTGTCTCCACCCTCTTCACGTGAGAGCTTTTTTTTTTACTTTATTTTTGCGAAATAAAACAAACATAACATAGTAGAGCGATAAAGATGCCTTCCCTCCGCCTTGAAATCCCCACTAGCTCCTCCTCTTCCAGGCATCGCTCCCACTCCCCCACCCACATCAGTTCTACTCAGTCCCATCTCTGCAGACTCCTGTCCTAAATTGTGTAGCTGCCAAGCCCCAGGGGTGGACCGCTCCTCCCCTCTCTCTGCCTTAGCCCCAAATGAGCTGCTAAAGGAAGCCGAGGTCACAGAACCATTTGGCATGGATCCCAAACCTCACTTCATAGTCCCTTTTCATGTCTCCTCTCCTCCCCTTCTCCAGTCTCCCTAGAGGGAGCCGTCCTTTGCCCTCTCTCAGTCTCCCCCTATACCTTTATGCATCATCCCCAGGCCCTGTTTTGTCCTCTGCCACGGCCACCTTGGAGTTGGCCCTCATCATTTGGCACACTGGATCGGCCTTCCTTAAACATGGCACCACCTTCTTCATTCAAACCCACGGGCTCCCTGGTGTCACTAGGACCAGACATGAACTCCTGGTCACATCCTGACCTGACGTTACTTTCCAGGGGGCATCCTTGCTGTTCCCATCTCCAGAGTTCATGAGTTGTGACTTCTCCGACATCGACATCGGCACTCTATCTTCATTTCTGCCTCCTGGCTCAGCTAGAGTCCCTCGGCTTCCTCAGACCTCCTGCCTCCCAGCTTACCCCATGTGTTGCCCTCCTCCCCACTGGAGGCCTAACCTTGGCCCTTCCCCCAGGAACTAGCATAAGTCCGGCAGAGTAGAGGATTTCTCCTAAACTTGCCTAGACCTCTCTGGCCTCGACTCTTAGAGGCATTATCCACTCTCATGGATTCAATGGCCATCTCTCTGTTGTGACTCTCAGATCTACTTTGCTATGCTGACCTCCAGCCTCCAATCTCTCCCTGCCCAGTGGACATCTCAGACTGGATGCCCTAGAGGCATTTCAAAGTCAGCATCCGCAAAGAACAAGTCACCCTATTGCCCCCAAGCCCCCATCACTGCAGGGGGCACCCCATTCCCCAGGCTCCCAACCTAGGAATTATCCAGTGGTCCCCAGATCCAAGATGGTGCCAAGGCCTGTCAGCTGCCCCTTCTCACATCTCTCCCATTGGTTTTCTTTTGGGCTGCTAGAACATCCTGATATTGGATCTTCTGGTTCCACTCTCTTCTCCAATACATCTTCCATAGGGGCAGCCAGGTCATGAAGTGGATAGAGTGCTGGGCCTGGAGTCAGGAAGACTCCAACATCTTCCTGAGTTCAAAAATGGCTTCAGACATTTAATATCTGTGTTACCCTGGATATATCATCTAAAACTCTCTGCCTCAGTTTCCTCTTCTGTAAAATAAGCTGGAGAAGGAAATGGCAAATCCCTCTACTATCTTTGCCAAGAAAACCCCAAAAGGAATCACAGAGTCAGACAGGACTAACAACACACGTTTTCCATATGGACTCCAAAAAAACCTTCCTAAGGTACATGTCAGACCACATGATGCCTTTCTCACTACAAACTCCTCAGGCTGGCATTTAAGGACCTGCACAATCTTTCTCCTACTACTCCAGTCTTATTTCACATTCCTCACCTGCAGACACACACCTCAAATTCAATCCATCATTCAACAGGCATTTATCAAGACCCTAAACATACAAAGACAAAAGTAAAAATGCCTTCACCCAGCAGCAGGAGACAGTAGGCACACCCAGAAATATATGGTGGAGCTAGGAGCACCTGGATGGGTGTGCGATGGGGATCAGGAGCACCTGGACGGAGGTGGGATGGGGACCAGGGGGGAGGGGGCCCAAGAGCACTTCTCCTTCTCTCCCCCAGCCTCAAAAACTGTGGCCCTTCTCCTTGCCAAGACTGTCCTGTGTCAGGGAATGTGATTGCACCTCGCTTCTCCAGCAGATGATTGTACCCTCAGTTCTTTCTCTCCCCTCCCTGACCTCTTCAGGTCTTCTAGGTCCTTCCCTACTGCCCATCCCTCTCTCTCTTTTTCTCTTTCTGACTCCTCTCTCGATCTCTCCTGAACACTCCCTGTCTCTGGTTCTCTCTCCCAGAGACCGTATTTTGACAACAGTTCGCTTTAAAACTAGGTCTTTCCCTCGTCTCGGGATGATCTCTCACGCGTTCCTGAAGTTAACAGTGTTCCTAAAGGCAAGGTAACCCCCCTTTTAAGAAACAGGGAAAGGATCCACTTTTAGGAAGGAGTTGAAGGAAACCGAGTAACTGCCTCGGGTCTGTCATTGATTGGTGAGAGAACATTGGGGACCGGACGAGCAGGCTGGGCGCCGAGCCCCAGGGTGAAGACCAGACGAGGAGCGGTCCCTCCGGCTGCGGGTGGTGGCAAATGCTTCGTAGTTCGTTTGTTTATTCACAGTTTATTAAGCTCCCGCTGGTGCCAGACGGGCAGTAGCGCCGAAGGTCCAAGGAAAGGCAGGAGCAGGGTCCCTGCCCCCAGAAGGCTTACATTCTGGGGGGGGGGGGGGGGACAACACACTGACCTTTACCCACGGGGCAAACACTCGCGGCGAGACAGGGGGAGGAAAGGGAACGTGACCTCAGCGGACGCCGCGCCCACCCCCGCCGCCTTAGGAGAGGGTTGGGTGTCTCAGGTTGGGTCGAGTCAAGCACCGCCACCCCCCAAAATGCTCCCCGTGGCGCCAGGGGTGGCCGTGGTGCTGGCCTGGGCGGACCACGTCCCGGCCTCAGGGGGCGCCGCCCGCCTGGTCTCCCACCCTCGCAGGAGGACCCAAGGGACCACCCCCACGTCCTTTCCTGGACTACGCTTCCCACAAGCGCCCCGGGCGCTTTCCGGGACTACATTTCCCAGAAGGCCCCGCGGAGCCCCGCCTCCGGGGTCAGATTCCCGGCCGCGATGTCCGTGACGTCATCACCCCGCGCAGCCCGGCGCTGACGTGGCGGGGGAAAGGCCGGGGTGCGGGGGTCACGATGCGGCGCGCGGGCCTCGGTGAGTGGGAGACGGGTAAACTGAGGTAGACGAGGGGAAGGAGGACGGAGGGGGAAATCGAGGTTGGGGGCGGGGATTCTTGGCAGTAGGGGAGACTGAGGCAGGGGGCGCTTTCCAGGGCAGAAGAGCGAGGTCCAGGCCTGAGGGGCCCCAGCGGTCTTGGAGCGCGGTGCGCCCCTAGACTTAGCCCCGTGGCCTTTACCCTGGGCAGGTCACGCCCCCCCGGCTGCCTCAGTTTCTCCCACTGTACAGGACCCTTCCAGCCCTCCCCCTCCCCGGTCGCCTCCTGGTACCCCCCTCTGCCTGGCATCGGGGGCAATGCCTGGGTGGCACAACCCCCTTTGCCGGACTTTGACTTCTGGCGGGCGTGGAGCGGGGTGGGGGGAGCGGCTCTGCCCAGGGTCCGGCACACAGTAGGCGCCGTGGGTCTACGTCGCTCTGGGGATCCTTGGGGCTGATCTTTGGGAAGGGGAGGCAGGGGTATATGGCCATTTCTTAGATGGGCAAGGCTCTGGGGAGAGAAGGCAGCACACATCCAAGCATTTATTGAGCACCTACTGCATGCCAGGCACCACCCCAGTTCTAGGGATGCAAAGAAAGACAGAAGTTAGCTCCTGCTGGGGTGGGGGAGGGGGCAGAGCAGTCTTTCTGGAGATGAAACCCCTGGAGAAGGACCCCTAGGTAGATGGAGCTAACTCTCCTCCCCTTGCTGTGCCAGGTGAAGGTGGGGCACCCCCTGGGCACCACGGCTATGCCAACAGTGGCTACAGTTCCTTGGAGGAGGAGAACGCCCGGCTGACCGAGAGCCTGCGCACCAAGGTGACCGCCATCAAGTCGGTGAGTGGGAGCCCAAGAGCTGGGGCGCAAAGCAGGCATCCTGAACTCCAGCACATCCAGGGCCTGAGCCTCAGAGCCCCTGAGCCTGGGGAAGGCTTTCTGAGCCCTGGGGTGTCTTGAGGAGGGGCTGCAGGGGAAATCTGTACCCCCATAGTGTTTGCCAGCCTCCCTCTCTTTGAACCACGGAGTAACAAACCTCCCTTCTTTTGCCCCAACCCATTATTCACTTGTTCAGCAAAGTCCCAGGACAGAAACATAGGAGGCAGCAGCAGCTTTGGTATTAGGAGGGAGGAGGAAGGTCCCTGGCGCTTCCCCCTCTCCGGCCTCCAAGCCCTATGCCTCCTCACATTCAGCCTCCTGTCTCCCCTCACAGCTTTCCATCGAAATTGGACATGAAGTGAAACATCAGAACAAAATGCTGGCAGAGATGGTGAGTGATGGGCGGGGGCGGGTCTGGAAACTTAATCCACTGGAGCAGAGGGACATGTTTTTATATGTGTTTTAGTTTTCCGAAGATCAGGTGGGTGTTTTGGCGTCCTCTCTTTCCTTCCGGAAAGAAGAAAAAGAAAAACAAACCCATCCCTCCAGGCGGGGGCCACCGTCCCTTACTTCTCAGGCCCGGGTGATCACTGCACTGCCCTTGGCTTGGACCTCTCAGAGCAGTTTGTGTTTACAGTGAGAAGCTATGTCCCAAGCATTCCTGGTTCTACTTCCTCCAGGCTTTGGAAAAAAAGTCCTCTTTCCTTTGAATTTTTTCCTTTGCCACTTTCTGTATTTCTCATTCTTTCATTTTTTTCTCATCCTTCCTCCCTCCCTCTTTCTTTCCCTACTTGCCTTTCCTTCTGTTGTCCATTTTCTCTTTTTCCTCCTTCCTCCCTCCTTCCCCTTTCATTCCATCCTTCATTCCCTCCTCCCACATCCCTCCCTTCCTCCCTCCCTTCCTTCCTTCCTTCCTTCCTTCCTATGCATGTGCCCTAATTTGTTCATCCATCTCCTAATGGCTTTAGAGTATAGGCCTGCTGATATCATTGGGTCAAAGAGTTCACACAGTTTAATCCCTTTTGGGATTAAACTAGTTCCACATTGGTTTTCAGAATGTCTGGGTTAGACCACAATTCCACCAGTAACGCATGCCTGTTTCTCCAGACTTGGTCATTTTCCGTTTTTTGTCCTCTTTGCTATTCTGATGGGGTGGGGTGGTAGTTCTGAGTTGCTTTAATTTATGTTCCTTTTAATTATTACTGATTGGGAGGATTTGTTCATAAGGGTGTTGATAGCCTGGATTTCTTCTGTGTCCTGACCATTTGTCAGTTGGGGAATACGGAATTTGGATGAACTAACTGACCTGTAGAGTGATTCTGCCTTCCAGCACTTCTCTTCTTAGATAGAGGGGTCCCAAAGGAAGACCTCTCCCCATCAGGGCTTAGGGAGAGGCAGAGATTGATGTGGAAGAGGGCAGGATCCGACCTCTGACCTCTGACTTCCTGTTGGACCTTCCAGTGAAATGAACAGGCTGGTCTCCCAGAGAAGGGTTCTTGACTTGGAGGTCCAAAAATGGAAGGGACAGGAGATGTCTGGGCTGAGTACTAGGATACAGGATTTGCTGGGAATGGGGTTCTTTCCTCTCCTTCCAGGGGTGGAAGGGGAAACAGCCTCTTTCATGGGGGGGGGCCTGATCCTCACCCAGACTCCCCCTACTCAGGTTTCCACCTTCTTCATTGGCTCTTCTCCTGGCAGAGAGAGGTGACCAGCCTAGATAATCTGTGGGCCTGAGTGGGGCTCTGCAGCCCCTTGGGAAAGCACAGCATGACTACACAGGGGCCAATTCTTCTCCCTTCTGTCATGAGACACTCTTAGGGGAAGGGGACCCTATCAGCTCTTGACCTTGGGCTCCAATTTGTTTCTGTGGGGGGCCCTGGGCAAGAACTCAGTCCCCCAATAAGTTCTACCCATGCCCGGTGCCCTCCATGGAGGAGTTCCCAGCCTGCAAGCAGCTGTGTTGATGTGGGGGCAGGTGCTGAGAGGGAAGGCCCTGGAAGTGGGGCCAGTCGCCCCCAGAAAGACCGAATCTGGAAGGAGGCTGAGCTGGGGACTCTCAGGGGTGGGGATTGGGGCCAGAGCCCCCAGGAAAGGGGTCAGATCCAGACCTGGCCAGGGATCTGAGCTGGGTAGCCACACTACTGTCCTGGGGAAGGTCACTCCTCAGATAGTAGCCAGGTGGGAGTGGTCAGGGCCCCTACACACACCTGACTGCTGTTGCCTCCCTCTCACAGGACTCAGAGTTTGATTCGACCACCGGTTTCCTGAGCAAGACCATGGGGAGGCTGAAGGTCCTGTCCCGGGGGAGCCAGGCCAAGCTCCTGGCCTACATGGCCCTTTTCTCCTGTTTTGTCTTCTTTGTCATTTATTGGATCATTAAACTGAGGTGATGCCAGCGGCTCTGAGGCTCACTTTTGTGCAGTGGGCAGCTGCCTCTCCTCTCCCTTGGGGGCCAGACTTGGTCTGCCCCAGGGGCTCGGCCTGGCCCGGCCTGGCTGGTGTGTGGGAGCCATGTCTGGGCTTTGAGAAGAGAGACATCCCCATGGTGTCCGTAGGGTCCAGTCAGGATTCCCCTACTCCTCCTCTCGGCATCCTCCCCTTCCCTCCTCCTCCCTCCCCCCTTCCCTTCCTCTCTGTCTCCCCTCTTTCTTCCCCTTCTTTCATCCCTCTCCCTTCCCTTTTCTTTCCTCTTATCCCATCCCACTTCCCACCCACCCCAGTTGTACCCTTTGTAGACAAAGGTGATTCTACCTGGAGAGATCTGGTGGCATTTTCCTTCCTCTTTCAAACATTCCTTCCTTCCATAAGATACCTTGGTGTTGGGGGATGTTTTTGGTGCCAGCTGAGGAACAGTGCGATGATGCATTTCTCAGACTGTGAGTCCAGCTCACAGTCTGATCCTCCTTCCTGCCTTTGGTGGCCACGTTGTGGGGCAAGAGATGATTCTTTGGATCTTGACCTCTCGGCCACCACTTGGCTCTAGGGCTCAGCTTCTGGTCTGGAGTCTCGGCCCCAGTGTGGCCTCTACTTTTGTCCCCTCGGATCCTTGCTCTTTCCTCATGGAGATGAGTGGGTGACAGAAGAGCCTGGGTGAGTGTGATGGACCCGACCTCCAGGAATCGTCCTTTTTAGAGAATCTAAAAATAAATTTGCTTTAAAAGCAATGAGAGTTTGTTACCTGTTGTCAGATTGTTTTAGAATGGACACACCTGTAATTTAATTCTTCTGTAACTGGGTTAGAAATAAAGTTTGTCAACATCCTTCTGTGGTCAGCATGGTGTTACCAGACCCACTGAGTCACAGCTCGCTCCTTCTGTCCTGTAAGGGTCCTGCTGGGTAGTCTGGGAGGGGCCCTTCCAAGAGCTTCCCCCTGCAGCCAGCCTGGAGATGAGCCCTCGTCCTTAGCTCAGCCAACTGATCCTCAGGTGGCAGGCAGCCATCACTTTAACCTCTGTCTGCCTCAGTTTGCTCATCTGTATAATGAGCATAGTAACCTCTACCTTCCAGGATTGTTGAGAGGATACAATGGGATTATGATTGTAATATACTTAGTGAAGGCCTGGCACCTAGTAGGTGCTTAATAAATCTTTATTCCCTGCCACTTGTGGGGTGCTTTCTGCTCTAGTAATATCCCTAGTGACCTCATGCCCCCTCCGCAGTCATCACAGTCTGAAAATCCTCACACGCCTTTGGTTTTCTTTATTCATGGCCCTGCTGCGAGCTGACCACTGCACCTTTCTCCTTATAGTGAGGCCTGAATGAAGGTGGTGGGAGGAGGGGAGGGGAGGACACAAGGGAACATGCCATTAGGAAGAAATCTTCGAGAGGATGTGGCATTTGACCTCTCAGGATGAACCATAGATGTGGTCATGAAGACAGCACAGCTGTAATGGATAGTTTAATTTTGCATGATTTGGTCAGTCACAATGTAACATCCAATGGGAAATGTCTGTCCCTGCTACATGGAGAGCCTCAGAGCAAGCTCAGACCTGACCTAGCAGCATGCAGGCCTCTGGGGATGCCCCAGAGATCAGGCCGGCCTCCCTACTTCCAGGCTTGCCTCTGCTCCCTCTATCCCCTGCTCAGCATCTCCCTGTTAGTCCCAGGGTCATGCACCAATTCTTTTGGCTTTGGAAGCCCATCAGAAGACAACCCTCATTTGCCTTTCCAGGCTTCCTGACATCTGCCTTCTGTGCCTTTGCATTGGCTGTGCACCATTATGTCATTCCATGCTAGTTTGACTCAAACCTGACCCCTCCAAGCTTCTAGGGCCTCTCCCCACCCCGTGCCATGTATTTTGTGCCTTCTGTATACCTAGGTACATACTATTATCCCTAGCTGGCCTTGTTGGAGGCTCTCCTTCCTGAAAGATGACTCCCAGACTACATGGCCCCTCTTGTGGAGGAGTCCAACTAGAAGAAGACAAAGGGTCCAGCCTCAAATCCATTAACTGGAGCCCAAGGCCACAGGAACTGGCACCTGCCTCCCATCTCTCTGTGTTGTCTTGATGCCTCTAAAGGGGGACATTACCCTTGTCTTTGTGAAGCCTAGACTCCCTTAACCACCTGAGGGCCTTCCCATCAGCAGACCCCATGAAAAGAGTGATGAGGCAGAAATGGCACCTGAGCTGCAGTTAGGATTAGGGCCCAGGCGGTCACTGCTGTCTTTACATAGGATCTCTTGTAAGACACTCCACCCCATCCCCAACCTGAACTTTCTAGAACTCTCCCGTGTCTTCAAGACACCAGGACATGTTCGCCCACTCAAAGAGTCCTCCCAAGATGAGCAATTCCAATAAATATTCCATAGATGTGAAGCTTCAGTCATAATTTATTCAATCCACATACAGAACCCTGATCAGAGCAGCATGGGGAGAGAGAATGTTTAGTATTTTCCCTGGAAACATTCATGGTCTGCTCAGTGCACAGGGAAGCCATCCCAGCTTCAGAGAAGTTTCTATTCGGATCATTTCGCTGATTTGGACCTTGGAAGTGTGTCCATGTACTTGCATATGATAGAAAGCATGACTTCATCTGCACCTCCCCCTATGGAAGTGATGCGCAGATCTCTGCAATGAAGGGACAGCAGGTAAGGTGATGAACCTTGAAATGGGCCAATTGATAGCATTTTGATTGTCTAAAAAATGTATTTTTAACATTCTTTTTTAAAATTTTGAGTTCCAAACTCCTTCCAGCCCCTTCTTTACCCATTGAGAAGGCAAGCAGTATACAAATTGGATATGTGAAATCATGCAAACATCTCCATATTTGCCATTTCTCTCTCTCTCTCTCTCTCTCTCTCTCTCTCTCTCTCTCTCTCTCTCTCACACACACACACACACACACACACACACACACACACACACACGAAATAAAGTGAAAAAATTAGACTTCACTTTACGCTTGATTGTTCGCTGAAAGTGGACAGTATTTTTCATCATGAATCCTTCAGAACTGTCAGGATTCATTGTATTGATCAGTAGCCAAGTCTTTCACAGATTAACAGCATTCTAAAAGCTCACTCCTCACAACTCCCTTATGAAAACGGAGATGACTCTGTCTGCCCCACAGTGGAGTGATTCCCCAAGTTCATCTCAGCTGGACCACAATGGACCATGATATCTTCCTGGGAGGGTGGAGTTTTCTGTAGTTGAACCTGAGACTTACCTTCTGTGGCCATCCTCAGCATCCCAGTACCTCTTTTCAATCCCCTCTATTTGCCGAGAATTTGTATTCTTAACTGGGACATCACATTCAGGCCCCTCAGGTTTCACTGCTAACTAACATGGTCTCCATTTCAGTACTGAAAGGATTCATTGGACCCCCCCACCCCCCGCTTTATCCCTCCATTCCTGCTTTAAGAGCTGGTCTCTGGCTAAATACGAATGTCACCTGAGTGACCAACTCCTATGTGTTAGCTGACCTGAATTCAGGTGGATGGCAATGGTGCTGAGTTTCTGTGGACCGAGCCAGAGGGTAGTCTGTTGTCTGATCTGGGTGGTGTCGGAGGAGGGTATTGCCAGAAGATGGAGCCACCCTGTCCAGCAGCCCAAGGACCCCTCCTGAAGATGACTTTGGATTTGGAGAAACTTGTATGTGAAGGGACTGCTTATAGTCTCAATTCTTTGGGTTCCAAGTTTTGTACATTGAGTTTTCCTTAAACAAGGAATACTCACATAGGCCCTTCTGGTATGCATGTGGCCACCCATGACATGGTCAGCATAAGCAGAGAAGTCCCTTCGGTAACAGAAGACGGGAGTGTCCTCAGCTTCGGGTGGCCCAAGGTCTAATGAGTCACAACCAAAACAAAGTGTTTGATATTCACAAGCTCCTTCCAGTAGTGAGTGAATCACCTGCTTAGGTATATGTGGGTGGTCATTCCTCTGTCCGTCCTGAAGGAACCTGAGTCCAGCTAGCCCGGGTCCCAGCTATCGGAACATTGAGGCCCAGAAAAGGTCTGCTTATGTTTAACATGTGATAGTGGAGAGGGTGAGGCTAGCCATGGGAAGGCACAGACACAGAATGACAGTTGCTTTACAAATTACCTATCTCAGTTTCTCTAGAATGGGAATATTAACACCTGTCTTCTAAGGCTGCTGTGAGGAACAAATGAGATGATATTTGTAAAGTGATTTGTGAACTGTAAAGTGCTATATAAACTCTGGCTATTCCTTTTTATTACAGCAGTGAGCGAAGCAGTTCCAGCTCCGTAGCCAGCTCTGCCAAATAACAAGGAACAAATGAGATAATATTTGTAAAGTGATTTGTGAATTGTAAAGTGCTATATAAACTCTGGCTATTCCTTTTTATTAGTATTATTTTATTACATTCTGAGTTGGGGAGGATGCAGGGGATGAGAGACAAATGCATATGCAAGCGAGTGTGCACATTTGGGAAGGATCAAGGAGGACCTCGTGGAGAAGCTGGTGAGTGCACACAGCTGTGAGATGTAACAGGAAACCTCTGGGACTTGAGCAGAGAAAAATCCTTGGCACAATAATCTCTCAAAATGTTGATCTCCTCTTCTGTGAGGATGATTTGGGCCCTGTGTCCTGGGGGCAGAACCTGAGGAGTTGTCCTCGGACAGGTCAAGTGGGTTGGATTTGGAGTCAAGACTCTGGCTTCCCTCTCACCTGGGACTCTTTTTAAGCCACAAGGACAATAGACGCTGCTCAACAGCTCAGAGCTTCAGTTGCCTCATTTGTAGAATGGGAGAGACCATATTACCTTCCTCACAGGACTGCACCAAAGAAGTACCCTGTGAGCCCAAGGTGCCCTCAGAAGGCAGGGCATTCTTCTTTTTCTTTCATGTTTTGTTCCAGTTCCATTACTGATTTCTATTTGAATTGTGCAATGTCTATAAAAATGTACCTTTATCAGTTCTTGATGGCCTATGATGTGATCAGGGTGAGTCACTGCCTTGTGTACATATTAATAAAATTAACTTATCGACTAAGTCCATAGATATGGGGAGAGGGGAATAGGAGAGAACAGACCTTCCTTAAATCCCTACTGTGTGCCAGCTACTGTGCTGGTCACCAGTATGATCTCCTTTGTTAGATCTGTCAGTTCTACACATTCTGTCCAATTTGTCACATTCTAAAAGTCAGGTGTTGAAATCTCCCACTCTTCAGTTTGGTCCTTTTTAAACATGGGTAACATCTGCCTTAAGTTCTTATTAACTGCTGTGCCCTTGAGTAGACATATGTATGTTTAACATTCATCCATTTACCCCAACAGTCCCTATGCTCATTCATCTCATTTAAAGCCAGCTGTATCCAAAATCATGTTTGTAACACCTGTGTTCTAGGTGCAGTTGGCATATTCCCCTGTAAATGCCTTTCTGCCTTAACTGTATTTCCTGCTGGAACCCTGTCAAGTACATCTAAAGCCTTCACAAGGCCCAGTATACCCATCCCATCACTGAAATTAGGAATGCCAGAAGATGATAGAGCAAAAGAAAGTACAATTATTCTCTGAAACCACAAGCTCACCTGAAGAGTCTGCTGACCAGGGCTTTGTCGGTGTATCCCATGCCCCCCCAGTACTGGAGACAGCTGTCAGTCACTTCTCGAGAAAGACGACCCGCCTTTAACTTCCCCATCGACACTAGCTTGGTTGTGTCAAGGCCTCGCATGTACTGGGCTATAGGTGGGGAGATGAATGTGAATTGATGTGTCCTGCTCAGAGCCCCCTTTTCCCGCATAGGCTCTGGTCCTCTCACCTACAGTCCGGTACAGCAGTGAGCGAAGCAGTTCCAGCTCCGTAGCCAGCTCTGCCAAACGGAAGTGCACGACCTGGCTGTCCAGCAGGGGCTTATTGAAGAGGATGCGATTCCGGGCATACTCTGTGGTCTGGTGGATGATGTTGGTCAGTGGGCTCAGCACTAAGGACAGAGAGCAGCATGGCCACTTACAGAGAGTGGTTATTGGACCTCCCCACCATGAGGCCTTTTAGAAACAGACAAACCAAGACAAAACCCTGAAAAATCTGAATTGGAGCCCGGCTTCGCCAACCTGCCCTCACTGAGTTCCCAGAGTCTTCCAGGAACCATTGGAAATTTCTTTGCTGCTGTGGAAAGAGGGGACAAGAGCTCAGAACCCAGAAAACAAAGAAAATTAAATTAAAGCCATTTTGTTTTGAATTGTTGGCATGAATATTCATCAATGTAGAAGACCTGAGAAGGGTAAATGGTACAACTGGATCTGTGTCATGAAGCAGGCAGAATGAAGCAGGGAAAACCCCCAGTCTCCCCATGGATCTGGAAAGAACAGGACCACCTACATAGTCTTAAACTCTCCTGCCTTCTTCCAGTGATCAAGTGAGAAAATATTTGTAAGAAAAAAATTTTAAAAAGCACTTAGCACAGTGCCTGGAAAATAATAGGAGTTCCCTCTCCCCTCCCTCCTTTCCCTCTCATGGTCTTCCTTTTGGAAACCCCTATATAAACTGATTCAGAGATGACGATCCCACAGCTTGAAAGTTTCAGCCATGTGCTATGGAACATTTTGGGGACTTTGGGATGAGATAAAATTCCCAGTTCACGTGTGTAACTCCACCAGAATGCTGCTACCAGCTCATGTCTAGGTGAAAAATATGCTTACTGATGGGCTGCGGAACCTCCGGTAAAGGAGGTGCCCAGTGAGAATGACCCTCCCAGGCAGTCAGAACAAAGGGTGAAGCCTGCAATACCTCCTCCCCTCCAGCCAGCCCTGTCCTTTACCCAAGGCTGTAGCAGACATCCTCTCCTCTTGAAACTGCAGCATTTGGTACTGGAAGCCCTGGCCTTCCTCCCCAATAAGGAATTGCCTGGGCACCCGCACATCCTCGAAAAAGACCTGGACTGTGTCTGATGCCCACGTGCCCAGCTTCTCTATGTTCTTGGAAACATGAATGCCTAGGAAGCAACAGCAACATTGTGAGTTGTTGAAGCCCATGCTTCCTGGACAGGGAAGCAGGACTTTTCCCTACTTGTCACATTGAGGAGCAGCACTCTAGCATAGACGGACCAGGAGCTGCAGGACAGCCTGACAGGGCAGCTCAAGCCCCTCTGTAGTCCATAAAGGAAGCTCTGCTCTCTGGCTTTTGCTGGCAATAGGGAGCTGGTCTTCAACTCAAGACCTGAGTGGGTATCCTGACTCTGTCCCTACTTGTCCAGAGTGACCTGGACAAGAAACTTCTTCTGTGCCTCAGTTTGCTTCCTTGTAGGATTAGGCTGAAAGGAAAGTGCTTTTGTCATTACAGATCTTTCTCCAGTCCCAAAGAGTCACATGGACATCCCCACATGTTTCCTCACAACAATTTGGGACTGGACAGTCTGGAGTGGGAGGGACCACAATGAACTTGTGGGACCAAATCTCTTACAATCTGGACTCAAGACACAAAATATGAGTGAAACATACAGAACCTATATCAGATTGCTTAGTGTCTCAGGGAGGGGAAAGGAAGGGATAGAATTTGGAACTCCAAATTTTACCAAAAAATGTTGAAAACTGGTTAACATGTAATTGGCGGGGAAGTAAAACATTGTTTAAAAAATAAGAATGGTGTCAGGTGACCTCAAACAGAGCATTTCTTAAGGGAGAGAGGGAAGGGGCTTGGAGACTGCAGTCTCAATGGCCCAGCAAGTCCCACTTTCGAACACCATTGTTCTCATCCTTCCTGGCACCTGGAGGGAGATGCTACTTTGTCTTAATTCCCATTTTACAGATGAGGAGGCTGTCTCTCAAGGAGGTGAAGTTACTTGCCCAGGTTTGCCCATGTGCTGTCAGGTGCACAATTCAAACCCAGTTCACTGCCACATCTTCATGAACAAAGAGAAACAGGCAGGCAGGTATAGTGGAGAAAAGAAAGACCTAGAAGAGTCAAAGAGGTGGGGTGTGTGGAAGAACATTCCCCAAGGAGAAAGCAAGGCCTGGGTGACATTTGGAGGTCAGAAGCCCACTTGGGGCTCTTCCTGAAGGGGTAGAACCTAGTTCTTGAAGGGAATCAGGAGCTGTTCACCCCACAAGGAAGAGATCATTGTGGCTTCCAGGTCAGTTGAGGGAGAGAGCAGCCAGTGGTGATCTCAACAAGAATGGAGGCCAGTGGGCCCCAACCAGGCTATTTGTCCCCCTAGAACAGGGGTGGCAAACCTTTTCATGTTTCAAGGCTGCATTCGTATTTAGCTGTAGTCAAATAAGGCCACATTCAAGAAACCTCAATTAACTATACCTTAAAATGTACATTTTGTAAAAATTTAACTACTGTGTACTCAATAATTTCAAAAAGTGAAAACTGTTCATTTTAAAGTTACCTAACCTTTTGATAACTTCGTTGGGTCTGCTTTTTGTTGGAAAGCTTTGCATATTTAGTCCCAGGGTGGAGGTCCACAGTTTCACTTGATCCTGTAGGTGGGTATCAGTCATTTGTGACCTTAAGGGCATTCTGATTGGGATTAGGCAGGAAAAAAGCAAGAAAGCATTTTTAGGGCATGTTCCCAAAGGTGTGAGTCTTCTACTACATTTCTCCATATTTCAGCTGGATCTTTCTTAGCATCAATGATGTCATTCTTAGCATCAATAAAATGTCATCTACTGGCAGCTCAATCAATTCCATCTATAGTCCTTTGGATGCCTTGGTGATATCACCTAGGTGAAATGCTAATTTGAGTGTGGTTAAATGCGCTCTATGTCAGTGAACCTTTCATTGTATTCTCCAATTAATAAGTCAATAACAGCTTCTTATTCTTCAGATGATTCCCATATATCATCCTGCTCATCAATGACTTTTGCTGACTGGGAAAAATGTTCAATCAAAATTTCTCTTTGTAGGCACTTTTTGAAAAAAGATCTTTTTTGAAATGCTTGGATTTTTTTGCCACATTGCATATATAGACAGTTTTACTTTACAAGGAAATATTCAAGTCATTTTGATTTGACATGCTATCACATAGAAATGCAGCATTCCCTTAGAAATCTTCTTTCAATGGTTTACACTACTGATTCTGTTCTGTACAAAATTCCATCCTGTATTCTCACAGAGACAAAATCTTGGCTAGCACCTGTGCCTGTAATAGCCAATGAGGTTTAGAATGATATGGCAATTGAACTGAATGGAACCATCATCATTCAGCCTTAGCATGTTACAGTGACAATGCTGTGCTGCATTTGCATGAATATCGTCAACGATACTTACAACTTGTTGCAAAGTGTCACTTAAAATAGCACAGAGGTTTTACTGATGTAAGATACAATGAAAAGAAACAAAAGAAACAAGTGGATCTGTTGATACTTTTTTAAAAACTGTGCAATAAAGCCTTCATGTTTTCCTGTGGTGGAAGATATACCGTCTATACATACACTCACTAAATTTACCAAACTCATTTGTCTTGAAAGTTGTTGAAGATATCTGTTCTTCATGTTCTGTTCACAAGAGTGCCCAAAGCAAGTTCATAGCAAAGAAAATCTTCTGTTAGGACCCAAATGAAGTATAAACCTACACCAAGTCATCAGTATCGCTTGGTTCATCCAAAGTGATTGAATTATATACATATATATAAATATATAATATATATATATTTTCCTTGTGAAGTATTGCATAAAATTGTTCTGCTCCATTTAAGGCTCATTCATGTTGCCAATCAGTTATGGTTCTTCTTGAAAAAGGCCCTTGTTTGTACTTCAAAACATTATCGGGCATTTAAGCATCCTACAACTTCAACAATGCATTCTTTCGCAATTTCTACATCACTGAATGACTTCCCTTTTATCCTGCATATACAGGCTATTATGTTGCTTCAGTGGCATTATGTGCAGGTCTTATTGCTGCTTGAAAGAATTGTCTTTACTTTTGCTTTTCATCTTTTAATTTCTGCAATTCAACCTTTCATGCCTCTCCCTCTAATTTGAAATATTTGTGGTCCTTATGAGTGTTATAATGCTGATGAGCATTGAATTTCTTTAATGTTGCTATTGCAGTATCACAGAGCAAGCTAATCAGCTTACCTTTAGCAGAAACAAGATAATATTGCAATTACCAATCCTCATTAAAAATTTTGTTTCCTTCCTTCAGCCTTCTCTTGGTCTTCTTTGATATGATGGACTGTTAAGCAGACAGAATTAGAAAATACTGTCCAACTGTGTAACTATTCACAAATTCCACTTCAGAAAGAAACGCAACATACCGTTTTCTAAAGCTGATGACAGGCTGGCGTAGCAGAGTCAGACAGCTCATGTGGTGGTGCCAGTCAGGCAGGGGGATTTAGAACTCAATAATGAGTGTAGCAGCCATGAATTTAGCCTTTTTTTTACTAGTGTTCTAATTGTGGTGGTCAAACAGGGTGGGTTATTTCATTGAAACTTATTTTATTCTTTGGCATTTTAAATACATTCATTTTTTAAAAAGTAAAATAAAAATAGAAAAGATGAACAAAAAGTATATTAATAAAAATAAAAGAATTTTTTCTGTAAAATTTGGATTCAGTCTAAAGGCTGCACTTAAGGACCCAGAAGTCCATATGTGGCCTTAAGGCCACAGGTTCCCCACCTCTGCCCTAGAACAGTAGTGAACTGTTGTTTTCCAAAAGCATGTATCCAAGGTGGGACAGAAGATCCCACCCAGACCAAACCAGACTGAACCTTAAATGTGCATTGCCACCTGCTTCTGGTGATGGTCATGGGCACCAGTGATTGCCCCACTTTGAGGCAGGTGGCCAAGTCTCAGTCAAGTAACTGAAAATATCAAGGACACAAGTGTCCCATTTTGCTTGGCTGCTGCCCAGGTTCACCTTCCTTCAGGGTTCAGTTCAAATGTTATCTCCTGGCTGACCTGCCCTGATCTTCCAACTAATGGCATCCTTGCCCCCATTACTTTGAATTCCCTTATCTGCAGCCACTCTGTTTACCTCCAATAGAATATAAGCCTTTTGTAGGCAAGGCTATCTTCAATTTTGTATTGTAATCACTAGTGCCAAGCCCAGACCTTGGCATATAGTATGAATGAATGAAACAAAAATATATTTTTATAGGCGAGGGGAGAACATTTTGATCTTGGAAGTCACAGGAATAATGAGAGGAAAAATAGTAGAGACAATTGCTAGGCCTTTTCACACAAATGGCCTTGTCTTCCCAGGACCAGCAGGGGGCTGTGGGAGGACAATCGCCACAGGAAGTGGGTGAGTCTGCCCACCATGGTCACCCCTGCTCACCTCTCCTGGCAGAAGGGCCATGGGACATCAAGCATTTAAATGTGCCTCAAAAGAATGGATTTAGAAAGTGAATATGTGACTAAGGCTATACTGTCTGAGGACAGATTAGGATTTGGGAAATGACCAGCTCCTGGCCCGGCCTGGGGTTCTGAAAGAGTTCAGTCTGCCTAGAGTCATGAAGTGGTAGGATTTCCTCAGTCAGTCCACAAGTGGTTATTAAGCACTAACTAAGTTTCAGGCACCAGGCTAAGCCGTGGAAATGAGAAGAAAGGCAAAAAGATGGTCCCTGCTCTCAGGAAACTCACTGTCCAATTGGAGAGAAAATTTAACAAGTATGAACCAGCACACTCCACCCACAGGGGGAAGGTGCCAGAATTAAGGGGGTTAGGAAAGGCTTCTTGTAGATGAAGCCTGGGATTGGGTCTGAGATGGAAGCGAAGTCAAGAGGTGGAGGTAAGAAATCCAGGCATGGGGCACAAGCAGTGCAAATACAAGGAGGTGGGAGAGTTTTGTGTGATGAACAGCCAAGAGGCCAGTGTCACCACATTG